>CAWVNO010002001.1:293200-746200 GCA_963930645.1 Salticus scenicus
CCCCCCCCCCCAAAGAAAAAAAAAAAAGAAAAAAAATAGAAGTTTCACATTTCATTTGGGTATCCACTGTGGTGCAGCCTGTTTTGAATGTTAGTTTCTTAGTCATCAAGTTCTTACCAAACCATAAACATAGTTTTAAGTCTTGATTGATAAAACAGAAATATAAATGGGTAAAAAAATGTAAAAATATGTTTTAAAAAGTGCTTTGTTAGAAGCAAAACGAAGATTAAATTTGGTTAATAATAATAGTAATAATAATAAAAAAACGAGGGGGAGGTGAGTACATTGAATAAATAAATATAGCATACAGCTCTTTCAAGGTTTCATTAAAGAAACTTCTTTTTCAGTCCATAAATAAAAAAAATATATATAATATATGTGTGCTATCAATTACACTTAGATTCATCACAGATTTTTTTTTTTTCACTAAGAAAAGAATTTTCCTTTAATGAAGCCTTAAAATAATTATATTTGACATACCCCATCTTTTTCTTTTCTTTCTTTCTTTTCTTTTTTTTTTTTTTTTTTTTTTTTTTTTTTTTATTAATATTTTGTAAAAAAAGAAAAAAAATCAATTCCTGGATAGTCATCTACTTCAAAATTAGTTTTTATTTGCACTAAAGCTTTTTCTGCATTGACCACATTCCATTTTTACACAATAATAGTAATAATAGCAAATTGTTATTAAAAAATAAAATCATTTTTACAACAAAAATAAAAATGCAAAACATAAACAAACAGAACAGTAAAAAAATCGACATGTGACTACTTTCTGGATTTCAAAATAGTAGATTAAAAGAATTGCAGAATCGTTTTTAGGCTAAAATATAATGTCGATTTCTGATTGGCTACAGCCAGGCTGGCGCTAGAGGCCTATCACGTGCACTGCCATGAAGCTAGAGAAGAGAACCAATGCCGAATGGTCCCGATTTCCAACTGAGCTGCTACACCGGCTGACCCTCGCGCTCGCGCCATCTATTGAACACTTTCTAAAACAAAATTAATTCTAAACTAAATTGGGAAATAAAATAAATAATTTAAATTTTATTTGAACCACAATAGACTTATTTTACGGGGTGTCATAAAATTCACGTTGGAATATATATATATATATATATATATATATATATATATAATATTTCCTAAAAAACTTTATTTTCTTTCTTATTTTTCCCAATTTTATTTGGCCCACCAGCGGCCGAGCGGTTCTGCGCTCAAAGCTGGTAGATGGGAGGTGCCGGGTTCGATCCCAAGTCGCGCTCATCGACCTAGCCGTTCGGAGTTTTCCGTGGTTTCCTCCGAAACTTGCGAAAATACGGGCTAGGACCCCTTAGAAAGACCCCCACGGAGGGCATTCCCCCTCTAGGCCTAGGACACATCAGGAGTCAATCGGCCTTAAATCCTACAACCAACCAACCAACCCAATTTTATTTAATATAATTTTCGATGTTAGAAATAAATTTCAATTATTTTTTTTATACATTTTCGTATTTTTAAATGCTTCCATGTTTATTTTAAAGAATTTTATTTGGTTAGATTCTAAGAAGTTTAAATCCATAAAATGAATGTGATCAAGATAAAATTTTCTTAGCAAAATGATCAACACATTTACTTTATCCCCCCCCCCCCCCATATGATAGTAATGTTTTCTCTGATTTGGGTCCTGGACCTATCCTTTGTATTGATTTTTTTTTTTTTTAAGGAACATAGCCTATATTTACTCGACTTTTGAAGTAAATCACGAAAAACTCCAAACGGTTAAACTGACGACTCTAAGAATTGAACCAAGCACTTCCCACTTACCAGGTTTCGACAGCAGAACCTCACGGTTACAGATGGAGCATAGTTTATTTGGACGAAAAAAATAACTGATGAAATGTATGCATTATATGTGATGTAAAAATGACTTTAAAATTTTATCTAAATGAAATTCGCGTCGTTTCTGTTACGTTATACCGTTAACTTTTAAAAATGTGAACAATTTCAATGAAAAGCTAAAAAACGGCTATTTATATCACTATTCTTTTCTCATTTTATCCATTGATAATAATTTTAAAAAATGTATTTTAACTTTTAAACTGTAAAAAAAAAAAAAAAAAAAAAAAAAAAACCTATCAGTAAAAAAAAATTAAATTTATGAGCTGAAAACCTGAAAAGTTTGTAAAATATATTAAGCGTAGTAAACTCGGTGGGAGGAAGATAAAATTCTCCTTGTAAAATAATCAACACATTACTTCCCCCCCCCGTCCCCTGCTAATCATAGACCTTATATAGATATACTACGCATCCCCCCTCATTATCCGTCTGCGACATGAAGTAGCTTCCCCAGCGAAATTATCACGTGATGCAGACCTGGAGAGAGAGAGACGAGAATGAATATTATGTGATTTTTCCGTAGGAAAGAAAGTAGTTTTGAGATTTTTAATTTCTGTATTGTACACACACTTTTTATTTAAGCCTTTAGATTTACGCATCGTTGGAAAGCAAAAATGTCATACATTAATTAATAAAAAATTTCTTTTGTGAGAAACTATTCTAAAGGGAAGAATTTTTTGTATGAATTCTTACAAAAATAAGTGCTTTCTAATGAAGAATCGCCATCAACTCTATGTCACGTGACATACGGAGCTGACCGCAAAGGATGAAGGTTTCAGATTACACCCTCATGTAGAAGACATTCACTATAATGGGAAGTCCTATTGGTGGCGTAGTCTATATATATAAGGTCTATGCTGCTAATACTGTTTTATTTGCACTTGGGTCCTACACGTAGGTAGATTGCCTTCGTATAGGTTTTCTTAAGGAGACCAAACCTGTTTTTTTCTCGAGTTTTTAAGTAGAATACAGAAAAATCCAAACGGTTAATTTGAGGACTGTGATCTGGAATCAAACCGAGTACTTCACACTTACTAGATTCAAAAGCAGAACATAATGGAATATGTTGGAATATGTTTTATTTCAAAGAAAATATATATATATATATATATATATATATATATATATATATATATACATATGATGGAATTTATGCTTTGTGTATGTGATGTAAATGTTATTTTAAAATTTTATATAAATCAAATTTGCATTATTTCCATGCTAAAATTATTCTTTCTAGTCATTCCGACTTTAATTCAAAAATTTATACCATTAGCTTTTAAAAATATAAACAATTTTAGTCAAAAGATAAAAAGCGGCTATAAAAGTCACTATTCTATTTTTATTTATTTATTTATTTGATTCATTAATTAGAAAAAAAAAAAAAGTATTTTAACTTTCAAAATGGAAAAAAAAAAAGAGTTTGTAAAAAAATTTTTAATTTATGAACTGAGAACCTGAAAAATTTATAAAGTAACATTAAGTATAATAAACTCAGTAGGATGAAGGTGAAATTTACCTTGCAAAATGATCAACATATTCACTTCAACCCCTTCTCCCCTCTAAAGCTATTTCATCTGCACTTGGTAGACCTAGATAAATTGGCTCAATATTGGTTTTTAAAAGAAACCTAGCCTGTATTTGCTCGAGTTTTGAAGAAAACCACGGAAAACTCCGAACGATGAAGTTAACGAGTTAAACCTGGAATCGAACCAGGCACTTCACGTCAACCAGTTTATTTTAAAGTAAGAAATTTATTTAACTGATAAAATGTATGAATTATATGCAGTGTAAAAGTTACTTCACAGTTTTATGTAAAACAATTTGCATTATTTCTCTGCAAAATTATATTTTTTAGTCATTCACAAATTAGTTCAAAAATTTGTACCATTATTTTTTTTTAAATGATAACGATTTTAATGAAAACGAAAAGTGTGGTTATTTAAATCGTTATTCCAACTTCATTTTTTATTCTTACAATAATAATAAAAGTTTTAGCTTTTAGAATGCTAGGATCCACTAACGGCCAAGAGGTCCTGTCATTGAAGCTGTAGACAAGACATGAGGTGCTGGGTTTGATCCATGGTCGCGCTCTTAGGCCTAGCCGTTCGAAGTGTTCGGTGATTTTCTCCGAAACTAAGTTAAATAAATCCCTTAAAAAGACCCCCATGGTGGGAACTCTCACACAGGCCTAGGATCCTAGTGCAATCAATCGGCCTCAATCCTAAAACCATCAACAACTTTTAAAATGTTAAAAAAAAAAAAAAAAAAAAAAGTCAACTTGTAAAAAAAATTAAATTTATGAACTGATAACCTGAAAAATTAACAAAATATAGTAAATGCAACAAACTTACTGTGCAAAAATCTCTTGCAAAATAATCAAAACATTCACTTCACTCCCCCCCCCCTCCATGATATTGTTTTACCTAACTTAGGTCTTAGACCTAGGTGGATTGCCTTCATATTAGTCTTTTTAAAGGGACCTAGCCTGTATTTTCTCGAGTTTTGAAGTAAACCACAGAAAACTCCGAACGTTTATTTTGACGACCGTGACCTGGAATCGAACCAAGCACTTCCTACTGACTAGTTTCGAGAGCAGAAAATTAAAACAAAAAAGTAAATACTACGTGGTCCGTCCTAGAAAGTCATAAGGGAAAAACGTAAATCTAAGTGGCCTGTCCTACACTGTAAAAAAATAACTATTACCAGCTACAAGAAACTCTCTGTGATTGGAGAAAATAATTATTTTCTCCAATCACAGAGAGTTTCTTGCAGCTGGTAATAGTTATTTTTTTGCAGTGTAGGAAATCACAGTAGGAAAACGTAAATTTATGTGACCCGTCCGTTAAGTGTTAAGTATACTACGTGAAGAAAATGTCGTGAATAGCATTTAAAGCCTCTTTACATGGTATCACAAAAGACATCAGATATATTACTCACTATTCGCGATAATTATTGGATGTTGTTTTTCAATTATGATAAAAATTTTCCAGCTCGAGGAAACTGCAGTATGTAGTGCATGTAGAAACTTCCTTTTTGATACAATATAGCAGAAAAACGTTCACAATATTTGAAAGTTTTTCGTAATACATTATGCATGTTTTTATGTACTTGTTAAGCAACTTATTTTCGATTTTTACATACCCATTAATGTTAAGATTAAAAAAAAAAGTGTGTAAGCTCCACAAGTAGCACACACATTTTTTTCACAAGTAATGAAGACTTCTATAGTGTTAGGTATAATTGTATAATTTAAAGAGAGAGCGTTTCTATCAATTATATCAAGTAGAAAGAAGTGTATTAGGCTACTTTTAAGTAGTCCTGTGTATTTCCTACATGTTGTATATGAAACATACCGTACACTAAAATTTTGTAAACATCAAGGCATAACACAACTTATACACATCTATATGTCATTTAAATCAACTGATTGTGTGAAATGGCGTAAAAAATACTGGGGAAGAGGGGGGGGGGGCGTTGAATAGTGAGTTTCGGTAGAAAAGGCCTCGCAAAAGCTTTCGCACCGGGTCTAGCTTTTGCTAGGGACGGCTCTGAATTTTGGGTGCTCTGTATATTGTCTATAAACTACCAGCCGCCTTCGGCGACGAGCTGGTTCGCGATCCTTGAAAAATCCGACTTTACAAAACTCCCGCTCGGTGGCGACTGCGGCGCCTTTTTCCCGTTTCAGGTCTTACAACAGTTTATTAACATATAGTGAAAATAGTTTTATTGAAAAATTTAATCGCAGTAAAATTCCCACTCGGTAGCGCCTGCGGCGCCCTTTTCCCGTTTCAATATCTGAAACAGCCTTTGGGCAATTCCATGGAAAAACGTAACGTCAGTCACACACAGAGATATTTCTGCTTCCACCAGTAATTTCTACCAAGAATCACTATCCTATATAATCACGAAAGCTACTAAAAATATGCCATTAATACTGGTGGCTTTAATGATAATTAGAATTTGAAAAAATGAAAATTTAAAATATTACAGCGCCATCTGGCGGTAGAAATGTCTGTAATTTACTGTTCAATTCCAAATCAACAAAGCTTTGAAATGATGCATTACTTATGAAATTATTTCAATTAGTGGCTGAAATACAAAAGAAAACTTAATCAAGAGACCTTAAAACGTGTAAATCAGGTGAAATATCGAATCCCACTTTCGATAATATAAATGTACTTTAAAATGTCTTTCGAATGATGTATAAAAAATAATTTAAATTATAAATGGAATTTGAAATATTGAAATATTACAATATAATTTAAATGTAAATTTTTTGTTTATTGACCGAAATCGATGAAATTTAACAGCAAGTTTGTCTTGTGATGTGACAGCTGTATAGTAAGTTTTGTGTGCGAGAAAGGAAAATTGAAGAATTTTGAAATTTGCAATTTTTAATCGCAGTCAAAAAACGCGTGACCTCATTCAGTAAAAGATATTTTTCTTTCGCTCCACCTTTCGAAATATTGTCTGCGAAATTAAAAGAGAGTTTCCTTGGTAAACAATATACCAAGTATTGTTCGACCCGCAAACGCGATTCAGAATCTTATGATGCAGAAAATTAAAAAAATTACAACTGATTTAGTTTTTGAAATAAACTCTCAATCTTTTGAGATCTAATTTGTCTAATCGAGATCTATATACAAATAAATAAAGAAAGAAAGAAAGAAAGAAAAGATTTATCTCTAAAAGATTATTATTTAAAAAAAAAATAATAATGATAATGAGCATTTCGTCGGGGTTTAAAATGAAGTAAACGTAAGAAAAAAGAAAAATGTATAATAAAGAAAATTTTTAAATTATAATATATATATTAGTTGAAATATATTTTAATAATTTAAAAATATATCATAAATTTTTTAATTGAATTTAATACATGTCCCTCCCTCCTGAAATTATTCATATATTTTTACATTGTATTTAATTTATATTTATTAAAAAAAATTAAAAAAAAAACTGCGAGCTGTCACCGGGGTTTGATCTCAGGACCTTCATCGCTCAGGCAGAGCGCTTTGACCACGACGCCGTCTTGCTAATGGAGCCTCTTTCGTTGGTTTTATATGGAAACAACTACAACTTGTAGGATCATTTTCTCGCTCCACAGGGGGTTGTTGCAGCAAATTTGCACGCTGCCCTATGTTTTAGACCATGCTCTTCAATTTAAGCATGGTTTGGGTTCAATAGGTATTTCACTGACTTATACTTCCCTTGTGAAAGTCTAAAGTATCTTTTAGAACATAATCTATACACTTTGGCTTTTTCATTGTTTTACTGACATGAAAACGCAAATGATTAAAGTAACTCTTTTTTTTTTGAAAAGGCTTTAGAATACACCCCATATATTTGTCGTTATTTTTCTATATAATTGAATGAATTAAGAAATGGACGACTCTTTACAGAAATTTTTTACTTTAGAACAATATCCACACTTAAAATGTTTTTTTTTTTTTTCCCTCGAGTATGAGTACGTATTTATTTCAATTTTGTTTTGGCAAATTCTTTAGAATATATTTTACACATTCTTTTAATGTATATGTAGATAGTTAGATAGTATGTATATGTGGATATGCCTCTTTTCAAAAAACTACTTCATGATATATCCAGGGGTCGCAGAGTTCCTATATTTTTATAATGGTATTATTATACTATCACCACAATTTTCAAAGTGAAAATTGTCTTCAAAGTCTGTTGCCATAATAGGATGTCCGAAGAAGCATTAAGCCTTTAGGAAAACTTTCTTTTTAAAAACTGTGTTTCGAGTATAATAAAACAATTGTAAAATTATATAAATTCTGCGACAAATGTATATTTCATACACATATAGCTTTTCTCCTAGTACATAAGTAGGTCTTTACTTAAACATCCATTTACAAAATAAAATCCACCAGAACATATGGTTTTCCCCCCTGTGCAAAGAAATTGTCTATTTAATTTCTCTTTTGATAGATCTGTTATAACATATTCCATACGCGTATAGCACTTTTTCTGTATGTATGTGTAGATAAGTGTTTACAGAAAATGCTTTATGATTAATTTCACATGTCTATGGCTTTTCCCTTGTGTGAATGTGTTAATGTGTCGATAAACTTCCTTTCAGAGCAAATGTTTTGGAATATATTTCACAATCATATGGCTTATCTTTTGTGTGGATATGTAGATGTTTATTTAGACTATTCATTTGAGAAAACTTTTTTTGACATATTTCACACACATATGGCTTTTCTCCTGTATGAATGCGTGAATGAATATACAAATTTCCTCTTACAGCAAATCCTTTAGAACATATTTCACACATGTATGGCTTTTCTGCTGTGTGGATGCGCAGATGAGTATTTAAACCACCTCTTTCAGAAAATTCCTTTTGACATATATCACATACATAAGGTTTTTCTCCTGTATGAGTGCGTGAGTGTCTAATTAAACTTCCTTTTTGAGAAAATCTTTTAAAACATATTTCACATACGTATGGCTTTTCTTCTGAGTGGATGCGTAGATGAGTATTTAAACTACTTCTTTCAGAAAATTTCTTTTGACATACTTCACACACATGTGGCTTTTCTCCTGTATGAACGCGTGAGTGTCTAAGTAAACTTCCTTTTTCACAGAATCTTTTAGAACACGTTTCACATGCGAATGTGTAATTGTGTGAATATGTATTTGGGTATCCCTGTTTGGAAAAGATTTTAGAGTTCATTTTACTAAATATGGATTCTCACTTGTGTCTCAATATTCTTTTAGAAAAAAAAAAAAAAAAAAAAAAAAAAAAAAAGTATTTTAACACATGTCACAAATATACATTTAATTCATGTAATGAATTTATAGATTTATTCAGCTTTCATTTTTAGAAGACTTTGAATTTTATGCTTTTACAGAAAATCTTTAGAATATAATTTCAACTATCACAATCTAGAATAGTACGTTCTGAATATCATGTTTAAAAGACTTTCTTCCCAAATATATATTGCTGTCTATTGCTGTATATAATCTGTGATTCTTTCAAAGTTTTATATTGAAAAACATTTTTAGAATGCATATTGCAGAGATAAATCCTTTTCTGAAGAATAACAAAAATCGTTTTAGACTACTTAATTATTTAAATTGCACATCCTAGACAAATTATATATATATATATATATTTATAAAAAAAAAAAAAAAAAAAAATCGCCTCTTTTAAAATGTCGTATAGTGTGTATTACATGTAATCAGTATTTATTTTGCATGACAACTACTTATCGGATTTACCTTGTCATAAAAGTATTAGAAATTTCTACAAAAAATAAAGTGGTATCATCTTCAATTGTACGAAAACAAACTTTTGTACTGTACAGCATGCTTTGCTCTTTTTTTTTCTTGTTTTTTAATTCTACCACGATGTGAGTGAGAAGAGATGTGCCAATGATGAATGAATAGTCATTCGAATGAATAACTCGATTATTTGTAATCAATCATTGGATTAACTTGATTCTCTGAAAATATCTCGGTAGAATCATTTGGTTATTCATTCCGATTATCATTTGGTATTTCCTTCCGATTATTTTTACTTTCGAATGCTATGATAATGCGCGTGTGGAAACGATTTTCTCGATTATTTTCTTTATATCCTTTATGGGCGTGCTCGAGTGATTGTCTCGTTATTTTATTTCGAGTGGTTTTGCGGCAAAAATTTACTTGCTCATTCTTTATTTGGATTATTTGCAGCGATTTATTTCCTGCTTATAACAAATGAATCATTCGTTTGGCGATCGGGCTGCAATGGACCATATTCCCGCTTTGGGTTCGAGGCTACAAGAATATCAGCTGGGTAGATAAACAATTCTCAACTCTACCATAGCAAAGCATTGTGGCCTACAAATTTTTATCATGCAATATTATTTATAAGAGTTACAGATTATATGAAATTGAAGTAAGAGTAATATAGTGATACCTTTGTTTAATTTTTAATCCAGTTTTAGTAATATACTTTAATATTAATCAACATATGTAATATTAAAAGTTGCCATGTGAACTGTGGCGATGTTAACAAATTTAAATGGATGTTCCATTTAATAAATTCCTTTATTAAAGTGATTGAAATTCTAATTATTTAAGCTTTGATATCTATAGATATGTGTGTGTGTATAAAATGTTCTTATTAATCTTTAATTCATTATATATGTATATGTGTGTGTGTGTATACCACGGATTAGGAGATTCTACAGGATATATTACTAACGTTACGGGAAGGTAGTAATTTTCATCTTTCATATAGAGGGTCTGCAATTTTACGATATGGAATAGTCTTAACTTTATCATTCGATTCAGTTGTTTACATTTCTCTTTTGTTCTTGTTTGAACATTATTATTAAGTTTCACTGCAGAAATATTTAGAAAAATGGTATGCGTAACAATAAAATGGCATGTTGAATCTAATTTGTTTACAAAATATCGGCCACGTGTTCGGCGATTTTACCTACGGTGACGTCACAGGAATATTGTCCATTAAGGGCCCGCTTCAATCCCCGTCGCCGGAAGCCAAAGCTAATGTTATTCCATGGGAAATTTTATTTACAAACAGTGATGCCAGACGGTCGAAAATTATTTCCCCAAACAGGTCTTCAAATTTCCCCAAATCAAGATTTTTTTTCGAAAAAATCCTCAACTTGATTTCTACTGAAAGGTAAAATAAAATAATAAAAATTTCTTCTAAGAAAGGTATCAAGCAGAAATAAGCTAAGATTTTTCCCAAATAAAGGCAATTTTTGAAAAAAATCCCCAAAAAACAATAAAGCTATTAAAAGTCCCTAGTCGTAGGGATAAATCATTACGTTGCCGACATTGACAGAAAGTTGAACTAAAAGACTCTTGAACTCATCGTCGATGGTTGAACTCCCTGATTTATCCCCAAAAATTTTAGAATTCCCCAAAAAAGTCCCCACGAACGTTTGGTCGCCAAATTGTCCCCAGAATGGGGACAAAATCCCCAATCTGGCATCACCGTTTACAAATAACTTATTAACTAATGCATATTTTTAAATTCTATTTTGATATTCTGAATATTCATAACTGTTAAATTGACGACGGACTTTTTTCAAAAAAGTAATTTTTTATATTTTATTTTGAAGCTGAAAAATACGAATTTTTCAATATATGAAAATTTTCATTTTTCAATTTAAAAAAAAAAATTAAAAAATACATTTTTAAAAAAGGTCCGTCTGTTTAACAATTGGGAATTTTCTGAATGTGAAAACAGAATTTAAAAATACGTATTATTTATTAAGTTATTTGTAAAAAAAAATTCCCATAGAATAACATTGCCTTGGGCTTCCGGCGATGGTAAGTGAAGAGGGCCGTTAATTCTAATCATGCACATGTGTTACATTAAGTTATTTTGCGGTCTTATTGAAAAAAAATTTAATTTCAAAACCCTGTCGTCTTTGGCGTTTCATGTATTTGGCGATCACAAACGTAATATGAAAATGCACATGCCATGCCAGATGTATATTTTCATAATATGCATTGTACGAAATATTGTTTCACATTATTCATTGGTCTCTTAATATAAGTTGTTAAAATAATCATGATTTTTGAAAAGAATTAAATACGTTCGCCAGATAATTTGGCGATACTTTTTTTCTCGCCGAGGAGGGCAGATATCAAGTCTATTCCACATACACTGCAGCATATTAGTGGCTTCTATCACAGGGTTGCCCAGCCCGCGAGCCGCATGTGGCCGCTGTGTAAGGTTCTGCCAAAGAATATAGAAGAGAGAAAGAAGAACAGCTTCAGCTAAAGCGTAACTATCGCCCTCTAACGATAGCATATTTCAGCTTGCATGGGAAGCCAACATTACAGGATGACCATCTGCGCGATTTCTCCCTCCTTTCCCGATACCTTTGACCTGAATGCGCATGCGTTGAAGACCCGGCTGGCGGACATGTTGTTTTTCTGGTTTTTCTTAGGGTCGGAAGGGAAGGGAAAGTCGTATCGGTATCTGAGGCGGCAATTTTAAAACATGTCATCTATTTTGCTCAGTTTTAGCGTTATAAAGACTTGGATAAGATTTAGAAAAGGTAAGAATGTGATATTTTTAACGTATAACATTCTACATATTCTATTTATTAAAGTCTTATTTTAATATCAATTAAACATTCATTTTCGTATCTGCCTAAGTTATTAAGCCTAACTTTTGATACTTGTAAACACAGTTGTATCCCTGAAAAAACTGCGCCTGTTACAGAAAACCGCTTAGAAACTATGGATTCATTTTATTAATCTAGTCTTCTGAGATGGAAATAGTTAAAATAACTATTTTTGATTATTATGTTTCTGAATGAAGATGTAAGATAGAGTTTAAAAGATAGGAGCTAATTTTAAGTGAATGCCCTTGCAGACTGGTCATTATGTATTTTAAAATGCTAGTTGCAAGGGTGTCTTCTTGGAACTTCTTACAAAGAAAATTAAGAAGAAGGTTCTTAAGAAGGTTTGTAATTTCTTTTTTTCTTTTCTTTTTAAATTCTGAAGTATTTATTTAATATTTATATGATTATATATATAATCTAGGTTATGCAAGTTGCATATTTTTAAAATAATATCATAAGTTTCACCGACTTATTTTAAATATATTAAAATCTCTTTACTGTTATTTATTAATATATATATATATATATATATATATATGAACTTGTTTAACTTGCATAACAAAACAAAGATTCAATTCATTTTTATTCCACTTCTTTATAAAAAATATATTCTGCTTTTACAACAAAAAGCAAGACAATTTTATTATTCCTGAAAAAAATATATTGTTTCACAAATAAATACTGATTTATAGGTTTCGCTGAATAAGATTTGAAAAATACCCTAGTTCTTTATTTTTATTATTATTATTGTATTTTACTTATTTTTTAAAATGCATCACAACATCACAATGTGAGCGTTTTTACGCTACTTAATAATAATAAAGTATGAAACAATTGATTTTATTTCAAAAAACTGAGTTCATTATTTAATGATTAAGGTTTAAAATAATAATAATAATACAAAAAGCTTGTAATGAATTAAATTATAAAGCACATTGATGAATTGAAGAATCTAAATAAATAAAATATCTACTAAAGCCTTTTTTTTTTTTTTTTTTTTTTTTTATTATTATTATTTATTAACCTTTAATCAAAATTTCAAATATAATATAGTGAGCAATATCAAATATATACTGATTTTTATGGAAGTTTTTTTTTTTTTTTTTTTTTTTTTTTTTTTTTTTAAATATAATATTGCACAAACTATTTTCTTTTCACAATTAGATTTAAATGCATAATTTTTTTTTTTTTTTTTTCTGTAAAGAATTGATAATAACTTCTTTTAACACAAATCCATACATGTTTTTTAAGTTTGAAGACGTTTATTTTGTATTCCTTTTTTTCTCTTTCTTTCTTTTTCTTTTTGAAAATGATTTTTGATTTTAGTCAATTATATACATCATTTATAATTTTATCAGAATTTTTATAATTTGATTCTTTAAAATTTAGAAAATCCGATATAAAAGTAAGATTAAATAAATAAATAACAGATTTTTATATCAGTAAGTATTGTATTTAAATGAAGCAAAAAAAATAAATAAATAAATAAAATAAAATAAATAAATAAATAAAAATAAATGCATGTGTGGGGAGAAGGGGATATAAATGCATATTTAAATACATATTTAAGTGTTTCAATGATATATTTATATTTCTTTTTTTTTTTTTTTTCCTTTGAAAAATTATTTTAGATTTTCGTTAATTATCAAGAATTTTATTTTTATCATATTTTTTATATTTTAAATGGTTAGAAATTAAGAATCAGATTAAAAAAAAACATCAGCTTTCTATATCAGCAGTTTTTTTATTTCACTGAAACTAAAAATTGTTTTGGCAAAAAATAAAATATATATATAGGCTAGGCTCTCACAATTAAATATTTATTTAATTTTTAATATAAAAAAATATTTTAGTTTTTCATATTATTATATATTTATCACAATATATTAAATTCAATTCGCTAAAGAATCCGATTAAAAAAGAAACAATAAAAAAATAATTTTTATATCAATAACTTTCGTGTTGTCCGATCGAAAGTAACTTCGGTGGGAGAGGGGAAAAAAAATCAAAAGTGCCCTCCTCTCTGCGCCGCTTCCCTGTAAAGTTGTCTTTCACGCAATATCAAAGTATGCAGAAACTGGTTCCGCGATTTTACATTACGTCTACGGAGCCTTTCCTTCTTCACGTAGTAGAAGTTCTTTGGTTCTGCGGCCCGTGACAGAATTCATGAACTTTCGAATTTGGCATCTTCGGATAAAACATCTAAAATTAATAATTTGTTTCTGACTTTTAATGAAAATTCCGATTAAAATAGCTAATGAAACAAATTTCACGCTCATTGATGTTAATAAAACATTATCAGATCAATAAATGATTCTTACTATTATACTTATGAATGTATAATCATAAACTTTTGACTGTTTTATAGTTTTTTCTATAAATAAAAATATATTTAATACACATATTTTCTGTTTTAAATACTCACGAGCCGTCTAGAAAAAGAATTATTATATGTATATATGTTCCATGCATTCATACGATGCGGCTCGCCAAGTATTTCAGGTTGGACAGGCCTGTTCAATCAGATACTTTATTTTAACATTTGAAAACAAATTTGACTTCAAATTATCACCCTTTGAAATGAAATGTTTATGTTTTCAATTTGTTTAACGATAAACTGCTATAATGCGGACTACGAGTCATGCATAAAAATCTGATGTATATGTTATCAACAAACAAACTGCTATAATCACTTAAGAAAATAACACAAAATGTTCAGATTATCAAATGATAATTTAAGAAGAATAAAACAATATTACTTATATTTTTCTTTATATTTCTGACATGTATTAATGTAAAAATACAGAAAAATATGTTATCTTAATCACATGATTTATATTATTATTGATAAATTAATTTAAGATCTTTTATTACTGTGTTTTTGAGTTTCGGAGACATTTTGTATAAGAAACAGAAGACTAATAACAAATCGTATTTCCAACACATCCACAGGATATCTTGATAATCTAATGTGAAAAAAAAAAAAAAGTGTTGCTGGGTGCTGGGAATATTATTTTGCTTATTGCTTTTGTTGACCGATCGCAGCTTCAGATCAAGATTTCTTAAAAATTACGAGAAAGCGATAAGGACACCAAGCGGGAATGCTGTCCTCCTCTGACGCAAAAAATGACGACGATGCGCCGTCCTATTTCATTTAAGCAACAAAATTATTCGAGGGTTAGAAATAATTCCTTTATAAAAAAAAAAGTACGCTTAATACTGTTTCCTTAAATAAATTCTTGTCGAAACGTGGTTAGACTTTTAATATTAAAGCATTTATTTGTGAAATATCTTAAAAGAAGTTTTTTCTACGGAAAATATGAATACACTTACACACAGACACACTCATACAAACGAAAATCTGTATTCGAGTGAAAAGTGTTCTACAATCTTTCCCAAAGAGGAATACCACAGTGCATACCTACACCATACAGAAAAAAGTCCAAACATGTATGAAGTATGTACTAAAGGTTTTTCTGAAAAGAAAGAGTTAAGTACACATGTACACATCCAAACCGTGAGAAAGCAGTATATATGTGAAATATGTTCTAAAGGATTTTCTGAAAAGTGTAATCTAATGACGCATCTGCGCATACATACAGAGAAAAAGCCATATACGTGTGAAATATGTTTTAATGGATTTTCCCAGAAAGGAAATTTGGATAGACACTTACTCACTCATACGGGAGAAAAGCCATATGTGTGTGAAATATGTTCTAAAAGATTTTCTGAAAAAGGTAAGTTGCATAGACATTCACGCTCTCATAGAGGTGAAAAGCCATACATGTGTCAAACATGTTCTAAAAGATTCTCCGAAAAGAGTAGTCTAAATTGTCATCAACGCATGCACACAAGAGAAATGCCATACCTGTGTAAAATATGTTCTAAAAAATTTTCCGAAAGGAGAACCTTGGATGTTCACTCACGCATTCATACAGGAGAAAAGCCATATGTATGTGAAATATGTCAAAAGGAATTTTCTCAAAAGGGACATCTAAACTCTCATCTACGCATACACACAAAAGAAAAGCCATACGTGTGCGAGATATGTTCTAAATGATTTTCCCTAAAAAGAAGTTTAAACATTCATTTCTACTCGCATACAGAAGAAAAGCCATATCTGTGTGAAATATGTTCCAAGGGATTTTCTGTAAAAGGAAATTTGGATAAGCATGCACGCACCCATACAGGAGAAAAACCATTCATCTGTGAAATATGTTCTAAAGCTTATTCTGATAAAGGAAGTTTGGATAGACATTCACGTACGCATACTGGAGAAAAGCCATACGTGTGTGAAATATGTTTTAAAGCATATTCTGAAAAATGGATTTTGAATAGACATTCACTCACTCATGCGGGAGAAAAACTTCATGTATGTTAAATAAGGCAGTTCAGTATGTTAGATAAGAATTTTATCTAATTACTTGTCTAAATAATCATCTACGCATCCATGCAGGAAAAAAGTCTTACGTGTGTGTAATATGCTTAAAAGATATTCCAGAAAAGAAACTTCGACTATCCATTCTGCCAAAATTGCAGCCAAAAAGTGCTAAGTTGACAACTGTAGTCATCCAGGAGAAAAGCCGTACGTGTGCGATATATGTTCTGTATGACATACTCGAAAATTAATATTACCCAAATGTTCATGCCTCATATGTACATGGTCACGCCTCATGCGTTCATTTACCAAAATGCTCATGCCTCATGTCATGGAGATTTTTTTTCTAAAAACATGTCTAAACTAAATACTTATCTATGCATCCGCACAGGAGAAAAGTCAGAGATATGTGAAATAAGTCTTGAAGTTTAGAGACATGACTGCTTACACTGTTCTGTATAAAACAGTCTGAAGATTTATTAAACGGAGAAACTAAAAAATACTTATGCAACAAAGTAGGAGAAAAGCTTCATGTATGCGATATAGTATTTGTGAAAAGAGATCTAATTAGAGCCAATTTTGAATAGGTCATCGGCAAAATCGAAACTGACTTATAAGAATTTATGTATTAAAAGTTTGAACTTTCATGATATTCAACATTAATTTGAAAACAATATATCGCAACCATATTGGCGTGCTTTTAGAATTTTTAATGATATGTTTCACATTATCAGAATAATTCAAAACAATAATAGATCTAACATAACTAAAAAAGCCTATTTTTTACTACACTAGTTATCCTTACAATGTAGGCTTTTTCAGTTAATTTTAGTTTTTTTTTTTTTTTTTTCTCTAGATCTGTTGCAAACTTATAAATAAAACAAGTATAAATTATAAGAACTTATTAAATAATGAATTTTAAAAAATGCCTACATTTTTTTATAAGCTTCTAAAAGTAAAGGGTAATTCCATGTCAATTCAACACAGTTTGAAGCAATTTTAGGACGGACCTTCTCAGAATCTCATGAAACTTGGTAAATCAAAAGCCTTAACTTAGTTATGAATAAAAATGGTAAAAAAAGTAAAATCGTGCATTTAATTAAAAAATTATTAATTAATAATTATTCAAATTTTCATTAAAAAATGCTCTATTTACAGACAGTTAAACTTCATTTTCTCGAGAACTAAAAAAGATACAAGCTTAGTCTTTATCTTGTTTTAAAGCCCTTTTAATGAGCTTTAATTTGATATATAATTTGTCAAAAATTAGAATTTTAAAATTTAAATTAAATTTTTAAAAATTTAAAAATTTGAATTTCTTAAAGAAACGACAATTTTAAAATTCTGAAAAAAATCACAAAATTTCTTTGTACTCATCTCTAACATTTCTCCAAGTTTCATTTTGGGATCACGATGGGATCCTATGTTACATGGAGGGCAAGTTCCACATGTATATGGTAAAATTGCTGCATTTTGAAATTTGCTTTTTATATTGAATTTGATAAATTTCATATAATTAGCATTGTATACTTTATATAATTACTTTCTTAAAAAATAATCCTAGTTAAAAATTTATTTTTAACTAGGAATTTTTCAATTATGGTAATTTAAAAAAACTCATTTAACTTAAAAAAAAAAAAAAAAAAAAAAAAAGACAATATTTTAGACATGTAGTATGTGAGTTTCCACCATTTGTATAATTTTAAAATTAATTCAAATCAAATTAAAATTAATTTTTTTTTTAATTTAATATCAGTTTTTTTTTTTTTTTTTTAAATATGTGAAGTTAAATTTATTCATATATACACAAACTTAATTTATATTATTCCATTACAATTCTATACTTTGTTTATCTTAATGATAACTGAACAAAATAGAACAAGTTATTTTATTTGCATGTTCAGACACAGAATCTATAGTTATTGGCTATTCCTAGATTCTTTGCTCCTCCTCTGTTTAAAACTGAAAACCAATGATGAAATAAGGTACATGTTCTTGCCTGTTCAGCCAATTTAGCAGCAATCTATTGTTCTATGTATGACTCATCTTTCTTGGAATATTATGTTCAGTGAATGTATTGTCTTAATTTTACTAGTAGGATCATTTGTAATACTCTCTGGAATTTTTTTTTGTGCTTTAGAAAGTTTCCACTTTGCAGAAAGTTTCTAGTTGTCTGCTTTTGAGCATTTACTACTTTATTTTAATTTTATTTACTTGTTCTTATATTTAAAAAATTTCAAATAAATTCCTTTAAATAAATTTCATCATGGATAACAAAGGAAAAACATTGTATACTATGAATTGCTTTAATCCCTTCAAAAAATCTTGTCACTCTCATGTGAGAAAAGGATTAAGAGTTGTCATGCCATGGATGTATTCTTTAGTACCAGAAATGCCTGAAAATTCTAAAGTATGTGACAGCTGTAGGAAAGATCTTTCAAAGATGGGGAATGATAGTAAATCTATTGATCCAGAAGATTGCCCTAGCACCAGTCAATCTGAACTTAATAATAGAGCAGATGAATATTTTACAGATACTTCATTAAATAATGAATCATTGAAATCACTTAACAACTCTCTTATAGAGTTAGGTGAATCACCAGTAGACAAAAAAAGATGTAGGTACAAGAAATATTCTCGTGAAAAAGCCAAAAAAATTAATTCTGCTGTTAAACGGAAACTTCTGCATCATGCTAATTCTTCTAGTGATGAAGATCTTTCAAAAGATGAGATGACCTATCATTTAATAAATGCCTATCAAAACTGCAGTAGTAGAAAAAAGAAAATTATGATATTAACTTTGTTACCTGACAGTTGGAGCATAAGAAAAATAGCTACAATGTTCAACGCTCCCAACTATCAAGTTAGGCAGGCTAAAAAACTTTTAGAACAGAAAGGGATTTTGTCAACTCCAGATCAAAGGCCAGGGAAAAATTTGTCCACAGAAACTGCTGATCTCATAAAACAGTTTTATGAAAGTGATGAAGTAAGCAGACCAATGCCAGGAATCAAAGACTGCATTTCAATGAAAGATAGTGAGGGCTTGAAGGTAAAAGTCTCAAAAAGATTAATGCTCAGCAATTTGAAAGAAGCATACAAACTCTTTCAAGAAAAATCACCTACATTTCAAGTCGGCTTTTCAAAATTTGCTGAACTACGCCCAAAAAATTGTATATTAGCTGGACAAAGTGGTACTCACTCAGTTTGTGTGTGTACTATTCACCAAAATGTAAAGTTAAAGATAGAAAATTCAAAGATGAGCACTTTCACAGAAAGGAAAATAAATAATTATAAGGACTGCCTTATAAAAATGGTGTGTAATCCAGCTTCAATTGACTGTTATTTTTCCAACTGTCTTAGTTGTCCGGGTACTGCAGAAATAAAAGAAATTTTAAATGACGGACTTGAAGAAAATATGATTGAAACAGTGACTTTTCGTCAGTGGATTTCAGTTGACAGATGCAATCTGGAAACTTTGCAGAAATCTGCCGAGGAATTTGTTGACATTTTCTGTCATGACCTTAAAGTTCTTCTCCGTCATGATTTTATTGCCAAGCAACAAAGTTCTTTTATGGCATACACAAAAGAAAATTTATCTATGTCAGAAATGGTAGTAATTTGTGATTTTTCAGAAAATTATAGCTTTGTTATACAAGATGAAGCCCAATCATACCATTGGAACAATGATCAAGCAACTATCCATCCTTTTGTTATTTATTTCAAAGCTGAAAATAAAATTCAACACCATAGTTTTGTTATAATTTCTGAGTGCCTTGAACACAACACAGTGGCAGTAAACTTATTCCAGCAGAAACTTATTGATTTTTTGAAATCGAAATTTGACAACAGAGTGAAAAAAATATTTTATTTCTCGGATGGCTCAGGTGCGCAATACAAAAATAGAAAGAATTTTTTAAACCTGTGCTGTCATAAGACAGATTTCGGAATCGAAGCTGAATGGCACTTTTCAGCTACTGCTCATGGTAAAGGCCCATGTGATGGAGTTGGTGGAGCTGTAAAGAGAGAAGCAGCAAGGGCAAGTTTACAGAGGCCCTATCAAAATCAGATAATGACACCTTTACAGTTGTATGAGTGGGCTGAATCTAATCTTTCTAACAAAATGAACTTCAGCTATGTCAGACAAGATGAATATGTTACAAATGCAGAACGTCTGGCTCATCGCTTTAGTCAGGCAATCCCAATAAAAGGAACCCAAAAGTTACATGCTTTTATTCCGTTAAGCTGTGGGACCAAAATTAACACCAAAGCGTTCTCATTTGCCACATCATCAGTCAGCTATTCAGTCATTTCTTCTGGAGAGAATATAAATTTTACAGACATAAATGGATATATAATTTCTATGTACAATGAGAGATGGTGGCTAGGTTATGTATTAGAAAAAAATGAAGAGGAAAATGAAGTTAAAGTTACTTTTCTTCATCCTCCAGGACCTGCACCATCATTTTCTTACCCATTAACACCTGATGTTCTGTGGATACCCAGCACAGATGTAATTTGCAGAGTGAATCCTATTACACCCACTGGTCGGGTGTACATTTTACCAACTGAAGAAAAAGAAAAGCTCTCTAATATCCTGAATCTTTCCTGAGGTAATTAACACAAGTTGTTAAAAAAGAAAATAAAAAATCATTATCCCTATTTTGTTTCCTCAGAATTGAATCAGTAATTGTTTTAGAATGAATATTTAATCTTTACTGATTATTGTACTTAATATTTTAATATATTGGAATAATATTACGCTTATGAAAATTTGACTTTTATTTAAAAACAAAATTCAGTATAACGTGATTTAGCCATACATGTGAAACCTTTTCTTTCAAGATCATCAGATCCCATTAAGATCCCAAAATGAAACTTTGGGAAATGTAAGAGAATAATACAAAGAAATTTTGTGAATTTTTTCAGAATTTTAAAATTGTCATTTTTTGAAAAATTTAAATTTAAAATTTTTAATAAATTTAATTTAAATTTTAAAATTTAAATTTCTTCACAAATTATATATCAAATTAAAGGTTATTAAAAGAGCTTTAAAATGAGATAAAATTTGTACTTGTATCTTTTATAGTTCTTGAGAAAATGAAGTTTAACTGCCTATAAATAGAGCATTTTTTAAAGAAAATTTAAATAATTAATAATTAATAACTTTTTAATTATATGCATGAAAATTTTTTTTTTAACAATTTTATTTATAACTATGTTAAGACTCTTAATTTACCAAGTTTCATAAAATTCTGAGAGGGTCCGTCCTAAACAGTGTGTTGATTTGACATGGAATAACCCTAAAATAAATTTTAAAATGATGTAATCAGACTGTAAATATTGAGATACGGTTGCTAATTCAGCGTCTTAAACACGTGCGAAATTGATGGTATCTATTTGGGGAGTTATCCGGAAGATTGGCATGGTTGCGACTGGAGTCCTGCAAACCGACCCGAACCCGCACTAAAGAATTTTTGGCAACCCGAAATCCGATTTCTTTTAATGGAACCCGACCTGAAACCCGAATCTTAATGAAAATTAATAATCCCTAACCACACATCTCATCCACAAGACATCCTGAGGATATCCTATGGATGAAAGTACATCCAAGGGACATCCTCGGAATCTACTATGGATAAGTGTGCTGTCAGGGAATTCATCTAAAAATCATGGAAAATGTTTTTAATTTATAAAATAAAATAAATTTAACTGTCACATTGCTGTTTGTGTATGTGGTAAATCGTTTTAAAAAGAATTAAAAATGTAATTACTAATACTAACAAGGAGAGGTCACGACATGGAAAATTCAGATCGGGACGAAATTGCGTAGGATTGTAGTATACTATGAAGGTAACAACATATTAAAGCAATAACACCCACTATTCACAGAATTTCAAGAAAAAAACATTTAAAGTTTCAGTAATCAAGTTATTTCGCAAGCGAGGCAGTGCGTAAAGCACTGGTCTTCCACCCAGACAACATGGGTTCGAGCCTACCTTCGGAATTTTTTTTCTTTTCTTTAATTTTTTATGTATCTAAATTTTTTATTTATTTTTACTTTATTTTATAAATGAATTCAAATTTTGAAAAAATTATAAAAAATTATTTAATTTTCTTGAATATAATATAATATATATATATATATATATATATATATATATATATAAATTTTTTAAAATATTTATAACTTAAAAATACAATAAATTTTTATAACTTAAAAAGTAAATTTCAATTTTACAAAACACTAAATAACAAATATAAAGAGAAAAAAAAATTAAATAACTAAAAAATAAGCAAGCTGTAAAACAAAGCGTAAAAAGTAGTTAGCAGGTGCACTTAAATCTTGGTTTGAGCTTCCTGTTTTCCTTTTAATGTCTATAAATTACGTAAACCCTTTTAGCTTGTTAATAATAGAGAGCAGGTGAAGTGAAATATTTTATTTCGTCGACAGAAGGATTAAAAAAAAAAATCGTTGTTGAAGAAGAAAGTATGTTGATTAACATTTAAAATGTACATTTAAGGATAACATTTCTTTGCCTGTAATAAATTAATAGTAGCGTAATCCTATACTTTAATTTTTCAAGAAGTTGTATTGACTGGAGAAGTAATTATTTAATTTGGATAATATATGCAATTAAAATCATCATTCTTTGTAATTTTTTTTATTTTTTGTAATTTAAAAACAATATTTAATATTGTTTTGAATATACATAAAATAAAATAAAATACTTAAAAAAATAATTAAAATCATTTTCTTTAGTTTTACATTATTTTATAGTTAAAACAAAACTAAAATTTATTTTTCAAGTTATAGAAATTTATTGTATTTTTAAGTTATAAATATCAAAAATAGAAAAACTTATTTATTTTATATTTAAGAAAATTAAATAATCTTTTATTAAAATTTTCGAATGAATTATAAAATAAAGTAGAAAAATATAAAAAGTTGAAATTACATAAAAAAATTATAGAAGAAAAAAGAAATAAAATCCCGTAGGTAGCCTCGAACACATGGCATCTGGGTGGAAGGCTAGTGCTTTACACTCATGCCACTGTGGCGCTGCTCCTTTTGGAAATATCTTGTATTTAAAGATTACTGAAACTTTAA
This sequence comes from Salticus scenicus, assembly GCA_963930645.1. Taxonomy (NCBI): domain Eukaryota; kingdom Metazoa; phylum Arthropoda; class Arachnida; order Araneae; family Salticidae; genus Salticus; species Salticus scenicus. Next base: position 316,683 of record CAWVNO010002001.1, read on the forward strand.
ATGTTTTTTTCTCGAAATTTTGTGGATAGTGGGTCCTAGTACTTTAATATGTTGTTACCTTCATAGTATACTGTAGTCCTGCACAATTTCGTCCCGATCTGAATTTTCCATGTCGTGACCTCTCCTTGTAAGTTAAAAATTTAAAAATTTGAAAAATGGACTAACAATAATTTTAACAGTAATGTGTGTTCTGCACTTAAAGTATACAAAAATGTGTGTCAAGCTTTGTGTTTGTAGTTTTATTGTTTAACACTTATCACACGCAGAATAATATTAAAATTTCTATTTTAGAAGGCTGTGAGTAATCGAAACAGATGAATCATACATCTGGCTTTTTTTTTTTTTTTCATTGTTTTAGTTGGATATTAGTTGGATTGATGTTTATCTAAAAATAAGAATTTGGGTGTGTAGAGCAAATAAATTCCGGCTTTATTAAAAAAAAAAAAAATTAAAGATGTTCTCAAATCGATCCGATTAGTTAAAAACTAAACTCGACCCACAGTAAAAAAAATCTGGAGTGACTCCACTCGACTTTCCGAACATTGAGTAACTAACAGTTTTGTAGATGAAATAAAGAAAGAATAGTTGCTAAACAAACAAAAAAGAGAAAACCATAACAGAGTGTTTGAGTATTTTTCTCCATATATCACACGAGGTTTTATTTAACGCTACTGAACTTTGAGCCCTTAGATCATAAGGATAAAGAATTTTTCGTTGTGTCCCTGTAAAAATCTATAAATGCTAGATTCACCAAAATGCTTATAGTTAGTGCAACAGTGATTTATAATATTCATACAAATTTTCAGCTCAATTGAATAAGGCGTTTAGATGCTATCGCTGGTCTCATAGGCCATAAAGATAAAGAATTTTTCTTTGTCTCCCTGTAAAAAAACTGTAAGTGCTAGATTCACCAAAATTTATACAGATTGAGTATCTGTGACTTATAATATGTGTATAAAGTTTTTGCTCAATTGAATAAGGCGTTTAGATGCTATCGCACTTTTAAAAATTTGGCAAAGAATTTTTCTTTGTGTCCCTGTAAAAAAACTATAAGTGCTAGATTCTCCAAAATCTATGCAGATTGAGTATCTGTGACCTATAATATGTGTATAAAGTTTTTGATCAATTGAATAAGGCGTTTAGATGCTATCGCACTTTTAAGATTTTGGTCCCTTGGCCATAATGATAAAGAATTTTTCTTTGTGTCCCTGTAAAAAAACTATAAGTGCTAGATTCACCAAAATCTATAGGGTTCGTACTATGGTGACTTACAATATACGTACCAACTTTCAGCTTATTCGAACAAAGCGTTTAGACGCTAGCGTGTTCACTCACAGACATACACACATACATACACACATACATACACACATACATACACACATACATACACACACACATACATACATCATCGTAAAAATAGTGAAAACGGACTCGTTGGACCTCGAAACGTGTAGAAACATCAAAATCTCGAATTCGGATTTTTGACATGATTACAATACTTTCTTCACTATAGTGTTCGGAAAGTAAAAATCTAGTCAACCCGACATGCACGAAAACTAAATCAGTGAACCCGACCCGCAAGAGAAAAAGAAAGATTTCATTCATTTAGATCTTCTCGGAAATAATTTTGATGGGAGTTCAAAAAGTGGAGTTTTAAGAACAAATGTTATAATATTTTATCAAAACTGTACAGGATGGAAATTTTTTAATTGTTTATCAGCATTGTAAAATATACCAGAAAAACACATCACCTTGAAGAAAAGAATTTCAACGCGGATCTGTGTAATTTAAAACTTAATTGTTAATTTTACATTCAGAGGCTGCGATTTCTCTTGAATATAATCCCCAAAATTGTATGACTTATCTTTTATGGTTGAAGAATTCTTGGTCGTCAAATACCTCCTTTCTCCTTTACCATGCAATCCAATGGAACTTTAGTTGCTTTGTATTATCAGTATATTTTGCTTAAAAAAAAAAAAAAAAAAATTATATTCTGTTTTTCTAATTCTATTCTTTGAATACACCACCTTTTATCTTAGGTAGCAATTAATATAATATATATAATTTCTTTTAGAGTTTGAAAATTAGACCCTTGCATAATGAAATATTTAATTTTTTTTTCTCGTTAAAATAACTCCTTATGTTAAATACTTAAATTTATATATCCTAAATTTAAGTTATTTCTCTCCTTAATTTTTCCCCCCCTCCTGAAGAAAAAAAAAAAAAAAAAAAAAAAAAAAAAAAAACGCTTTGTTCAAAGAGTAGCATTCAAAATACAGAATCCAAAAAACTATATTTTTTCCATTTAAAAGTTATGATGCTTTTAATTTATATCGTTTTTAAAATCTCTTCACTTAAAACCCACTATGTATGAATAACACAAGCTTTCCTTTCACAAATGTCTGCATAGCAAAAAAGTGACATTTTAGGCGACGGTCAAACCTTTCTACAAAAAATTGCATATTGTAACATTTTAATAATAAATGTTACGACTTATAAAACGCCAACCTTAGTATATTTAAAGTTAAATATCATCACTGTTCAAATATGTTACTTTGACGTTGTAAAGCGAAAATTTTAAATCAAGGTAAATTTGACCTAGCCTGTATTTTTATGCATAAAAAGAGTTCCTGTTCCTGTATTAATGTTCGAATGGACTCAATATCTGTCATCACTAACAATTAGACTCTATGCGGAAATTGTTTATAAAATTCCTGATTATTATTATTATTATTATTTTTTTTTTTTTTTATTCAGAAAATATACAAACGTATTTCTTGTTTCTTCAAAATTTTTAACTTTTAATTAAAAAATAAAATATGCACTGTTCCTTTCAAATTTTTTGCTCCAAAACAAAATATTAAAACTACTTTCAGTAAAAAATCTTCTTAAAGATTATAGAAAGAACTGTCTTATAATAATCCAGTAATATACCGAAATATGCAAATGTTGCACATAATTTTCAATGTTTCTTGTCAAATGAATGCTTTCAAATTTGCAATAGTTAGAGGTTGATTGTGAATTCATGGAAAAAAAAACACTGGAAAATTTAGCAACAAAAAACTCTTGGATGAAGAGAGAACATGTATAATTTTTTGCATGGAAGTTCAATCCCCTCATTTTTATAAAAAAATATTTAAATCTATTTTGTAAATTTAGCTGTCAGAAAAATAGATTTCCACCACTGAAAATGAAATAAATATCTCAATTTAAATAAATTATCTGATTACAATCCCTCAGACCAGTTTGCTTAACCCGTTAGTAGTCGCTATAGACAGCGCCACCTATTAAAAATTGCACACTTTTTATTTAAATGTCACCAATAATTTTAAGAAGTGATGTGACCGACGTTTCTTCGATTTTATTCGAGTTTTATGTATATCAAATGCTACTTCTAAAAATTGTTGGGGGCTATTGAATAAAAAAATTTGGTAACACTAAAAGATGGGCGGCAAATCGACCAACTAGCGACTACTAACGGGTTAAGAATGACAAAGATCGATTGTGTTTCATAGACTAGAGACAAATAAAAAACGCCCTACAAAATGAATTTAAATTAATGAGGGAACACTTTGTTAGAAAAAGGCATCAAATGCAAAAAAAAACTCTTATAGTTATTTCCTGTCAAAGCAAACTGATAGCAGGTGAAAACAAGTATGCATGATCTTCTGTCGTTTTTAAACAACTTACCTACTTTCAAATTAAAAAGAAAAAAAAAATTACAATATTTTAAGCAAAGTTAATTTGACCCTAAATTAATGCTGTAAGATCATTTTTTGAATGAAATATTATAATTCAACATTTTTTTTTTTTTTCATTTTTTAAAAATGCAAAAACACTCACGATATTAAAAATGATTATTTATTTTCTATTAAATTACATAAAAGTCTTGCAGGAGTTTATAGTAATCAACTTAATCTTTATCTGCTTTAAAAATGAACAGAAAAATGGTACTATGTCATTTCTGTAAGATTTTTAAGAAAAAAGCAATGACATTGCATAGTTAATATGTTTATACTGGAAAATAATTAAACTTTATTTACTAAGTCTATACATAAATATTAATTTATTAATTTTCGCTGTCTTATTGACAAAGTTACTTTTTATAAAGATTAAACTATTAATCAGGAATTAAAAAAATAAAGGAATACTGATATATTGTTGCATTTCATTTGAAACTACATTTCACTACTGACAAGTAAACCTTCTCTCCTTTGATACCGGTTTTCCGGAAACTCATATATTTTCTGAAAGCTTATGTCGCAAGTTGAAAAACCGTGAAATCTTAGGGGCAGAGGGACAAGCGTTTACGAGCTAAGACTCACAAAAATCAGTAAAGTGTGTATAGATGAACATATTCCTGCAATGACGTCTCTATTTCTTGTATGTTTCCGTATGTTGCTGTCAAGTACTAACATATTGCATGTCTTTTTCTTACATTTTTGATGGATCCTAAAGTCGTTGTGGCTGCCTTGATCTCCCGATTCAGAGCAAGCAATCGGTCTCCGAACATCCAGGAATCAGAGATGATAAACACATAACTACTCTCCTGGAAAATGATATGGAGATTGTAGAAGAGATACGGACATTAGGATTTGCTGGAGTCCATGGAGTAGAATGGGAGGAGAAAATGAACTTTGGAGATGATGGTGTCGATAAGGAACAGCAAGGCTCGTTGCAACAGTCGCCGTCCTCCACTTCTATCATGACTTATTTTGGCCAAGTATGCCTGATGACAGGAAGAAAATTCTGATTTTAGTGAATTCATGGTGTTCTAACAAAGATCATGCATCATCTGGTTCCGAAGTGTCTGATGGTAAAGTCCTACAAAACAAATTGGCACCTGAAGGATGTACGGGAAAGATCCAGAAAACTATCAATTCGTGTTCAAGACATCCCAAAACGTGTCAATCCATCAAAGAATGGAGGTCGAAAATTTTCACGAATCCAATACTTTCTCTATATTACATATAGGAGAAAGTAAAAATAAATAAAAAAACATAATATTTTTCTTTTCTATGCCAAAATATGCCTTATCTCCTTTCCTTTTTGTTAGAGCAAAACGATTCCAGCCCTTGCCGACAGAGGGACAGGAAGTCTCTTGTAAAAGACATTGCACCATAAAGTTACAAATGAAAAAAGCGTCTGTGAAAAAAAAAAAAAGGTTTACCTTTTGTTACATTTTAGAAGATTACGGTTTTTCAAGAGACCCCTTAAATAAAATATATAGGACAGCGCATTGCCGCCATTTTTTTGCCTCGGTAGAGGACAGAATTCCCGCTTGGGGTCTTTACCGCTTTCCTGGTGATTTTAATAGGGTTCCCACTCAATTTCAAAAATAAAATTCCCTGACGTTTCCCAGGTTTTTCAGGTCTATTATTAGAAAATTCCAGTCACAAAATTTGGTTCGCGATATAAAAAATAGATCACGGTATGAAACAAAACATAGCATAAAGACATAAAAGACAACATAATAACGTGACTTGCAATATAAATTAAATGCTCAAAAAGCATTTTCCAGGTTTATATCATCATTTTTCCAGGTTTTTGAGCAATATTTACAATTTTCCCTGATATTTCCCTGACTTTTTACAGTAATTTCAAATTCCCTGACTTTTCCAGGTTTTCCCTGTTCGCCTTGAGCCGTGGGAAGCCTGTTTTAAGAAATCTTGATCTGAAGCTAAGATCGGTCAACAAAAGCATTAAGCAGCAATAATATTCCTAACAACACACTCCTAACAACAACACATTCCTAACATATACATCAGATTTGTATGGTTGACTTGTAGTCCGCTTGTAATCTTCGTTAGATAATTACAGATAGCACATGACATAGTTACAATACGAAGAATATGGTTGTTGGTCGGGTTTAACGTCATACTAGTGCTGCGCAGATGGGCAATTGGCGACGGTCTGGGGCACAAACCAAGAGGTGGTCCGGAGACATGCCATCACAATTTTGATCCTCCAAAGAAGGGATGGTTCTCCCGCTTCGGTGACCCCCAGAGGTATAATTTTTGATGGGAACATGGAGGACTTTGCGGCCACGACATATTTTACGTGCACCAGCCACCATTAGTATACACGACGTTCTTTGGCCGACTCGAGTACCGAACCCGCAATCTTCCAATTACGAGGCCGGCGCTCTACCGACTGGGCTACCGCGGCCTCCGAAGAAAATGGAAAAAAAAACACCCAAGGCCAACGCAGGAATCGAACCCACTCTCCTACGCTCAAAGGCGATTAGCAGTGTGGTGACATAACCACTCGGCCACGGAGGGCCCATTTCGGTCATTTAAGATCAAAAGCCATCGGAATTGATGAATAATGTCAGAAGCGAAAAAGTAAATGAAGATTTTTCTTAAAGTTATAAAAATAAAATTTTATAAAAAAAAAAAAAATAAATAAAAAAAAATCCACGCGAGTCTTTGCAATTGAGAATTATTATTATTATTTCACTTTTTTCGTTATGTTTACAACACACATCTCGCTTCTATTTTTCAATCCTGTGACACGCGATACATATATTATTTCGGTAAGTCTTATTCAGAAACATAATTTCATAAAGTTCGTACGATTTCAATTTCAATATCTTTAAAATAATACTTTCAATGATAAAATGTTAAAGGTCCCTAAATGCGTTTCAGTTGAACCGTTTTTTAGAAACCAGAATTAAGACTGTGATTAAAGGGACTCTCTACATATCGTCTCTGAAAGCCGAAGCCAATGTTATTCTATGGGAAATTTTGCCCCATTATAATTCATTAACTAATACATATTTTTAAATTCTGTTTTCACTTTCCGAAAATTCACAGCCATTAAACAATTTATCGCTTTCTAAAAATTAATTTTTTTTATATTTCTAGATGATTTCATTTTCAAGCTCAAAAATGAAAAATTTCACTTTGTGAAAATTCGCATTTTACAACCTCAAAATAAAATATTAATAATTTTTAGAAAGCGATAAATAGTTTAACAGTTGTGAAGTTTCTGAATGTGAAAACGGAATTTAAAAATATATAATAGTTAGTAAGTTATAATGGGGCGAAATTCTCCATATAATAACATTAGTTCTGGCTTCTAGGGATGATAAAAGGAGAGGACTTTTAAGCCGATTTTCGGATACTAAGAATTATACATTTTCCCCTTAGAGAAATTAATATAGAGACATTTTATTCACTTCTAGCTATTCAATGTTTATAGAAAAATCTTCAAAAATACTCCAAAATACTACATGTATTCAAAATTCATTGAAACACACTATTCTTCTATTGAAAGTCCAAATAATCATTTCATTAAGATCATACCAAATTTTGTTTTCATGAGTGCGTAAATATACATTTAAAAATGACTTTACAAAATGTTATAGAAAATATTTCATATGTATAACAAATTAGATATTTCTATAAAGCATCCCGTTCCTAAAAATTCGTAACATGTTACACCTATATACGGCTTTCTTGATCATGAGAATTTAGATGTCTTTTTAGGCTACACCTGTGAGTAAAAGCTTTAGAACATACTTCACACACATGAGGCTTTTCTCCTGTATGAGTGTGCAGATGTCTTTTTAGATTTGCTTTTTCAGAGAAACTTTTAGTACATATATTACATACATGCGGCTTATCTCCATTATGGGAATTAAGATGACTATTTAAGCCCTTCTTTTGGGAAAAACTTTTAGAACATATTTGACATATGTGCGGCTTTTCTCCAGTATGAGTGCGAATATGCACTTTAAGGTGTCCTTTTTCAGAAAAACATTTAGAACATATTTCACAAACATGGGGCTTTTTTCCGGTGTGAGTGCGTAGATGTGCATTGAGGTATTTTTTATGAGAAAACGTAGCAGAACACATTTTACACATATGCGGTTTCTCCCCAGAATGACTGCGTAAATGTACATTTAGGCTTCCTTTTTGAGAAAAAACTTTAGCACATATTTCACACACATGTGGTTTTAGTCCTGCATGAGAGTCCAAATGTCTTTTAAGGCTACTTTCTTGTGAAAAACGTTTAGAACATATTTCACAGACATGACGCTTTTCTCCAGTATGTGTGCTTAGATGTTCATTTAGGTTTCTCCTTTTAGAAAAACGTTTAGAACATATTTTACAGTCATGCGGCTTTTCCCCAGTATGAATGCGTAGATGTGTATTGAGGTGTCCTTTATGAGAAAAGGTGACAAAACATATTTCACACATATGTGGCCTTTCCCCAGTGTGAGTGCGTAGATGTGTACTGAGGTGTCCTTTTTGAGAAAATGCTGCAGAACAAATTTCACAGATATGCGGCTTTTCCCCAGTATGAGTGCGTAAATGTATGATTAGGTTTCCACTTGAACAAAAACCTTTAGAACATATTTTACACACATGTGGCTTTTTTTCTGAACTTTTAATTAAATGCGTATTTGGACTGCCCTGTTTGAAAACTCTTTCACCGGAATACGATTTTTCACCTGCATTAGTATATGTATATGTATTCATATTTTTCTTAGAAAAAAATTCTTATTTATCAAGAATAAATGATTTTTCTTGAAATGAAAAAAATTCTTATTTATCAAGAATAAATGATTTTTCTTGAAATCTATATTTCGACTCAAAAGTATTACTTTTTAACGGAATATCTTTTCGAATATACCTTTGAACTACTAGAACTATAAATAAATAAATGTAGAGTTTTTCCTTTGTACATTCATAAAAAACACATTTAAAACATCTTTCACGGCAAACACTTCATAATATAGATATTACTACGGAGTAACTCTAATATAGAATCTATATAAAAGGTTATTTCACAAAATTCGATTGAATCACACATAAAATAAAAAAATTCCACGTTATCAGATAGATAGTGTTTCTTCACAAATTACGTTGCAATACTTATGTGAATTAAGCACGCGAGAAGCATGTTAATAGAAGTAGCTTAAAAACTTTAATGCTACATTCTCACCATGGTAGTACAATCCTCAGATATGATAACTGCATAAAGTAAAATCCGGTCCCAAAACGATCTGTTCAGAACGCATGTATCATGACTAGTGCCATCTGTTGTCACAACTAGAAAGTGTATTTATTAATTTGATTTTTGCACGCACTACGCATGCAGTTATATAATTTTATCATTTAAAAATAAATAGCAGTACTAAATATTCTTTTATTTCATTTATTTAAACTTCTGTTGTTATCAGGAGAAAAAATTTTGTTAGAAACATTTGCTTCCTATTAATTGTTTTGCTTATTATATTTTTTAAATAAGAATAATATATTAATATTCGTGATTTTAACACGGAACACATATTGAAATATCTTGTTAAGTAAATATATTCTGTATTTTCGCGTGAAATTATTAATTTAAAAAAATTATAATTCTTAGGTAATAAAAAAAAAATATGCTTTACTAGTCAAGAGGTTTTAATTTTAAAGTTATTTAACAAAAACTTGAGTTAAAAAACAAAATAAATAAATAAATAAATAAATAAAATAAGCTGTAGTTACTTTTCCTATTTCTTTCTTTTTTCTTTTCCTTGTTGCTTTTTTCTTTTTTCTTTTTCATTTCTTTCAAGTACTTATGTGTCATGTAAATGTGAAAATATTTTAAAATCTCTCTAAAAGGCCACAAAATGTAGCTTTCAATAATGATTTTAACTATTCTCATTTGCATAATTTCTCTATACAACATTCTGGTAATTATTAATGTTAGTTTGTTTTAATTTTGAAATCTTTTCAAAAAAAATTTTGTTTTTCAAAATATACTTCATAAACCAAACAGAACACAATTTTCAGCTTAGTAGAGTTATTGATAATGTGTTTTATTATTATTATTATTATTCCTCTTTGACGTGCTTATATTCTATTTAAATGTGAAAATATATCAATAAACTTTATGGTATGGTATTCGGCTTAAGACCAGTTGTCTATAACAGGGAATTCTTTTTAAGGGAGATGCCATCTGTGGGGGTTAGTCTTTTCTAAAGGGTCATAGCACATATTTATGCGAGTTTCGGAGAAAACCACGACAAAATCCACACAGGTAAATGGATGATCGCTAACTGGGATTGAACCTGGCACTTCCTCTCTTCCAGTTTCGGCAGAAGAACGTCTCGACCACTAGTGGGGTACAAAAATTACAGTTGTCACAAAAATTATTAATTAGAAATGGAATACTATAAAATCTCACTAAAACGGCCATCCACTATATCTTTAAATTTTGTACCTATAAAGTGGCCTTTTAATAGAGGTTCAAAAAATCTGAATTCATAAAACAAATTATAAATGATTTTAGCTACTGAAATTTGCATAATTTTTCTATATATCTTTCTGACAATCATTAATGTTAATTTGTTTTAATCATGAAAGATTTTCAGTAATAAGTTTGTTTTTCAAAGAACCTTTTTTATACTAGAACAAATTGTTAAACTTTCAATATTATATCATATTCAGTTTTATTTTCACTTCAGTATTATTTTTGTGATAAGTTATTGATAATATAAATCTTTTATATTCCTTTTTGAAGCACTTATGTTTTATTCAAATGTAAAAACATTTTCATAAAAATTACAGATATAGTAATCGGGTCAAGGCCTATTGTCTGCACTAGTGACCTGGACATAAGGGAAGATGCTTTCTAATTGGGGTCTTTGTATAGGCTTCTAGCTGGTATTAATGCAAACTTCGAAGAAAGCCACAGAAAACTCCCAAGGACTAGATTGACATATGCTACATGGAATCGAACCCGGTACTTCCCGTTTTCTAGTTTCGATATCAGCCCCGCTCGGGTAAAATTAAATTTATCACAAAAATTATCGGTAGGCAATAAAATACAGCAAAACCTTCCTAAGAAGACCTCCAGCTGTACTTTCAAATATTGGACCTTTACAAAGGTTATCTTTTAATAGACAAAATCGGAATTCTGGAAACAAATTCTGAATGATTTTAATTATTCAAATTCACATTGTTTATCTATACAGCATTCTGATAATTATTATTATTAATGTGTGTTAATTTTGAATGTTTTTTAAGATTTTTTAAATATATTTTAAATACATACGAGAATAGTTTATTTATGTTTAACTTAAATGTGAAAATATTTTGATAAAAATTACAGGCATGGTATGGTATTCAGGTTAACGCCTATTGTCTGCATAGGGACTTGTGCATAAGGAAACATGCATTCGGTGGTGGTCTTTCCAGGTGGTTCTAATCCGTGAATTTTGGAGAAAACCACGGGAAACTCCGAACGGTTAGACTGGCAAGTGCTACATGGTATTGAACCCGGTAATTCCCATCTTCTAGCTTTGAAAACAAAACTTCTCGGCTATTGGAAGGGAGTACAGTTAACTTTTTTTTTCTTTAATATATCACTAGGCAATAAAATACAGCGAAGCCTTTCTAAAAAGAACACCGACTGTACCTACAAGTATTCGACCTTTACATAGTGGTCTTTTAATAGAGAAAATCTTAGTTCTGAAAACAATTCTAAATGATCTAAATATTCAAATTTACATTGTTTATCCATATAGCTTTCTGATAGTAATTATTTGTGGTAATTTAAAAAGCATTTAAGTTTTTTTTTTTTTTTTTTTTTTTTTTAACATAATTTAAATGAGAAAGCAAATCGTTTACGTATGTTTAATATAAATTAAACATGTTTTAAATTAATTTAAATCAAATTAAAATCACTATGCGTAAAATTAACTAATGTATTAAAATTAAATTTATTAAATAATTATTGAAACTTATGTCCACACATAAGCACACAAGCAAAAAAAAAAAAAAAAAAAAAAAAAGGAAAAGAGAAAGAGAAAGAGAAAGAAAATAAAAAAAGAAAATAATGAATCAGTTAAACAATTTTTTATCCACTTTTTCCCCTTAATAAAAACTCGAAAAGTTTATTATTATTATTATTATTATTATTATTATTTTCTAACGGAGTTGAAAAGTGTTTATGACTTGTCTGTCTGCACCGTAACTTCTGTGAATAATTTTTTGGTGTTTTTGAGCTGATATTACCTAAAACTAATAATTTAATAAACAAAATAATAAAGATTTCGTATTCAAAAACCGTTAAAAGGACGCATGTACCGATACTAGCGCCACTATGCGGCGAAATGAATTTTAGGACCGGTTTTCACTCTGAAATGCCATAGGAGTAGAGATGCTAAAAACCCGGGAGTTTTGGGGGAAAACTGGGAAATTTGGGAATTTTGCGGGGGGGGGGGGAAAGCAAATTAGAAATATCTAAAGCAAATAATAAGTTGTTTACTTAATATAAATGGCAATTTTAAGGACTTTGATATACTGATACGCTTATAACAGTATTTAAATTTATCATTTTATTTTCAATTTATCAGAACTGCAGCCAAATCATAATTTGAAAAGAAACTTAAGCTTTCTTTATTAAATTAGCACTTAAGATAAATGTATCGGTACAATGTTGGATACAATTTCCATATTATACAAGTGAAGAATTAAGGAAACTAATGTACATAATCCTGTAATAGTTTGAAAAGACAAATAATTAAGGTTTGAATTAAGGAAATAATTAAAGTTTCTACTTTTAAAGAATTATTTAAAATAATGAAGTGGTTTTTAAGAAGAACGGATGACATTTTATGCAATTACTACAGTGGTATAGTTTCTTTTACAAGTTATTTTCATAAATATTTCTAATTAGAGTTTGAAAAAAATTGATGCTAAATTTCCTACAATGAAAATTTTTTGATGAAAATTTATACACATATTGTTTTCCTGATTTTTATATATAAAAGAAAAAAAAAGTTTCGAGGAAAATTTTCGAATTACTTATATATTTCCCTAAAACAGATTAAATTTAAGAATTCTTATTCTTCTTATTATTATTATTTGTAATTGAAAAAAAAAAAAGAAGAAGAGAAACAATTTAAAAATTATCAGGTAAAAAAATTAATTTTTTAAATACTTCATTTGAGTTTAATGAAATATAAATTTAGTTGGGTTTGTTTCCTAAAATCTTAAGTCCAATTCTCTAATTGTTTCATAGTACATTCCTAAACGAATTATGAATAAAAAAAAATTAAATGTTATTGATTCTCATTTAGAATGGAAAGGATATCTTAAGAACATAACAAAATAATATTAATGAATAATGACAGAGACTTACTGTTAGTGTTAGCACCGCATTAATTAATTATTTTCTTCGTTTACGGAATAAACATCGAAGATGCTCGAATTAGCGGGAAAGGGAAACGAAAAGGAAATATATGCAGGAATTAAAGTTGAAGTTAATTTAAAGATCGGAGGCTAAATAATTAACAAAAGATTTTGCCTTAAATTCCCAGGGAAAAAAAAAAAACTTTTTTTTTTTTCGGGAAAAAACCGAGTGTTTTGAAAGCCTTGCATCTCTACATAGGAGATATTTCTCCTTCTCATGGTCATGATACTCACGCAAACACAAATCTAAAAACTTAATTGTTAGAACCGTTAGAACATGATAAACGGTTACTAGAATGCGAAATAATGTCGGAATTAAAAACAAAAGTTGGAAAAAAATTGCAAGTAATGAAAATATTCGTCCTTAACGACTACCATATTTGGCAGGTTAGCATTATTTTAAAGCGCCAAGATAAATATTCTTTTTTTTTTTTTTTTTTTTTCGGTCGTCATGATAATTTCAATATCCATTCTGTCTGAAAAGTCACATTAATTTAAATAATAGATGGAAAAATAAAGATAGAAAAAAAAAAAAAATTGGTAAAATGTATATATCGGGGAGAGTCAGAGTAGGGAGGGATGGGACAGTATTGACGAAAATATTTTTTACAAATTTACTTTTAATGGTAGAACAGGGTAAGTTTCAGAGAAACAAATTGGAACATTGTAACATCTTTTAAAACTATGAATTTGATGGTACTTATTAAAATGTTAATTTTATAAGCCAATTAACACAGTCATAAAAATGTCCCATCCTCCCTTATATGAGGGAGGGATGGGACATGTTTACAAAGTTAAAATAAATACATAATATACAGACATACTATGAAAAATGACAAAAACAGTGGGACACGAAGTATGTAAGGTTAATTAATTACTAATAACATCTACTTTATCCAACATTAAGGTATATTGTACAAAAAATTTTCAAATGCTCAATAACATTAGGGTATAATGTAATCCAACATTAGGGCATAATGTGATAAAAATTTTCAAATGCTCAATCAGTTCATCTTTTTTTTTTTTACTTCTAGCAGAGAAAGTACTGTTTTTTAGTCCAAATATTCAAAATTAAGTTTTTGTTATAATTACATGTTTTGTGGTTCCCTGAATATTAATAAGGTTTTTGGTGGCTAATCTCTGTCTGTTATCAGCATATCTCAAGAACAAATATTACCAAGATATTCTAAGTGTAATTGGTGAAAGTAATTTATTTTGTATATTTTACCATGTCCAGGAAAACGGCTCAGGAATAAAAATTAATTCCTCATACAGAAACAGTAAATTAAGTATTTTTAAGAGATAAAAGGGTAAACAAAAGTTGTGTGAGTGCCACATTAATTACTTTCCATGATTTTGAATTTGTTTCGTGCATTTTTTCTTCCATCTATTCATTCATTTTCCACTTGATATTTTCTGTTTAAGGAGTATCAGAATCTTCATTCTTCTTCCTTTTCTTACATGTCCCATTTCTAATCCCTCCCTTTTCATTATTTTTCAAAAAAATAACTTATTATTAGACACATGCTACTTTTAGGCTTAATTTTGCTACTAATTCATAAAAGTTATATTATTAGGTATATAAAATATGAAAAGTAATTATGCTGACATCAGTGAGTGACGTTGAAAACTTGCCTTGAAAATTAAGCAATTGTTTACTTTTGGTGTTATAAAATAGTTTTTTTTTTTTTTTTTTTTTTTTTTTTTTTGTTACATAAACTTAGAGTTCTCCAATTAAAATAATACAGAGTAACTGTTGTTACTTCACCTGGTGGAAGTGTCAAAAATTGAAAACAATGTTTATTTTAAGAATAATTTTAGATGTCCCATCCCCCCGACTCTCCCCTATATACAGTCGGTAACAAAAGTGTCCGAACACTAGCGAAAATTCCTATATAAAAGGTACGCTTAATACAGTTTTGCTAAATAAATCCTTGTCGAATCCTGTTCTTAGACTGACTAACACTGTTATTCACCAATAACTTCAACTCCCGGTTGAACATGAAAATTTGAAAAGCGTATAAAAGCAGGGTACAAATTTTTGGCAAATTTTGTCGTGTTGTTGCTGCCATCTAGCGGTATAGTTATTTTCAGACCTTTTTAGGTGAAAGAAACCAATCAAAGATTATATGAAATCATCGACTCTAGCTGGCAGAAACAGCATGCCAAATTTTGATGGAAAGCTGTACCCTGCCTTTAGATGCTTTTCAAGTTTTTGCGTTGAACCGGGAGTTGAAGTTAATGGTGAATACGGCCATTAGAAAAGGATTCGACAAGGACTGTTTGACGAAACAGTATTAAGTGTACTTTTTTTTATATAGGAATTTTTGCTAGTGTTCGGACACTTTCGTTACCGACTGTATATATGGTACAAAAAATAAATAGTAGAAAAATAGTATGGGAGAAAAAATATATATATGGAATAAGGTATGGCTTTTAGAACAAAGTATGATTATAGCAAAACGTAACCATATATATATTTAAAAAAAGAAAAAGAAAAAAACTTTATTAAATACTAGATAGTTCTCAAACGACAGCTATTTCTGAATCCATTTAGAAAGCAGTATTTACTCTATTTCATAGATGTTTTAATAAAAAACATTTCATTTATTATTTATTAATTAATCCCTTTTTATGGTTAAAAAATAAAGAAAGAAAGAAAAAAGAAAGAAAATATTTATAAAATTTTTAAAAACCTTGTAAATTGTGATTTCGCTATTCCCTATTGGTCTGACTGTTGGAAATTTTATATTCAGTCCACATTTTCTTAATTTTTCTACTGTTTACATAGCTAACATTCCTATTGGCCACTCTCCCCACCTTTCCCGTAATCCTATTGGTTGAACTAAATCCAACCTCTCTCCTATATATATACGAGCACTTCTCCTGATTCAGAATCCTTTTTGCACTGAAGACGGTACGCTGTAGGCTACCGAAACAGCTGTATGCATTTCCAATATTTTTCTTTGGCGTTTCTGACGTAGTAGTTTATTCGGGTTTTAATATTCCAACGCCAAGTCTCCTGTTATTATTAATACATAAATGACCTGTATTAATTACAAAATTATGAAATAGTACCTCTAAACTCTCTACGCTTCGCTGTAAGTATTGTGATAGAAATAATTTGTTATCACTGGCTCCTAAGATAATTGTCAGTCCCTGAACATAACTATAAAAATAAAACTACAATAGTATTTTATTTTATTGTAGTAAAAATTCTTGAGAATGACATTATCAGATAATGAGCTTACTTGCAATTTATGTATCAATTTCTAAAAATGCATGATCAGTGAATCGCAAATATTAGAACAGCTAAGCAATAACAGACTGGATATTTGACTTGCTGAATTTTCCCCTTCTCAAATAAAGTTTCACGGAAGTTTTAAGAGATTTTTTTTTAAATGCATATTAGAATGAATAAAATAAAAAAAAATTAAAATTTCTTTCAGCTGCAGAGAAACTTGGTCAACAATTTCGCAAATGAGTAATTAGTTCACAAAAATTCTTTGAAATGTTACAAACCAACGAAATATTTTCCCACCATCTATGAACTGTAAGAACTGATTCAACATCATCATTAGCAGAAAAATATATTTGTGGAAAAGGAGATTCGTTCATGTCAAATTTTATAGCAAGAGGTAGTTATGATCTGCTTCTTGAAAGCACTTTCAAGTTTCTGCTTTTGTTCAAAAATTCAATTTTGTTGGAGAATTCCATAATTCTCCTTTGAATTTTAGGTGTAATAAATATGCGACAAAAGGATATGACTATGTCATATAAAATATGACTAATTAACCTACCAAGTGCTGATCGTTTCACTCTTAAGTGCAACCAAAGACCAATCAGCACTGCTTACCAGGTAGAGAATTTCATTTCGAGTGAGACTGTTCGTAAAATAGATTGATATCTGGATTTTACGAGTTGTTATAGAGTCTCACTGCGAGACGATAGTACTCCAGCGGGGATCCGAATCATCTCGCAGCGAGACGATAGCACTTCGAAGGGTTAAATGTACTTTTAACATATTTAAATGCTTTTATACTAAATAAATAGTTAAAACTTATGCAAATATTTTAGTTAATATTGAGGAATATTTTTTAGAAGGTAAATTTTTAAAAGTGAAAAAAATTACAATTATTGTTGATGTTAAAAATCTCATTTAAAGAAATTTTAGAATGCACTGTTTTAATGAATTACACTGTTTTATAAAAGAATCAGTTGATCAGGAGTGTAAATAAATCTCTGATTTTAATTTGTTAAAATTACGATTTGAGGAGGCATACTATCGTAGATCACAAGTCGGATCGTACACTCCGCAGCAAAAGTTTCCGAGCACTAGCAATAATCCCCGTTTTAAAAATGTACACTTAATACTGCTTTGTTAAATAAATCCTTGTCGAATCATGTTTTTAGACAGACTAAGAACATGACTCAACAAGGATTTATTTAACAAAGCTGTATTAAGTGTACTTTTTTAGACAGGGAGTATTCCTAGTGCTCGGACACTTTTGTGATCTATGATAACTGCGATTGTTACAATAGTATGCCTCCCTAATTTAATTAAAAAAATATTAAAAGTAAAAAGTAAAAGCCCAAATAAACTATTATATTTAAAACAACGAATATTAAACATTTGGTAGATATTCCTCAGTATGGAAACTTTCTATTTCTTATTGATTCGATTTTAATCAGAAAACCACTTCTTTCCAGATGATATTTAAGGATTTAAACATAATAGAAATTTATTTAATGAAACTATTTTTAGCACTCCATGTTATTCCAAATATATCTACATTTAGAATCATTTGAATGAAAGTATAAAATTTCATTTACATCACTCGTTTAAAGAAAACTCTGTATTTTAGAAATGTTAAACATACACTACTTCTTTCGTATGAACACGTAGACATCTAACTGAAATGTGCTAGTAATAATAAAAAATAATAATAACTCCGAGAATTATTGCTTATCTTCTTATCTTAGTCTTTCGTGCACTACAGTTCCATGCGACAGGTCTGATAATATTTTGTGGCAATCTTATACTATTAAGTGAGCAATATTTATACATATATGTATATTTCACCGTTCTCCAAAATGGTAGCTCGGACAGTCGCGTGATTTAACACAAAGGTGCCCCTCGAACGGTCATTGTGCACATCGAAGTCAGATTTTCGAATTTTTGATTAGTTTTCTTTTAATTAATAAAAATATGAAAATAATAAGCGAATGATAGCAAAAAAATTAGCCATTTATATTTTATCTATAATTTAATTGTCGCCAAAAAAAGTTACGTTTTTTTTTTTTTTTTTTTTTTTTTTTGACAGGAAAAAAAAGTACATTTATCTGCACGTAAACAATAAAAAATTATGAAAAAATAAATTATGCATCTCACAAAAATTGACGTCATTATCACTTAAATCTTTTCTTTTACACATTGTTAAAGTACTAATATAGTTTACGATGCTAATATATATTGTACTAAAATCAGTTTTATTTATAGATGAATAATCAGCGCGTTAAAGTACACCGAACATTTTTCGCCAAGAAGTTTAATTTAGCAACAGCGATTTTAATCTAGGTAGATCATCAAAAATATAAAAATTATAAAACATTACAAAAATAAAAAAATAAACCGAAATAATAGTCACATAAATGATCTATTTTTATCTGAGTAGATAATTTTAAAGGGAAAAAAATTGGAATTTTAAAAATAAAAAATTTATTTCAGCACGCACTATTTTAAACCTAAAAACCATTAATAAAATAAACAGAATATGAAGGATTGTTATATATTAACCCACACTTTCCCAAGATGGGATCATTTTGATTCCATTTTGTAGTTGAAATTTAGTTAAGCCAGCCTCATTCAAAAAGTGTGCTAATTCGCCAGAGATAGCAAACGTAACCAATGGAATGTTGCAACTTCTAAACGATACAAAAAGGCGCGGTGCTGGTGATTTTCGCCAAACGTGCTAAGCGGCACCTGAAAGCAATTTATCTGCAGTAACGGCTTGATCTTGCGAAAGCGAGGGTTAACAAAAAAGTGTCCTATAAAAGTATTTTCAAAATAGGTTTTCTATTTTAATGCAAGAAATTATACCAAAAAAAAAAAATTCGCTAATATAGAGCTAAAAATTCAAAAGCCGCCAACGGAGAGTTATAATAAAGTTGTGTAGCACGATAATGTTTACTTATTTATTTTTTTTTATATACCAATCACTATGCTAATTTAACATACAAATAAATGAGCTGCTGTGTGTGACTGCACTTGCACGCTGTCGGACAGAAATATTTGATTAATTCAAATTAGCATTTTAATAAATAAATAAAAATAAAAATATGTTTAATGGGATATATAACCATAGAAACATTAGTTGTCTGAAATACTGCTCATAGCATATTGATACAAGGGATTAAGTCTTTTTCCTGCATCAATTGTAACGTTGCAATGAAAGTCATTTTACAGGCAAAGTGAAAATAAAAGGGTAGATATTCACTTCCAGTTGGGTCAGTCTTGGCGATCAACTTGGTGAAAAATGGTAGTTTAGGGTTCACGAAGTTTCGAAGCTCTCCAACACACGGGAACATACATCTCGAGCTTACCATGGGATTCTCGATGGAGTCATCGCCAACAGTTATAAATAGGAGTGAGTTGATTTTTGCGAAGGGGTATGTAGTCACTGCGATTCAGAGACCTATTCTGAGTGATTGCACTTTAGAGATTGAGCTCTAAGCGACTGTATATTTTTCGTGAGTGAGCGAAAATTTCTGCTCTGGAGTATTTGTTGTTATTTCCTTTACTCCTGTGGAACAAGTGACTATTTTTTGGACTGTTCCAGACCATTCATCGAATAGTGACATTAATTGTAGTAACAGCTACAACTGTTTCCAGAATATTCGAAGAATTAACATTTTTATTTGACTGTTTTCGAGAATATTCGATTTGATAATAGTTTTGTTGCATAGATTAGAGAAGTTCAAAAAATGTTTGATATTGTCAAAGAGATCCCATACTAAAACTGTGACGAAAATAGTCGCCAATCGAAATATATATACCTAAACGTTTCAATTATTCAATTAAAAAGAAATCCTTTAAATATAGTGTCCAGCGAAGCGGGCGAAGCCTGCTAGTATAAATAAAAAAAGAAATACTTAAAGAAACTAAGTTTACTCCTTATGAACTGCGTTCTTCATGGGTATGGGTAGCGGTCACCGCTTTTTCCAGCGAGATGTACCATTTGTCTTCTTAGACAAAAAATACTAATCAATTGTTTCCTAACGTGAAAATATGCATAAAGATTTCTAAACATCACGTTTTTTAAGAAGATACTTTGTACAATTCACCCCCCCCCTCTAGGCATGAATAAATATATGCTAATCTGCATTTTTATTGTTAAATATCTCTGTTACACATACATGGCCTTTCTCAATTATCAGTGCACTGTAGTCGATATAGATACCAATTAGAAAAGTTTTTTGATTATTTTACAAACAACTAGATCAATTAAAAGAATGCATAGTTGTGCAAGTGGTTATATCTTCCAATAACATTCTTGGGACACCTTTTACGCACATACTTTGATTATTGTTTTCTGCTGAGTGACCACACGAATGTTTATTAGGAACGACTTTTCTAGAATATCTTTCAGAGCTTAATATATACTTGCTTTCCATTGTTAATAAAATGTAAATAATTTTAATTATCTCAATTTTTTGGAAATTTCTTCAGAACATTCCTTATACTTCAGTGTCTTTCCTTCTGTATGGATGCGTAGCTAGACAACTATTCTTAGAAAATTTTGTAACTACTTTTCAAACGCATATGGCTTTCATTCTTGCATGAGAGTATGAGTCTTTATCTGAACTCTCTTTTTCAGTCAAAACATACTAGTTTACTTTATAAGTTTACTCACTTTACAATACGTACATGCATATTTAGATGCACGCGTACATGTGTACGCGTGACTCTTTCTTTCAGACTCTTTTTTAAAGAAAATCCTTTTTCACATTATATTTCATACAGATAGGGCTCTTCTTTTCAATGAGTTCTTAAATGTCTATGCAAACTTCCTTTCTCAGAAAATGCTTTAGAACATATTTCACAAACGTATGGCTTTTCTCCTGTATGAGTGCGTAAATGTATAATCATAGTGCCACGTCGGGAAAATCCTTTATGACACACTTCACACACATATGGTTTTTCTCCTGTATGAGTGCGTAAGTGTACATTTAATATACGTTTAAGAGAAAAACTATTGAAACATATTTGACACACGTACGGCTTTTCTTTAGTATGAGTATGTGAATGTTTATCCAAAACTTCTTGTCGATTAAATCCTTTAGAACAAACTTTACACACATATGCCTTCTCTCTATGGATGTGCAGATGTTTATTTAGATTAGTGCTTAAAGAAAATCTCTTATGACATATTTCACACACATATGGCTTTTCTCCCGTATGGCTGCGTGAATGCCTACGCATGTATTTTTTATTAGAAAATCCTTTGGAACAAATTTCGCACACGTACGGTCGTTCCCCTGTGTGTGTGCGTAGATGTGTTTTTAGAACTTTCTTTTCAGAAAATCCTTTAAAACATATCTCACAAACATATGGCTTTTCTTTTGTATGGGTACGTAAATGTGTATAAAGATAAGCCTTTTCAGAAAAATTTTTAAGACATATTTCGCACATATACGGCTTTTCTGCTGTATGAGTACGTGAGTGTCTGTTTAAACTCTTTCCATCATTAAATTTTTTAAAACATACTTCACAAACATATGGTTGTTCATTTGTGTGGATGCGTTGATGAATGTTTAGACTACTCACTGCAGAATATCCTTTACTACACCTTTCACAAACATAAGGCTTTTCTCCTGTATGAGCACGTACATGTGCATCTAAAGTTTTTTTTTGAGAAAAACCTTTTGAACATATTTCACACACATATGGCTTTTCTCTCGTATGAGTGCGTAAATGTGTATCAAAATTTCCTTTCTGGGAAAATCCTTTAGAACATATTTCACATACATAAGGCTTTTCATTTGTATGGATGCGTAGATGTGTACTTAGATTTCCCTGTTGGGAAAATCTTTTAGAACAAACTTCACACTCGTACCGTTTTTCAGCTGAATTAGTAGATTCATCTGTATTCATATTTTTCTTCTAAAAAATCTCTTTGGACATATCTCACAAATAAATATATACATATATTTTGGGCTGTATTCACTAAGCTTTATTGATCCTTTACCAGGATTAAAAGATGAATCAGGAAATCCTAGTATAAAATTTTAAGCGGGCTTCACAGTGGCCCTTCTGTACCGCACCGCAAACTTAGCGTATGCGCAATGATGAATATTTTCACTAGCGTCTGTGGATGCAATGTTGTAGTATGGAGCTGAATGGAGCCGAACCAATCAAAATCCTTCTTACATTTCCACTGTATATTCTTTTATAACAGCATGTTTGATTGGTTTACACAAATGATTGCCACTCTCTAACTATGTTGCCAAAAATGCGCTTCTTGGCGATAGGGAAGAAGTCTTTGGAGAAAAATGGGGGTTCCAGGAATTGTTTTTTTTACAAGACAGTAAAACAAAACAAAAAAAAAAAAAAAAAAAAAACGAAAAAGAAGGGGTGTATGTAGTGGTGGTGGTGGGGGGGGGGAGAAAAAGATAAAGGAAACTGTACATAAAAGTAAGGGACAGATTAATATTCATTAGCATATAATTATTTTAAGGCTTCATTAAAGGAAAATTCTTTTCTTAGAGAAAAAAAAAAAAAATCGGTGATGAATCCAAGTATAATTGATAGCACACATATATTATATATATATTTTTTTATTTATGGACTGAAAATGAAGTTCCTTTAATGAAACCTTGAAATAGCTGTATGCTATATTTATTTATTCAATGTACTCACCTCCCCTCGTTTTTTATTATTATTATTATTAACCAAATCTAATCTTAGTTTTGCTTCTAACAAAGCACTTTTTAAAACATATTTTTACATTTTTTTACCCATTTATATTTCGGTTACATTAATCAAGACTTAAAACTATGTTTTTGTTTTGATAAGGACTTGATGACTAAGAAACTAGCATTCAAAACAGACCGCACCACATTGGATACCCAAATGAAATGTGAAATTTTTTTTTTAGTGGGGGGGGGGGGGGGGGGGAGATTGGGTGTGTTGAAAGTATAAGTGACGTGTAAAGGCCTTGGTTAGCCAAGTTCGTCTCTGATGTATTGAACTGAAATAAAAAAAAATTCTGTTCTGATTTACAAAATCATGAAAATAAGTTTAGGGTTTATTTAACAAATTTCAGACAACAATAAAAAAAAAAAAAAAAAAAAAAAAAGTTGGTTTATTTTTCAATACTGAAGACTGTTTTATATTAGTGAGGAGATAAGCCTCGGACACAAAAAGTGAACTGAGGTAACAAAATATTTTTAGACTGGAGAGCTATGTAACATATATACAATGTCTGTCAGAAATCCCACCATATTCCTTAAACACGTCAGAATTTCTGATAACTTAACCATCTGAACGTTTTTAGATAGGTCAAAATTGTAATGTATACATATATGTATAGCTGAGTGTTACAATGGTACTAAATAATTCAAATTATATATAAAATATTTATTTATTTTTCAATGTGCTAAATTATTACTTATTTCAATTTGGTATTTAAAAAGTAACTATGCACATTATTACAATCCTAACAGCAAATATTTCATTATCATAATCATCAGTTTCAGCTTTCATCAATCCACTGCAGAATGAATACCTCTCCTAAGTGATTCCAACCTGTTCAATTTTCTGCAATTCTGCTTTTCCAAACTTTAAAATTTTATCTCTCTACTGACATAATAATCTCTTCCTCAGTCTTTTCTTATCTCTTGGTATCCAAAATAGGATTTCAATGGTCCATCTATCATCATTTCTTCTCACAAGGTGTCCAGCTCAGCTGTGATTAAACACTTTAACAATTTGAGAGAAAACACATGATTTAATTAAGAAAATTAAAACTGGAGCGATACGTGGCACATAGGGCTGTATCAAACAAATTTTGGAGGGGGGGGGGGGAACCACAAAAGTCGACCCAACAGTGCTTTAAACCCGACTAATGTTACCACTTAATCTATATATATATGATTAAAAAGAAAAAAAAATGAGAACGAAGAAGAGACAATCCTATAAATTACCACAGAAACATACAGATGCCAACAAAATAACAAATATTCAATGAGATTTCATTTTTGCTTTCATTATCCGACTACGATAAATAGTAGAAATATTGTTTTTGGTTAAATATTTCGAGTTTTAATCTTATTAGGACTGAGGACTATTAGTCTTAATCTGCGTTTCTTTTTTTGTGCCATTTTTCCATAGTTGAACTATTATCGAAATCTAAAATCTATCGAAAATATAATTGAATAATTTGAAAGAGATGCTATAATTAAAAATAAGAAAAAAACAACTAATAGTTCTCAGTCCTAAGATAAATTCTGTTTTTGCCAGAATTTCATCTTTTTTTTTTCGAGTATGTGTGTGTGTCTGGGAGTGGGGAGGTTGGTAAAGAAAGCAAAATGAAAAATCGCAAAATTAAATTTGTGAATCAGAAACTGATAATAAGAAAAAATAAGGAACTATTTCAGTATATTGATAAAGTTATGTTTCATTTTATTTATTTATTTTTTAATTTTAATTTTTAGAAAACAATCACAAATTTAATAGTTGTGAATTTTCGGAATGGGAAAATGGGATTTAAAAATATCAATTATCTAATATGTAATTCAATAGACAATTTTCCCCACTAAATAAAATGAGTTTTGACTGACTGACCTTGGTGATCTGTGAGATATCTCTTTAAATAAATAAATACAGATTATCTTTGTTATTTTTTTAAATATATTTTAAGGTCATTTCGCCCCCCCCCATTTTTTTTTTTTAATCGATCAGTGCTTGTGTTGATGAGTGTGTGTGTGGGAGGGGGGGGGAGTTATGACAAACATATTAAAAATGAAAAAAAGATAAAACAACGAAAATTTGAAATTAAGATAGGTCCAATATACACATGAATTTGTCCACTTTTAGTGAAAATTGAAAAACTGAAAGAAGGATCCAATTTTAATTAAAGCCATTATTTCAGAAACGACTTAAATGATTTTCTTCAAATTTGCTATGTAAATCTATTTTTAGATGTTCTTTTGCATATATTAGTTGATTATAGTAGAAAAAGTTTAACGGTGTTCCGATTTGGTAGATCAATCTTAGGTCTGGGGAATTGGTGTTTTAAAAACAGCTCTAACTATTTTCTTCAACTTTGTCACAGCAACTCTTTTTTAAATAGCCTTTCGCATGTATTACAGAAAAAAGAAGAAAAAAAAATGGATTATAAATCTATAAGTCAATTAGTGTATTTTTATTGAGTTTTGTAGCCAATAAAAGGGTAAAAAGAAAATTTCTTGGCAGCTGAATTTTTTTCCCCATCAGCTTACAGGTGCCAGGTTCAAGGATCTTCTTTACAGTGATTAGGAATTGACTTTTAATCATAGGTTACTGTTTAATGAGCCTTAATATGCAGAGAAAAAGAAAATTAGAGTGAGCGATACTCCAAACAAAAATCAAAGCTGCTGCTTATTTATAGCCCCTGTCCTGACCACAGATTATCATACAGATAGGACAGTGAAGCTAAAACGCGAACCGGAAATATGGTAGCACCACTAGTGTCAAAAGAGGGGAACTACATGTGTTAAGTCTACATGAATAGCATCTTTGATCGAAAATTGTTTTTCTATTTCGCGAGTAGTTAGTAGCAGGTTAGTATGGGAAGTTTTCTTTTTCTTCACTTTCTATTGTTTTTGAATTCACAAAATTATCCTCAAAACGTTCACAGCTATTCTTCTAAGAAATAAAAATTATTTTTTATAATGTTTAAAAATATGCTTTGTCAAACACATTCATATTCAAGTGCAAATTAAAATTACAAACTGTAATTCTGAAATATCAGTATGAAATCATTAAATATTTAACGTTGCTTGGTTTGAATAATACAAAATGCCTTAAAATGAAAAAAAAATGTTTTTATTTTATGTATATTTTCAAATTTTATTTTTTTTAATATTTAGCACTTGCTTCTTAAAATAAATTGCTTTTGACAATCAAGTTTGTAAACAATAATAAAGTTGCCAACGAAAACGTATGTGCAGTTTTCTTTCCTTCACTTTTTCTACTACTTTTAAATTTACAAAATCATAACATTCACAGCTATTTTTTAAGAAATAAAACTAATTTTTATTATGTTTGAAAATAAATTTTTCTAAACACATTCGTGTTCAAGAGTACAAATTAATATAACAACTTTAATGCTGAAGTAGCAGTATGGTATGAAATCTTAAATATTTAACATTGCTTGGTGTAAATAATACAAAATGCTTTAAAATGAAAAAAATATTTCTGGTTTCTGTACATTTTCGAAATTTATTTGCGTAATATTTAGTACTTGCTTCTTAAAATAAATTGCTTTCGACAACCAAATTCGTAAACAATAACAAAGTCCAAATGTAAACATCAATAAATGGTTAGTCGGTTGGATGTTGGGTTTAACGTTGCACTAATATTACAATATGAACATAGATACAATAAAAATAAGACGATCAATTGCGTAAGCTGGAGAGCTCGAGAAACTTACAGCCATTGACAATAGGGTCGTTGCAGTCAAATTCCGGTACCGAAGATTATATGGGAGTGTCCTATCTGTATAATATTCTGTGGTCCTGACCCCCCTAATAATTTTACACATTCGAAAATATCCTCATTAGAGTTGTAGGCCCCCAAAACATATCTATACCAATTTTGAACAGTCTAACTCAATTTCTAATTTTTTTGTCCCCCTGCCCCCCCTTATTGCCCCCTAATAATTTTACACTTTCAAAAATATCCTCATCGACTCGTAGGTCCCCAAAACCTATTTATACCAATTTTGAACAGCATAACTCAATTTCTAATTTTTTTGCTCCCCCCTTATTGCCCCCTAATAATTTTACACTTTCGAAAATATCCTCATTTGACTCGTACACCCTCACAACCTATATATACCAGTTTTGAGCGGTCTAACTCAATTTCTATTTTTTGCCCCCCCCCCTATACATTTTACACTTTCGAAAATATCCGCATTCAACTCGTACGTCCCCAAAACCATTATATACAAATTTTGAACAGTCTAACTCAATTTCTAATTTTTTGTCCCCCTTGCCCCCGTCCTGTCCCCCTAATAATTTTACACTTTCGAAAATATCCTCATTCGACTCGTAGGTCCCCAAAACCTATTTATACCAATTTTGAACAGCATAACTCAATTTCTAATTTTTTTGCCCCCCCCCCCATATTGCCCCCTAATAATTTTACACTTTCGAAAATATCCTCATTTGACTCGTACACCCTCAGAACCTATATATACCAGTTTTGAGCAATCTAACTCAATTTCTATTTTTTGCCCCCCCCCTGCCCTTTTTTTGCCCCCTGCATACATTTTACACTTTCAAAAATATCCGCATTCAACTCATACGCCCCCAAAACCATTATATACAAATTTTGAACAGTATAACTCAATTTCTAATTTTTTTGCCCCCTAATAATTTTACACTTTCGAAAATATCCTCATTTGACTCATACGCCCTCACAATCTATACTCCGTTTCACCTTAAGTTGGCAGTAGAAGGAAGGCTATAGCGACCTAATCACACCTGTTGTCATGGTGACAAGGTTACTATAGAGCAGATGGGGTTGCTAGTAAACAATAAAAGCTGTAATCTTGGCGAAAAAAGAAAAAAACTTTGCTTAGAAATAAATATTTTGCTTAATAATGAATATTTCATATGAATTTTAGCGAAATTGAGTAAAGGAAACAATTTTAGATAAAATTTTGAGATAGATAAATATTTTTAATCATAAAAAGAAAAAAAAAAATTACATTTATTATTATTATTATTATTATTAATTTTTAACTTTATAAGCTGGAGTCAATACAAGTTTTAATTTTTGGGTCCCTTTAATCAAAATATTTTTATGAGAATTTTATTTATTTTGTAAAAAAACACAATACTATTGAAAAAAAAATGAAATATCGAGCAAAAAACGTTCCATTTTTACCATAATTATATGTAATATTTAATAGATTCGTTGAGCTAAATTAAGACATTAATTAAAATAATACTGAAAACAGGGAAACATTTTATAAAAGGATTATTTTTATAAAATAGAACCTTTTGAAGGGGCTCATTTTATTTATTTGAATTCTGTGAAGTGTCCTCTTTTTACGAATAAATTTTGTGAAGTCCCTTTTTTGCGAATTTGATTTTTGTGAAAATACCCTTTTTACAATGTAGAATTTTATGAAGGGGCAACAAAAGCGAATCAGATTTTGCCTGGATGGATCCCTGTAAAGTTACACACACACTAAAAGGATATATATGTTTCGTTCAAGGATAAATAAAAGGAAGAATAAATAAATAAGTAAATATTTAGATAAATTCTTAAAATTTCAGAATACTGGGAGGATTATTTCCTCTACCCTCATTTGATATAGTTAAGAAATGTAATAAGTTAAAATATTATAAACATCGTATAGTGCAAAAAACTCACAACAATAGTTTGAGTCGAAATAAAACACGACCCTTCATCAGGCGAGCAAAGGAGGCACGAATGCTGCAAACAAAGTATGTTTTATTTCGACGCGAAACAATTGTTACGAGTACTGTATGTACATTTAAAAAAAAAGGGGGGGGGGGGGTATAATAACAATTTATAAATGAAATTATTAAATGGTTAATTAGTAGAATAGAATTATTTGATATTTTGAAACTTTCTTTAAATATAATTTTTCAATTTTAAACTTCTAAATAGAAAATGCTTTTCTAAGGTAGTTGAATAAATTATATTTATTATTTGTCTACTGACTTCAATAGGTTTCTAAAACTTTATTTTATTATTATTATAATTATAGAATATACCTGAATACCCATGTGAAGCTATAAATTTTGCAATAAAAGTAAGTCAGGAATCGCAAATTTGTTTCTAAAACTAATAAATTTTTGCTAATTATGAGCTTTAAAAACAAAATAAAATAAGAGTAAACTAATTTAAAATTATAAAAATTTACCACAAAACAAGCATTTAAAAGTAATAAGTACAAAACTTTGAATAAACATCACAAAATGCAAGAACTTGCAATAATTGTTTCTTGTAGAAAGAAAACACGACCCTTCGTCAGGCAAAAAATTAGGTACGGGTGCTACTTGTTCGCCTGAATAAGGATCGTGTTTTCTTTCGACCCGAAACAATTGTTGCAAGTTATTGCATTTTATGGTATTTGTTCAAAGTTTTGTACTTATTTCAATTTAAGATTTCATCAAATATATATTTTTTATAAAAAAAGAAAAGGAAAAAAGAAAAAAAAAAAAAAAGAACTTATAAAACTTATTTAAAATTAGATTAAAAATGATTTATATTGAATATAAATATTATTTTACATTTCTTCAGTATTTGATGATTCGGAATCACTTTCACTGTCACTGTGCAAAGAAATGATAAGTTTTTGATTTTCACATATTTCTTCAACTAGTCCATCAATTTCCCACATTTCATTCTCTTTTTTTACTTTCCGAACACTATAGTGAGGAAAGTATTGTAATCATGTCAAAAATCCGAATTCGAGATTTTGATGTTTCTATACGTTTCGAGGTCCAACGAGTCCGTTTTCACTATTTTTACGATGATATATGTATGTGTGTGTGTATGTATGTGTGTATGTATGTGTGTATGTCTGTGAGTGAACACGCTAGCGTCTAAACGCTTTGTTCGAATAAGCTGAAAGTTGGTACGTATATTGTAAGTCACCATAGTACGAACCCTATAGATTTTGGTGAATGTAGCACTTATAGTTTTTTTACAGGGACACAAAGAAAAATTCTTTATCATTATGGCCAAGGGACCAAAATCTTAAAAGTGCGATAGCATCTAAATGCCTTATTCAATTGAGCAAAAACTTTATACACATATTATAGGTCACAGATACTCAATCTGTATAGATTTTGGAGAATCTAGCACTTATAGTTTTTTTACAGGGACACAAAGAAAAATTCTTTGCCAAATTTTTAAAAGTGTGATAGCGTCTAAACGCCTTATTAATCTCAGCAAAGAATTTGTACACATGTTATAGGTCACATTTGAACCAACTGTATAGATTTTGGTGAATCTAGCACTTACAGTTTTTTTACAGGGACACAAAGAAAAATTCTTTATCTTTATGGCCTATGAGACCAGCGATAGCATCTAAACGCCTTATTCAATTGAGCTGAAAATTTGTATGAATATTATAAATCACTGTTGCACTAACTATAAGCATTTTGGTGAATCTAGCATTTATAGATTTTTACAGGGACACAACGAAAAATTCTTTATCCTTATGATCTAAGGCTCAAAGTTCAGTAGCGTTAAATAAAACCTCGTGTGATATATGAAGAAAAATACTCAAACACTCTGTTATGGTTTTCTCTTTTTTGTTTGTTTAGCAACACCTCTTTCTTTATTTTATCTACAAAACTGTTAGTTACTCAATGTTCGGAAAGTCGAGTGGAGTCACTCCAGATTTTTGTCACATGATTTATGCAGTTTATCCAATTTTCTGTGGTTACGTTACTTATGCCTTGAATAACTAATTCTTTCACGTCGTTTAATTTAAAAGTTTTATTTTTGTTTGCAACGTATCCTTTAACTTGGCTCCAAATCATTTCGATTGGATTATGTTCACAATGATAAGGAGGGAGTCTTAATATTGTATGCCCATAATTTTCGGCTATCGATTCTACACGATACTTCTCAAACCTATTTTTGATTTCAGATACTTTTTGCAAAAGTTCTAATTTTAGCATATCACTGGACCATGTAATATTTTTTCCCGATAACCATTCTTGCATATCTGATTTTTTCCAAGAATTAGTTGGAATTTTTCCGTCTTTACAGAATGATAAGGAGCATTATCCATCACTATTACACTTTTTTCTTTCAATTTTGGAAGGATTTTTTCAAACCATTTTTCAAAATGGTTACCATCCATTTCTTCGTGATAATCACCAGTTTTTTTCCCTAAAAAAATATCTGCTGCGTCAGGAACAAAACCTTCCTCGCTTCCAATATGAGTTATTATTAATCTTCTTCCTTTACCTTTTGGTTCTGTCAAACCTGTTGTTAGATTGGAAGAAGATGCTCCATAGCTATTTTTAATTGAAGTATCTTGCCATATGCGACTGGGAAAATGCCCTTCATTCACCCAGGTTTCATCCAGATAATAAATTGGCCTACTTTGCTTCTTATAATCTCTAATTTTTCTTAGATAATTCCTGCGCCACAAAATAATGTCTTTTCTCTCTAAAAGAACAGCCTTCCTTTTTCGTTTTTCAAAGGAAAATCCCAAATCTTTGAGAATTCTGTACAATGTTGTACGGCTGATATTCTTTGGAAATATTTCTGTGTCATCATTTACAACTTTTAAAACATTATCTAAAGTAGGTATTTCGTTTCTACGAAAAAAACCATGGATTTTCCTTCGAATGCATGATAATGTGAAATCGGCATATTTTATTAGTCTTGAACGTTTCTCTACTGCATTTGGTCTTTTCTTTCCAGGTGTACTTAATGGACTCGATTCCTTTTTTTCTTTTTTCAAACGAAAAACAGATCTTTTCGAAACACCTGTAAGATCAGAAACTTTGGCAACGATTTCATTTATAGAGTCTGATGGATTTTCCTTTCGAAGTTTGGCATAAACATTTAAAATGTTTTTGCGTGCACCACTTTTTTATATTTTTCCACGCTTTGACGGCGTATATAATGAAGTTGGCGATCGGCCATTTTCAGACATTTTTAAAATGTCAACAAATTTAACTATTTATGATTTAAATAACAAATATAAATAACAAAATAAATAAATAATAAATGAATAATAACTAACAATAACAATAGAAAAACGAAGCGTAAAAGCGAATTTGGACTAATATGAGAGAAAGTAAAAGAACAGCAATGAAAGCGAAGAGACTCAGAGAGAACTGGCGAAGAAACGTAGCTAGCGCGCCAGATATATAGCTTTGGAAACCGGTTCCCAGCCAAAATAAAACTCAGGAATCTCGCTGTATTGTTACTGCGCGTTCGTTTTGCTAGAAATATGTTTATCGTTTAAATACTTTTAACACATGAAAAATATCAAATACTTGTTACATAAGCTTAATTTCTTCCTTTTATGACATTTATTTAGTAACTTAGCAACTTTACAACTCAAAATAACTGGAGAACTATTTCTCGGAGCGCAATATTACATTCCCTGCCTTACTCAATGCTGCCAACTTAAGGTGAAACGGAGTATATATATACCAGTTTTGAGCAGTCTAACTCAATTTCTATTTTTTGTCCCCCCCCCTCCCATACATTTTACACTTTCAAAAATATCCGCATTCGACTCGTACTCCCCCAAAACCATTATATACAAATTTTGAAGAGTGTAACTCAATTTTTAATTTTTGCCCCCTTGCCCCCCCCCCTAATCATTTAACACTTTCGAAAATATCGTTATTCGACTCATAGGTCCCCAAAACATATTTTTACCAATTTTGAATGGTCTAATTCAATTTCGAATTTTTTGCCTCCCCTGCCCCTCTTCTTGCCCCACCTATTAATTTTACACTTTCAAAGATATCCTCATTCGACTCATAGACCCCGAAAACCTATATATACCAATTTTGAACGGTCTAACCGAATTCCTAAATTTTTGCTCCCCTTTGCCCCTTCCCCCTAATCGTCTGCCTAGCTGTTTGGAGTACTCCGTGGTTTTCTCTGAAACTTGTGTACATACGGGCTAGGACACCTTAGAAAGACCTCCACGGAAGGGCCTAGGACCCAAGAGTAGTCAATCGGCCTTATTCCGCAACACTAACACTGTAACTTTTCGAGATAAGGCAACGTGGGGGGGTAAGACCCTTTCCCTTCCACCGGTGTAACCTTTATTATACTAACACTAAACCAACCCAAAATTTAAAATTTCGTAAAGCTTGGAAGATAATTTTTAAGGCACTACGGGGGGTGAGAGAGGTGGTGCGCTAGTGCGCCCCGTCACCAACTGTCCCAGATACAGTGAGTATCCATACAGTTCCGTCAGTGACGTCCCAACATTGTGCAAGTCCTAACCTCCACGACAGCAATTTACCTGCCGCATGACAGCGGGCAGTGACCCAGGCATGGCCGGCAGTCAGGATTACAAGGCCTTTATTGTCACCTTCAGACAAACCTGAGTAAGTCAATATTGGGACTCGGGCCCTCGATCTTGGCCGAGCCACGGTTTGGCGGCCAGAAGGACCCTTAAACCTTCTGAGGACGACACAAGGCCATCCAAAATGCGACGCTCCCAACGGCATTCACCACACTAGCCGATTTGCACTGACATGCCAACTAAGACATTAATCCCTTCCAATGTTGCACTCTTTGTTATAATAACACAAAACCAACTCCAAGTTTAAAATTTCGTAAAATTAGGACCATAACTTTCCAACATAAGGGACCGAGTGGGATAAGATCCTCCCCCTTTCCAATGGTGCAATTTTTGTTATTCTAACACCTAACCAACACCAAATTTAAAATTTCAAAAAGTTAGAGCTGTAAGTTTCCGAGATAAGACACCGTGGGGGTAAGAACCGCCCCTTCCAACGGTGCAGTCTTTCTTAAACTAACTCTCAAACAACTCCAAATTTAAAATTTAGTAAAGTTCGGACCATTACTTTTTGAAAAAAGGCCCCTTGTGTGTGTGTGTGTGGTGGGGGGGGGGGGTGTTAAGACCCTCCTCCTTCCAACAGTGCAGCTTTTACCATACTAACGCCGAACATCCCGAAATTTAAAATTTCGTAAAATTTGTATGCTAATTTTGGTGAGGGGAATGGGGGATAAATTTTGAGTACATACCTACATATTTTATAAATAACAAACTCAATATACTATTTGCATAATTTATTGAGAGAATTTTTTTTTTAATCAATACATGGTTTTAGAATGATATATTTGCTGCTTGCTTAGGTTACTAATGACTTTCTGGGTAACTAAACGTAACATTTTGCCTGCTTTACTAAGCATATACACACACACTTTTTAATTTTTTTCTCAAACTAATTTTGCTTTTTTGTTATAGAAATGGAATGATTACAGAAATTATTATTGCAGTATAGTGGGAAAAAAAGTAAATAAACCTCCTATTGTGCGTTATTTCAAATCTTAAGTATTTATCATCATTAACACAAGTAAGAAGCAAAAGATATGTGAAGTATTAATAGCAAAAGTACAGTATCAATTAGTATTCCATTCTGCATAAAAAGCTACAACCAAAATACTACACAATTAAGCCTAATATGCATGATTTTATTAATAACTGTTCCATCTCAAATTACTTATATATGACAGCAGTAGTTTATTTAAGGAGGAAATTGCTCTGTGCTTAAAATCCTTTAATTTATAAATATATTAAAATTAAAAAGAAAATGGACTTCAGTTACTGCATAGCATATTATATCACGAGTGAAACAAAATCATCTATAATACTGAAAAAGTTAAAACTATTACTATGAAAAGTACATAATTTTTTTATTTACTTTTTTTTGTATCCTTCTAAAATGTCTCCTATTAAGGTGAATAATTAAACCTGTCAAATTGTCAATTGCAAAACAGAAACTTACTGAACACTGTTTTAACAATAACAATCCAACAAGTATCTGAGCGAAACACTGGAATGTGTTTTCAATATTCTTCAATGGAAGTATGACATCCGTAATACTGAAAACAAAACGTAAAACAGTCATTACCAAATGTATATAATTTCATTAATATATTCCTTTGTATTTAAAATGAACAGTTAAAACAATCAAATTTTCTTTTCGAAACAGGAATTCACTTTACACTGTTTTATTTAAAGTTAAAAATGTAAACATACGCGATATGGTGCAAACGAAAAGCAAAACCAAGCCATTCTTTCATCGCCAATTCGCTAACAGGTTGCTAAAATAACTGACAACCAATCAACGACGGTGTTATAAATTTTCAGTCTAACTTGAATTTTGATTGGTTCGGCTCCATACTACCACATTGCATCCACAGACGCTAGTATATTTTCAAGGCAGCGGACAAACACAAAGCTCTGTTGCGGAAAGTGTTGAATTCTGACTGTGCTAGAAATGAACGTTTCCGCCGCCGTCGACCGGAAGCAGCGAACCAATAAAATTACTGAATGAAAAACTCTCTTCATCTTGCTACACTGTAAAAAAATAACTTCCTACTGACTAGTTTCGAGAGCAGAAAATTAAAACAAAAAAGTAAATACTACGTGGTCCGTCCTAGAAAGTCATAAGGGAAAAACGTAAATCTAAGTGGCCTGTCCTACACTGTAAAAAAATAACTATTACCAGCTACAAGAAACTCTCTGTGCACAGAGAGTTTCTTGCAGCTGGTAATAGTTATTTTTTTACAGTGTAGCTACTCCTCGCGTCTCACGTTGGATTGTTTATGTTGGAGGTTGCATCTGTTAAGATGTTTTTGAATAAGAAAATATATAATTTGTTTTATGATGACGAAAATGATTTTTTTTTTCCTCTGCCAAAAATATATCTGAAAAGAAAGACTTCTTTTTTTTTTCCTTCTCTTTATGATGAAAAGAAAATTCCTTTGTCGATTCCGCCTTTCCAAAATTTGTTGGATATTTTTTCAGAAATTACTTACGAGACTGATAGGTGAGTTGAATTTTACAGCTCTCATGTAATATTCTGTACAAAATGAATTCTTATTTTGATACTCTGGATTTAAAGTCTAAAGTGCATTCAAACGCCTTATCGAATGTAAACAAAGGATGCACACACGCTAAAGGCCTCATAAAAGTACGTATATTTTATTATTCTTACATAAAATAATTTTTTTTTTTTTTCATATGTATAACGTATCTTAGTGTTTTTGTCTGAAAATATTTTCTGTCCCAATTTCTCTTCTGGAAGATCTCAAGGAGTAGGAGTAACCCGGATGATCCTGATGCTCCCCCCCCCCCAAAAAAAAAAAATGTAGATGACTAAAGAGTCCTTTAGTCAAAAGCCTGGTGAGTGTTTCATATTGGGCGGTGTTTATTAGAAAGCCACCCAATTGAGGCATCTCTCCCTGGCAGTGCTTTGGAATACAGACATAGCTTGTTATACAGGTGATAATTATTTTATTTTATTTTCAACTTAAAGTTCAAATTGAATTACTTTTTAACTTAAAATAATTTTACCTTATTTTTATTAATAAAATAACTCATTTTAATAACAATATTTATTTATTTAAACACTTTAATATATACTAGTTAATACCCGTCAAAATTTGACGTATGATGTTCAGCTGAAATGTTTTCACGGCATAAATTTTAAAACACACTTGCTTTAACATTTCGCATTACTCTTAACCAGTTTAAAACTCCCTGTTTTAATCAATATCTTTTGGTTGGAGGGAGGAGGGGTAATTTTATGAAATTTTAATATACAAAATCTTAGTATACTCCACATATTAAAAACAAAATCCTAAAGTTTTCCTAATTTTACTCTAAATATGACAAAATGAATGTTAGGAGTAATGAAAATAAAAACAGAATTTACATAAGTTATCTAAAGAATCAATTTTTCTTAATGAGATGAATATTTATCATAATACTTACCAAATCATCACGCGTGTAAATTAATCCCAGAATAGAATTCCTCTGTGTCACACCAAATCGACTAATAATCTATAGAACTACACATATTTACTGCACAATTTATTCGTTGCTTTTCACATGAAATGAAAGAATACAAAGATTTTTAACATGATTATATTAACTTACTATCTACGATAACAGTTCACAATTTTTTAATAAAAGACATACATGAAAGACAAAGATTTTATTCACTTGTAAAATACTTGTAAATTATATAATTAATTCTAATTTGCCAAGATAATAATAAGTGCATTTTAAGCGTAAAATAATAGTTTTGGTTCTGATTCTTCATTCCCATATTTGTAAATTCACTTGGTTTTGATCCAAAATATTAATTTATTGTATTCCAAAAATAAACTGCAAATCGGAATAAAGTTAAAATTTGTTTTTACTGGGAAAAAAAAAAAAGTTCATATACAGTTTTTTATAGAATCAGTTTATAAAAATAAGATAGATTGTTACATTCAATGACTACTAAAATTAAATATGAAATCGAAATAACTTAAAATGTTACTCCCAAGTGAAACTATCGTACATTAGGAAATTTTAAAAGAAATCATGAAATCAGAAGGTTTTAAAAGTAAAGATAAGATAAAAATAAATTTCAAGGCTCATCTTTGAAATCCAGCTTAAAAGTTTGAAAATGAAGTTTAGACAGAAACACGTTAAAATATATTGAATAATAATATTAATAAATCATGTATGAAATTACGCCTTCCTTTTATGAATTGTTTATTTTTTAATTTATGCCTGTAAATTTAGGAATGAAGCTACAGAACACTCAGGAATTTATCACTAAAATAATAGAAATGAAACTTTGTCCCCTTTTAAACCCAAGAAGATGGGTTTAAAATATATTTGTCAAAACAAGAAAGCAACAGGAAACGATGCATGAGCAAAATATTTCAACGTATAGTGTTGTACAATGGTATATTAATATTTAAATACTTTGTTTGACATTGAGATATGATTTAAGCAAAATTGTTAATTTTTTTAAAATAACTTTACTACTGTGCAATGTTTAAAAATATAGTTAAATGATTATTACCATACGAATGTAAATAAAGATTTTATTTCTTCAGACTAATCAATATGTAAAATTCAAAAAATTATACCTCTGGGGGTCACCGAAGCGGGAGAGCCATCCCTTCCATGGAGGATCAAAATTGTGAGGTCTTGTCTCCAGACCAGGGCCCGACTAACAAAATTTTGTACCCAGGGCACTTTTAATTTTTCGTGCCCCCCCCCCCCCAAAAAAAAAAAAAAATAGCTCCTATTATTATACTACAATTTATAGTGGGCGAGGCAGACTGACTATAAAAAGTATTTGAGCAAAAAAAAAAAAAAAAAAAAAAAAAAAAACTTTCTGTTTTTGTCTTTAATAAAATTACTTCACTCAGCCAAATATAGATGCTATCGTATTATCCATGCTTCACTGTACGTTAATTGTACAATTTCATGTATTTCAAATGATCTGATGTGCACTATCAATCAAGATTTTATTTTAAAATTTGTTCATAAAAATAAAACACAGTTGAGTTAGGAAAAAAAAAAAAAAAAAAAAAAAAAAAAACTAGGGGATTTAGATCAGGTATTTTTAACGATTAGTAAAATTTTGTGCCCCTCAGAAATTTCGTGCCCAGGGCACGAGCCCCGGGTGCCCATGCGATAATCAGGCCCTGCTCCGGACTACCTCTAGGGTAGGCTGACCAGATCAAAGTACCTT
Source organism: Salticus scenicus (assembly GCA_963930645.1). Lineage (NCBI taxonomy): Eukaryota > Metazoa > Arthropoda > Arachnida > Araneae > Salticidae > Salticus > Salticus scenicus. The sequence goes on from CAWVNO010002001.1 coordinate 355,406, forward strand.
TATATTAGAAAAGTGTTAAAAATGCTACAATTATCCAATTATGGATATATTGTTTCATTCCTAATAAATAAGGACTAAAAATAAAGTATTACTGATTAATAATTTACTTTCTACAATTTTTTAAAACTTAGAAAAATGTCTTCAAAAATAGAGGACGTCCCCATTTGTCCCCAGAAAATGGGGACTTTGGTCAGTATACTCTAGGGGTGTGTCCCAGAGCGTCGCCAATTGCCCATCTGCGTAGCACTAGTGTGACGTAAAACCCAACTATCCATCAAATATGCAAAATGTAGTTTGCTACACAGCATAAAAATAAAATCTATGGAGCGTCAATGATATTCCGCACAATTTGACAGTTTTAGCGCCATCTATAACCGAAAGATAAAATAAATAAATAAATAAAATCTCAGCGTTTTCTTTCTTTTTGTTTTCTTTCCTTTTAGGGGGAGGGATATTTATAAATAGATACACTTTTAAAATCACATAAATTTATAAAGCAAAATAATTTAACCTAAAATAAATTTTAATAGTTTTCTTTATATTCTACAATTATTATTTTATTTGCACTTGGAAACAGACTATGCTACTTAACACTAGATTGCCTAAGGCAGTCATTTTGACTGCTTTTCAATTTCAGTTAGTAAAACAATTGTGTATATAATGACACAGCTTCTTAGAATTTTGTGACTTTTTGTACAACATATAAATGCGTTTATTAATCATTGTAGTTGCCTCCGCCCCTCTTTCATTTCCGGTATATATATGTGATATACCTGTATTGCCTAAAAGCAGTCATTTTGACTACTTGGAAAATTTTAAAAGGATAAGGTGTAGGGTGCTAAGTAGTGCCGACTCTGATAAAGAAACTGAAAACATCTTTCAGGAGACCGAAACAGCTGCCGATGGTACTATTTGGATAAAATTTGCTGAATATGGTATTGCTTGTGTTATCATCTGCTTGTGTTATCAAGGGTGTGAAAGGGCCAATAGGCTATGCAAAAAAGGAACATTATGGCAGATAATCTTGTCAGTGCATTCTCGTTGAGAATAAATGACTATATTATCAAACATATAAAAAAGTGCACAGAAGAAGAAGGCCGACGAATTTTGGGGTACGATTGGACAACAACATTACCGGAAATCCGTGCATTTATTGGGATTTTATATGCTCGTGGGGCTTACGAGGCAAAAAATTTAAAACAGCTATTTATGGTCAGCAAAGTGGGGTCCCGAATTTTTTAGAAGAACTATGCCCAGAGATAAGTTCAAGCAAATCCTACGATTTATTCGTTTTGACAAAAGAACCGAAAGAAGTAGACGCCTCCAAACAAATAAATTTGCCTTGGTTTCGGAAATATGGGACAAGTTTATTGAAAATAGTCAAGCTTGCTATCAACCAGGGCAAAATATAACAGTTGACGAGCAATTATTTCCAATAAAAACCAGGTGCAAGTTTATACAGTATATGCCGAATAAACCCAACAAATTTGGCATCAAATTCTGGCTTTCATCAGATGTTAGTAGCAAGTACATTTTGAATGGTTTTCCTTACTTGGGAAAAGACGAACAACGACCATCGTCAATGCTTCTCAGTGAACACGTTGTTCTGAAACTGGTCGAGCCATACAGAAACTGTGGAAGGAATATCACGACCGATAACTTCTTCACTAGCATGTCACTCGCGACGAAATTATTGGCCAAAAAAAACGACACTAGTTGGAACTATTAGAGGAAATAAAAGAGAACTACCAAAAGTAGCCAAACAAACAAAGGATAACATGCCTCGTTTTTCCACTCTCCTATATAAATCGAAAAATTCTGTCCTTACAATATATAAAAGCAAACCGAATAAAAGAGTAGCTGTTCTAAGTTCCAGGTATAAATTTGTGAAAATTGATAGAAGTAATAAAAAAATGTTACCGGACACTATTCAATTTTATAACAAAACAAAATTTGGAGTTGATATGACAGATCAAATGGCAAGAAAATACACCGTAAAATCGAATTCTCGTAGATGGCCCCTCCAAATATTTTTCAATATTTTAGATTTGGCTGCTATAAATGCTTGGATCCTTTATAAAGAGGCGACAGGAATACAAATACAACGAAAACAGTTCTTGTTCCAATTATCAGAACAGCTTTCCAACGATTACAGTGCTGCAAGACAGAAAAAGTCATCAGAAAATGAGGACCCACAAACATCAAATACAACATATTCTAACAAACGAAAATTTTGTCAGGTACGACTTTGCAACAAAAACAAAACAAATAATATATGTAAAAAATGTCAAAAGTATGTTTGTGGAAGATGTACACATAAAAAGATTTCAACTTACATTTGCTTAAAATGTACAAATAATGAATAAATTATTTTTTGTTCCAAATGAAGTAATTTTTTTTTATTGTTAATACTTATTAATAACTTGCTATATGACTGTAAATAGCATAAGAAATATTAAAAATTAATTTTAAACAAATTTCTTTACACATTAGTTATTCTTTCACAATGCAGTCATTTTGACTGCTTTGGGGCAATATAGGTATACACTAAATCTCCGTCTTTCTAGTGTTAAAAATAAATTGATTTTTAATGAATTATTTATTTTTTTTTTTTTTTTTAGTATTGTAATACTTTATTCTATCGAAATATTATATTTCATCAAAAGTATACTGTTAAAAATAAATAAATAAATAAAAATGAATTTAATACTTTAGCTAGTTAATTAGCTCATTAAATTTTTAATAATAAATTATACTATGTAAATTTTTACTCGTATAAAATATCAACATTTTTAAGGTTATTCTTTTAAAATTATTTTTTTCTGTAATATAGTACCGAAATGAAATATCACAGATTAATTTAAAATTAGATAATAAATAAATAAATAAATAAATAAAAACCTCCTTTGATTATAAACATCTATCTTCATTTTTTTCTAAACAAAGTTTTCAACTGATAAAAGTTATTTTAAAGAACAATAAACTCCGACAATTTGTTAATTTTAAAAGATTTTTTTTCTCTTTTTTTCTTTTAAGAAATTGGAAAAAAATATTAGGAATATGGTATGGGATGCTTTTATGGTAACAGATGACGCCACAAAAACTCTTGAAATATTATCCTGTGTAAGAAATTTTTCGGTAAAATGGAAATACATACGACAGTTACCGATAAGGCTCCGAGAATTACTTTTTTTTAATATGCTTCCTTGGAAAGTATAAATCAATAAATTAATCCTGTGAATTGTTTTTATTATTGAGCTTTAATCAGGTGTCTGCTATAGACATGTGAAATATCAATGTTCTCTGCTCCATCTCTATCACCGATGTTCATATTGCACTGCATAAAGGGAAAGGGATATTCCCGTTCCCAATTGGTTCATAATTTTCTCGCGCATGCCCAGATCGTGCGATTTTGGTCTTAAAGAAATACATTTGTGTTTTAATATATAAGATGTAATGTTAGGACATGAAAGACTAGAATTACACATATGTTTATAATACAATAAAGTTTATATAAGTTCACATTTCATTGTTCAGGAACATCGTTTAGAAGTATATCCTCAGTATAATTTTCAAAACGGAGTGGTTAGATACCCGGCAGCCGTGTCCCTATTACATCCCCGGCAGTTTTGGCGCTTGCGCAGTATGACTGCCGTGTGATTCAGGATTCATCTGCCGGTAAAATGAACAACTCTTACATATTTTTCTATCTTTTTCTTTTCTGTGTTTACTACGCCACGCTTAGCCAAAGAATATTAACTAAGATAAGAAGTCCAGCTCCCTCTGAAGCATAAGTATCGCCGTCTGGTGACAAACTAGTGGATTTTGAAATGCCTGTGCAAGAAGCGAACTTTACAGGCTCGGATGAGAGGGGAAATTTAAACTGAAACAGTCCTCCAAGATAACTGCAACGCGCATGCGTTAACTCAGGAGGGAAGGGGGAAAGAAGGTCGGGAAACGAACGAAAAGCAAAACATCCGTTATAGCTTAGCCAAAGCGCGCTGCAGACGACTATTTTGAATTTGAAAACATTTTAATTTTAATTATGTTTTCTTTCACTTATTTTACACTGGTTACCAGCTGATCTCACCAAATTCACCTTCCACTTCGAATCAAGCTGAATCTAGTACTAGGTAAGTGATATATTTAAGCTGTATGAATTATTACTTTTTTATATAGTTATTACTTAAGGATATAAACTAAACACAACTAGTATATATTAATTAATAAAAAATAAATTTAAAAAATAATTAATGTATAATTGTGATTATAATAATATATATAATAATGTATTAATAATGAATAAATTTAATCGTAAACAATTTTAATAATAGTCAGTAAAGAAATCTGTGCTTTGCTGTATTTGAAAGGTTTATTTAATAAATCTAATGTTTATGTATGTTTAAAAAAATAATAATAATCCCCCCCCCCCCCCCCAGAAACTAGAAGTCGCCTACGACAAACAGGTGTGCTTTGTGTGGCGAGTTATAAAATAATTGGCCCAATATAAGATTTTATGGATTTCTAGTTGATCATGAACGGTCAGTACAAAATCTGTTTTTTACTAATAATAACTCGTTTGTATGAATGCGATTCGTATATCATAATTTATGAATTCATGTGATTGAATATAATAATAATGTGATATTAATAATAATTCATTAAAATCTCAAAGTATTATTTTTCGGTATTAATAACTAGAAATTAAAATTATTATTATTATAATAGAGAAAAATGTCGAATTATATCTCTCTGCAACCTGAATTTTAAAAATATCTCTAAAAATTTTTTTCTTTCTTTTTGTCATTCAATTTCAAATGATAAGAAATAGTGGAAATTGAAGCAAATTAATTTAAATTATTAATACACAAGCAAAATATTAAGGAGAAAAATGTTTTTCTGCTTCATATATTAGGTTATTAATTCATTATAAATAATTAACTAAAATAAATGGATTCTGTATGTTATGTTAATGATATTTAATAACTTAATTTTTTGAATATATATATATATATATATACATTATTTATAATGTATTGATAATGCATCAATTTTTAAACTAATTTAATAATACCTATTTTAATCATTAAATTATTATTATCATTATTTTATTGTAATGTTTTTACATTTTAAAATATCCTTTAATTAATCAAGTCCAAGTTGGTGTTTTGGAATAAGGCAGATTGATTGCATTTGGGTGGGTCCTAGGACTGAAGGGAAGTGCCTTCATGGAGGTCTTTCTAAGGGGTCTTAGCCTGTATTTACTCAAGTTTCGGAGAAATCCACGGAAAACTCCAAACGGCTAAACTGACGAATGCGACCTGCTATCGAACCCGGCACCTCATGTCTACCAGCTTTGAGCGCAGAAATGCTCAGTCGCTGGTAGGCCAAAATCAAGTCTTATACATAAAATGGCAGTAGCCTTAACTTCATTTAAATTATTAATTGTAAAAAGGTACAGTTTTTAATAATTTCAAATGAAGTTAAGAAAAATTTGTGGTTTTGATTTGTTTGCCTATACCTGATGAATATATCAATATATAGTGCCTTGGAAATGATTTTTTATTCAAGTGACTTGTAAAAGAATTTGAATACATTAAGGTCAGATATTGTTAAAATTGCTGCATACCTCCCCCCCCCCCCTACATTTTCCGTTAGAAGCATATATGAAATGTGAAATATTTTCATAAGATGCTTTGTAATAAATAAATACATGAAATGTGCACTATATATTGATATATTCATCAGGTATAGGCAAACAAATAAAAACCACAAACTTTTCTTAACTTCATTTGAAATTATTAAAAACTGTACCTTTTTACAATTAATAGTTTAAATGAAGTTAAGGCTACTGCAATTTTATGTATAAGACTTGATTTTGGCCCACCAGCGACTGAGCATTTCTGCGCTCAAAGCTGGTAGACATGAGGTGCCGGGTTCGATAGCAGGTCGCATTCGTCAGTTTAGCCGTTTGGAGTTTTCCGTGGTTTTCTCCGAAACTTGAGTAAATACAGGCTAAGACCCCTTAGAAAGACCTCCATGAAGGCACTTCCCTTCAGTCCTATGACCCATCCAAATGCAATCAATCGGCCTTATTCCAAAACACCAACTTGGACTTGATTAATTAAAGGATATTTTAAAATGTAAAAACATTACAATAAAATAATGATAATAATAATTTAATGATTAAAATAGGTATTATTAAATTAGTTTAAAAATTATTGCAATATCAATACATTATAAATAATGTATATATAATGTATATTAAAAAAATTAAGTTATTAAATATCATTAACATAACATACAGAATCCACTTATTTTACTTAATTATTTATAATGAATTAATAACCTAATATATGAAGCAGAAAAACATTTTTCTCCTTAATATTTTGCTTGTGTATTAATAATTTAAATTAATTTGCTTCAATTTTCACTATTTCTTATCATTTGAAATTGAATGACAAAAAGAAAGAAAAAAAATTTTAGAGATATTTTTAAAATCCAGGTTGCAGAGAGATATAATTCGACATTTTTCTCTATTATAATAATAATAATTTTAATTTCTAGTTATTAATAATGAAAAATAATACTTTGAGATTTTAATGAATTATTATTAATGTCACATTATTATTATATTCAATCACATGAATTCATAAATTATGATATACGAATCGCATTCATACAAACGAGTTATTATTAGTAAAAAACAGATTTTGTACTGACCGTTCATGATCAACTAGAAATCCATAAAATCTTATATTGGGCCAATTATTTTATAACTCGCCACACAAAGCACACCTGTTTGTCGTAGGCGACTTCTAGTTTCTGGGGGGGGGGGGGGATTATTATTATTTTTTTAAACATACATAAACATTAGATTTATTAAATAAACCTTTCAAATACAGCAAAGCACATATTTCTTTACTGACTAATGTTAAAATTGTTTACGATTAAATTTATTCATTATTTATACATTAATTATTTTTTAAATTTATTTTTTATTAATTAATATATACTAGTAGTGTTTAGTTTATATCCTTAAGTAATAACTATATAAAAAAGTACTAATTCATACAGCTTAAATATATCACTTCCCAGGTAGCACAAAAATATTGGCCAATATCCTGCTAATATTGGCCAATATTTTGAATACCTCTGAATGTCAAACATCGAATTTAGGATATCTGCTGATATTCACAGATGTAATTCAAAATTATTATTTAAAAAAAGCATTTAACAAAGTTTTTTATATTACTTATAACTTTTACATGTAGAAATAAGTATATTAAAGTATTTAATTTTAGAAGTTTGTCCCTTTTTAAGAAATATAATATTTCACATCTTCTTTTTAAATGTCTGATTTACATTGGCCAATGTCTTAAAAATGATATCATTTATACGATATTCAGCAATATTTGTTGACATTCGTTGAAACAATATCACTTTGGTGACATCTAGAGATATCTTTTGATATTCTTGAAAATGATATCATTTTCAGACATTGTGAAATATTTCTTGATATTAGTAAAACAATATTTTTTTTATATCTTGAGAATTCTCAAGATATAAAAAAAATTATATGTTATCAGTATAGTTTATTAGTATATGTTATGACTAAGTCATGTCAGTATTATGTCATATGTACGTGTCATTCATTTTATATCGTTTTATAAAGAGATATATCTCTTCTTACTTCTAAATAAAATGTTGTATGTAATGAAAACAACTTTGTAAAATGCTTTATGTTTCAATAATAATTACGAATTACATCTGTGAATATCAATAGATATTGTAAATTCGAAGTTTGACATTCAGCGCCATTCAAAATATTGGCCGATGTTCATAGGATATTGACAAACATTTTTATGTAACACTTTCAGAAATAAAACTCTCATTTTTGACGATTCAACAATCCTCGAGCTCTGTTTCGTTAATTTTGACAATAATTTCGTCAAAAGATCGTATGGACGCACTGAACGACTGAACACGCTCGAAATTTGACGAAATGCAGGCACTCAAAAAATATGACTTATCTTTTCCCCTGCTTCTCAATTGGCAACTGGCAACGGCAACGCGAACGCACCTCAGCGTCAGCTCATTATAAAAACAAACTGTGGACGGCCTGTGGCGCGGAGCTAATATATATTGTTAAAATTTCTGTAAAATAAAAGGTTTGTATTTAATAACATTTATATTTTGATTTTTGTGTTGTATTTTCTAATAATATTCGTTTATTTTTGATAATCCATCGGTTTCATTAGGTCTATATATAGGCCTAATAAAAGCGATGCTAATACTTCTAAATATAGTGAAGATGTTAGTTTTAATCATAGAAATCAAGTGCTTATTTTTTTTTTTTTTTTAAACCTATTGCTTTGTATAGAGAAGTCAAAATAATTATTTTTAATAATCAGTCAATTGTTTCCTGTGGTAAAATTTATATGTTTATTAATCAAAGCAGCAAACTTGTCACGTTGTTTATTGCAGAATGTATAAAGTTAAATGTTTTGATAATTGTTTTAATTTATAAAAGTATAGGCACCAAAAGGTTTAGTTCTTGATATTCTAGAATAGTGAAGGAATTTTCAAATTAACTTTCTTTAATGCAACACTTTGAAATAGTCGGTAGATATTAGTATGCTCAACTAATATCTCTAGGTCGCCACACAATTACTATCGAAAAAATTTTAGCAAACGAAAACAGAACGAAAAATTCTTTAAATTTTAATTTGTAATTATAACTTGCTTTATATTTATAAATCAACATGTATACCGTATGAATAAAATCGTTTTATTATTAAGTTATAAATTTGCAAAATTCTTCATTATGTAAGAATAGCATGCATAGACATATTTTGTATATTTATAATTAATATTTCTGAAATTCTAAATTTCAAAGTGTTAATTATGAAATGTTAATTATAAATTTTGACATCTATCTAAACCTATAAACTAAGTGTTACAAACACAGGAATAAAGCAAAACATAACATATGCAGTAAATTAACAAGTTTGAAAAAAAATTATATTAATCTATATTTATTACACTCGTCATTTATCAATAATTTTGTAGCTATTTCTTATTTATTACAATTATTATTATTGATTTTGTAAATATGTATGCCTGTTTACAGCTTGAACTAATAAAAAAAAAATCTGTACTAGTAAATATTAAATAATTTATGCATTTCCAGAAGGAATTTATATTTCTCTTGTCTTATGTTAATGACGAGAATTTAAGAAGCTTAATTACATATTAGTTATAAATTAATTGCTGAATAATATAAAAATATTACTTTTTTTTTTTTTTAAATGCATATGAAAATTAATACTTCATAATGAATTTTTAAAAGCCTAAAGTTTTGTTTTATATTAATCTAAACGTTATTAGTCGTTCTCAAAAACTTTTAATCTGTTTACTTTTTTTTTTTAAACATACTTATAAATGATATCTTATTAAAAACAACTAAATTTTTAAAGTATCACATAACTAAATTTAACATATACAATATTAACTGTTTAACGTTCATTGCTTTCGCAGCGAAATCAAACATTTGGCAAAATTTACGAATTTTTATGCAGCAGTTTTTTAACATCCCCCCCCCCTAGTTTTAATCACATTTTTAACTTTTGTTTCTTTTTTGTCTGTAGATATCAGCACTATTCCAAAATTTAACAAGTAATGCTTCAAAGGAAGCTAAATGCAAAAGTCACTTGAAATTTCTTTGAGTGTGCGAGTGCGAATTGCTGGTTTGATGATGCACTCATGTCTAGTTTTTTTCATTTAATTAAGAGCTGGACTATTATTTTCACCTGAAACAACTTTTACGATATTTTGTAGTTGATAATGTTTACTTACAAAGTGTTTTATTAATTAAATTAAATATTATTTGAATTTAATAAGGTTAACTTTTAGATGTTTGAAACCAAAAATTTCTCAAAAAGGAGCAATGCTAATTTTTTATTTTTTAAATATTTATGTTCAGCTAAGCGTCTAAAAGCCATTTTAACACGTTTTTATTAACTTCACCTGTATGTTTGTAACTGCTCTGTGAGCAAACGAAAAATCTATACTGTAAAAAAAGACTTTCCCTACGTGAGTGCCGTGGCTGTGAGGTAAAACGCCGCGCTACGAACTTAAAGGTCTATCGTTCGATCCCAGTCAGGGAAGATTTTTTAAAAATGGATTTTGTTTAATTCTAAATTATTTTAATTAAAGATTTAAATGTATGTAAATATTATGGTGTGTCACTCACACGATTTTCTCTTACCCTGCATTTTAATACTAAGATAGATATTTTGTGCTTTTTAGTTCACATTTCTATAAAAGCGTGTTCTTTAATTTTTTAAAGCTATGATATTATTTAAAATTAGTTTAGTAATTTTTAAAATAAATTAAGTAATGAACATTAAAGGGTTAAGCATATATATATATATATGTGTGTGTGTAAAAATTCTGTCAAAGACCGAATTTAGTTTAGTATGGAGGACTATTAATTTCAGTTTGTAAAAATTTTTATTTTTAATTTTTACTTTATTTTTTTTATCTCATTTTTTGACCATAAAACTGGGCCATGTACTTTGTTAAATGACTGAATTGAATTAAAATGAAGTGTACCACCTAAATTTCATACTTTAGCTAATTTAAAAAAAATTAATTATTGTGTCGAAAAACTGTTTGCACCCCTGGGTTCAGAAAAATCGTCCCTTTCATTTGGTACTGAATTCGTAACGATAGGACGGATATTTTTAATTTATTCTGGTGTTACACAAAACTGGCGATGTTTTTACCTAAATTGAAACTAATAGTCCTCCTTGTTCTATTACATTTCGTAGTAATATATGCAAGTATCGTAGCATATTTTGAGTGAATATAACAATAATTCATAATGAAATTTGAAAGACTAAAGTTTTGTTTTCTATAATCAAAATGTTATAACAATGTGTTATTCAAAGAACATCAATCAATTTACTATCAAAATATTTTTATGCAACAAACTATATAAATGTAGGTTTTTGACAGATTTTGACAAGGAGGTTTTTGACATGGCGATTTAAACCATGGTTAAAACCAACAAAAGCTGTCACATGTTAAAAACCCACCAAACCAATTGTAACTTAAATAAACTTGGGATATTTTATTATAATCTTTGATTTTTTTTTTTTTTTTTTTTAAAGATACTTTTTATATTACCAAATTAAAAACTTATGTTTTATTGCTATCAAACAGTATAAAGTATATTTATTGGTATTATCAGCTTTAAAAATGGTATGTATCAGTATCGGCATTTTAAAATTTAGAAAAAAATGTGCTCCCAGAAATCTGCACAGCCTGAGGACGGATAGAGATTCTGCAGGCTTTAAAGTGGTGGCTCATGGGTCAAATTTTACCTTAAAGAATTAACTTGTAGGCCTTGTATTAGTTTTATAAATATTAATTTTATCTCCCCCCCCTTTTTTTTTTTTTTAATTCATTGCAGTTATTCAGTCATTAGTCCTCGTTGAATCAAAGCCATACATCTTGAGCATATAAACATGTATTCATTTGTAAATTAAATTAATTATGTACTCTTTAAATGTTTTTATGTATTCCGTTTCTTTTTAATTTTAAATTAAATATATTAAGGCTGATTCCTTGATTCATTATATAGCATATATATCTGGAATTTTTGTATGGAGAATCTTTAAGACTGTAGTAAAAACTCATTCAGTAATAGTCAATCCTTAAAAATGTCAAAGCGCTTTAAGCAGTTTATGATACCAGTTATAAAAAATCTTCCTTTATTTTATTTATTTTTAATAGTGCTTCCATAAGTTTAAATAAATTAAAATGAAACATTAAATTATGAATATATAAATTCAAAATTATAAATAATACAATCTAAATAAATTTTAGCTACATAATCAAATATTACATGTAAATATTTCTTTTTAATTTTATTTTTAATGCTTCTTTATATAGGTTTTAACGACACAGAAGCCGCTAATGTGCAGATTACCTAGTTAAAATGCAGAAAACTATATTCTGCACTTCCGGGGTTTTGATTCCAGGTCATTTAGTTAATCTGCAGATTAGCTAGGTAATCTGCACATTAACGGATATCGAGCTTTAACAGTAATTGTCAGTGTAATTATAGTTTTTGCAAAATCACTGTTTTTTTTTTTTTTTTGCTTGTTTTTTTTTGTTTTCTTTCCTTTTTTTTGCTCTTTATTTTCTTCTTTTGCACATATTATTATAAATATATATATTTTTTAACATGTATGTTTAATACAGTCAATCTATTTACATGTTTTACATAAATATTTTTTATGCAATCTTGCATAATGCATATATTATTTACAAAGTGATGCCTTTATATATAATAGAAAAATACCATTTTAACATCTAATCATCGAAATAGATTGGAAAATCTAATGTCCAAAATTTATCTACTAAATATTTTTGCAATTATTTTTTAAATATATAGTTTTGAATGCATGTTTACGAAAATTCATGACCAAGTTCCAGTTATTGGTATACATGTTATATAAAATTTACAAATAAATATTTCTAAATTTTACTACTATAAATGTTTAAAGTAAAAAAGTTAAGTCCAATTTTATGAAAGTCTGTTTAGCTTAACTGAATAACAACACACACACATACAAAAAAAAAAAAAAAAAATGTAATATTCTGGATTGTATTTATTTATTTATTTATTTATTTATTCTATTTATTTATTTATTATTATTTTTTTTTTGTAGTAAAATGTATAAGTTGAGGTATGTAAAAATGTCTACCTTTTTAGTCAAAAAAGATATATAAATTTTTCAGCATGTATAAGCAGTACCTGGGCACAAAATTTTACTTATAGTTAAAAATATCTTATCTAAATCCCCCAGTTTTTTTTTTCATGTTTTCTAACTGAACTGTGTTTTATTCATATGAATAAAATTTTAAAATAAAATATCGTTTGACTGAGCGGAGCAATTTTATTAAAGCCAGAAACATTATTTTTTTGCCCAAATACTTTTTCCAGTTAGTCTGTTTTATCGCCTGCTATAGATCATTTTATAGTAATAACAAGCTTTATTTTCTGGGGGTGGGGGGTGGATCATCAAAAGGGGTATGAAAAGTTTAAAGTATCCTGGGCATAAAAATTTGCTAGTCGGACCATGTTTTTAAGTGTACCATAATAATCAAACCTTTTAAACATAGTAACAAAGAAATTGACTAAATTATTTACATATGCTGAACTGTTAAATAAAAATGAAAAAGGCAAAAAATAATGTTTTTCTAAAATATTTTTTTTTTTTTTTTAAGGAGTTGTTAGTGGGTGAAGATTGGACAAAGATCTTGACAACGTCAAGTGAATGTTGTTATTTATTGGTCAAATCTAAACCTGTAGATGGCGCTGCGTGCCGATATTAATGTTTTGTTTTCTTCTTTCCTACTCAGTGTGTTCTTCGTGTTCGTCTTTGTAGTATGTAATAAATGTATGTCTCAAAATGATATCCTATTAATTTCGTTTTAAGACTTCAATCGACTCCAATGAATAGAAAGGAACCTACAGTGGCCGGCAGTCCCCACGAATCTGGACCGATAAGGTAAGATATTTACCTTATTTAAATTTAATATTCTGAAAATGTTTATTAATAACTATTTATGAAAAGATATATCTGAAATGAGTCGCCAAAGTAGCGACATGTGTTTGAATGATGATTTTTATAAAGTCGTTAAGAATTTTAGCGACAGAATTATTGGCGCCCGAACAGGGACTGCCAGGCCCTTAAATATGATTTAAAGTTGTTACTTATACTATAGTTCAAATTTATAAATTATCAATATGGCAACCGATGTAGAAAAGTTAAAACGAAAGCGTTCCACCCTAAAGGGATTGTGTACGAAATTGATTAATACGATAAATATAAAATTAAATGAACCCGACGAAGGGTTAAATGTTTTCGAATTAGAATCACAGTTAGAAAAACTGCAAGTAAAGAATAACGAAATTATAGAAGTTGAAGATCAAATTGAGGCCAAAATCACGGATCTCAACGAGCTACAATCTGAAATAGAAACGAGACAAGAGTATAGAGATTCAATTATTGATGTAAAAAGCTCAAATTATGAATAAGATAGAGAAAATTAAAAATTTAAACGTCACTCCGATCTTATCGCAGCCAAGAAATGAGCAAACACCCAATCTGCATTTAGAAAGAATTAATGCTAGTTCTGTGAGATTACCCAAGTTATCAATTCCAGTTTATGACGGTTCTCCTGAAAACTGGATGGAATTTTGGAACCAGTATGAAATCACAATACATAACAACAACTACATTTCTAATGTTCAGAAATTTGTGTATTTACGCAGCTTTTTAAAAGCCCAAGCTTTAACAGCTATTCAGGGTTTAGCACTCTCAGATCAAAATTACAATACTGCAATTGATTTATTAAAATCTAGATTCGGAAAAAAAGATATTATAATAAGATATAAAATTGACGCGTTATTAAATTTGAACCCTGTTAAATCTCCAAATCAAATTAAAGAATTACGCTTACTGCACGACGCCCTTGATGTTAATATTAAATCTCTCGAAAATTTAGGTGTGGATTTAAAATCTTACGGAAATTTGTTATTTCCAATTGTTACAAAATTAATACCTACCAGTATTATGATAGACTATAATAAAATGAAAACAGAATCCGAGGAATGGGATGTACAAGATTTGTTAAAACATTTAAAATTAGAAGTTCAGACTAGGGAAAAAACCTTTTTATTTTTAAAACGCGAAGTAGAAACTTACAATAGCGGGTATAAAAACTCAAATTCCAGATTTGATTCAAAATCATCGGAAAATAATAATAATGCTTCCTACCGGAAATCTGGTTCGGGATATAAAAATTCTAACACAATGCAAAAGGCATCAGCCTTTAAATTAATTAGTAAATGTATATTTTGTGTTGATGCAATGAATGACCACGAAAGTAAAATGTGTAAATTAAATTTAGAGGATAAAAAATTGTCTTTACGCAAACAGGGAATCTGTTATTTATGTTTCAAAAGAGGTAAACATACCGCTAAATTCTGTTTATCGGGTCTCAAATGTGACACATGTTCAGGAAAACACAATACATTAATTTGCTATAAGCAAAAATCGGAAACTCCAACGGCTCATATGAAAGATAAAAATCACATCGAACATACCCAAACAAATAATTCTGAGAACAGTGTTTGCGAAAATGATAATTCTGTATTGTCCTATAAGTGTCCTGTACAAAATCCGCTTGAGAATAATGAAATATATTTACAAACTTGCTTCGCAAGAATAACAAATAGTTCTAATTTAAACACTCTAAAGTGTGCCGTATTATTCGATAATGCATCCCAAAGAAATTTCATAAACATATCACTCGCCCGTGAATTAAAATTGCCGGTGATTAGAAAAGAAACTGTCATAATATATCCGTTTTCGTGTGAACAGCCCCAATCGAACGAATATTCAGTCGTAAATTTCGAATTGTCTCATTTAAAAAACCACAAACAGAAATGTTATGTAGAGGCATTGGTCGTAAATCAAATCTCTATTACGAAGTTACAGATTCTGGATGACGCATCATTTCGAAAACTTTTGGTTTCGAGAGAGGGGGAAGAAAATAAATTTGCGCAATTCCATTCGAAGGCTCCAGAGATATTAATCGGCGCAGGGTTATTTTGGAAACTGCAAAAAAATAAAAAGAAAATTAATCGTTCGTTGTTTGATGTAAATACATTATTGGGATGGACATTGTCAGGCAATAATAATTCAGGAAACAACCCAGACAACTTAATTACTGGCGCCACCGTGTTAAAGATCGAATGTGGTAACTCTTTTTGTTTACATGAAAACCATCCATGCATGAAAAAAAATGAATCATCCGATTGTACGGGTAATGATTTGCAAAGGTTATGGTCTTTGGATTTTTTGGGAATAAATGATGATAAATTGATTTCTGCTTCCGATCAGGAAATAATAAATAAATTTGAGAAACAGTTAGAATATAAACAGGGTCATTATGTTACTCATTTATTATGGAATGATCATGGTATTGACAAATTTGAGAATAATTTTGAAAACGCTAAACGCCAATTCAATTATTTGAGAAAAAGATTAAAAGCGGATAAATGGATTTTTGAGCAATATAGGCAGATAATCACAGAACAAGAACATCGAGGGATAGTTGAAGAATGCGGTCGTTCTGAAAGGGAATATTTTTCCCCACATCGTGACGTTATTAGGAAGCAAAAACAAACATCAAAGGTACGAATTGTTTTTAATTGTTCCAGTAGAGTTTCGGGGTGTAAATCTTTAAATGATTGTCTCGTAAAAGGGCCATGTCTTACACCACCAATTTTGGATGTAATTAATAAATTTCGAATGTTTAAGATTGCGTTTTGCGCAGATATTGAAAAGGCGTTTTTAATGATAGAAATCGCGGAACCCGATAGAAATTTTCTGAAGTTTTTATGGTTTGACGAGGACACCGAGAATTATAAAATAATGCGAATGACCAGAGCTACATTTGGTTGTACAACTTCTCCTTTCTTTTTAACGGCAACAATTAAGAAACACATTAAGGAATATAAGGAAATTTATCCGGATAGTTATGAAATGTTGAATTCAGCTCTGTTTGTGGACGATTTGCTTTATGGCTCCGATACCGTAAACGGTGCCTATGAATTAACTTCTACTGCGATAAATATTTTAGCAAAGGCTGGAATGAAATTAAGAAAGTTTAGTACGAATTCACAGAAATTAAAGAACATGTGGGATAAAAATGATTGTTTTTCGGAGGTAAATAATGAAAGTGTAATAAATATTCTTGGATTGGTGTGGGATAAAGATAGTGATAAATTAGGATTAGCTTTGAAATCTATAGTTGAAAATTTGGATATATCGGTATGTACGAAAAGATATGTATTACATACAGCTGCAAAATTTTTTGATCCTATTGGGATTATATCTCCCTTTTTAATTAGGATAAAGTGTTTTCTTCAAAGAATGTGGGAAAGAGGTATGGATTGGGATCACGAATTGCCGGATGATCTTAAGGGAATTTGGATAAAGTGGTGTAACGAAATTAAGGATTTATTAGAAATTCGAATAGATAGATGCTATTTCACGTATGTTGATTTGAAAAATTCGCGTGTAGAACTACACATTTTTTCAGATGCTTCACCACTTGCATATGGTTGTGTTGCATATTTTAGGGTTATCAGTAATGATAAAAAATGTTATGTAAGTATGATTATATCAAAGGCTAGAGTTGCGCCGCTAAAGAAACTAACGTTACCAAGATTGGAGTTAATGGGAGCGGTGATAGCAGCTAGAATAGCGAAATATATTTGTGATATATTTAAAGAAATTAACATCGAGAAATTTTATTGGACAGATTCTACTATTGTTTTACACTGGGTGAAGGGATCGGCGAAACAGTGGAAACCCTTTGTTAAAAATAGAGTAGTTGAAATTCAAGAATTGTCAGTACCCGAAAATTAGTCATATTGTAATACAAAGGATAATCCCGCAGATTTAGTTACTCGTGGTATTAGCGCAAATGCGTTAGTTAATAATGATTTTTGGTTTAAAGGTCCAAAATGGTTATCTGAGCTAAATGGTAAAGGTAATGATATTGGGGAAAAGGTAGACACGCAATATATTACCGAAGAAAAAAGGAAAACACCTGAAAAAATAATTCAGTTTAAAATCTCTATAGAAACAGTTGAACCAATATTGGATCTAGAAAAATATAGTAACATTTTAAGAGTCCTCAGAATTACGGCATGGATAAAGAGATTTCTTAACAACGCGAATCCTAAAAACGAGAAAGTTAGCGGTCCATTATCGGCAGAAGAAATTGGTAGTGCGCAAACAATGTGGGTTAAATATACACAGAAAATTAGTTTTCCGAATGAATTAAACTGTTTGGTAAATGGGGAACCTATTTCTAAAAATTCAAATTTAATTGAGTTCTCACCATTTTTGGATTCCGAGGGAATAATGCGTATCGGTCGAAGGCTTCAGAAATCAAATTATTCTTTTAACGAAAAACACCCGATCCTGTTGCCTTCAAAGGGTAAATTAATTGATTTGTTAATTAAAAATGCGCATGAACGAGTGTTTCATTTTGGCATTAATGATACATTAGTTCAATTACGGGAGGAATTTTGGGTAATCAAGGGCAGACAGGCAGTAAAAAGCGTATTAAGAAGATGCAGAATTTGCATAAAATTTAATTCTAGAGCTGGAGCCCAGATAACAGCTCCGTTACCTGCAGATCGTATCAATGAACAAAAGCCCTTTGCAGTGATAGGCCTTGATTTTGCAGGCCCCTTATACATCCGAAATAATGATAGCAAATATTATATTTTATTGTGCACATGCGCAGTTACAAGAGCAGTGCACCTAGAATTGGTAGAGAACCTATCTACAGAAACATTCTTATTGGCCTTCAGAAGAATAGTAGCAAGGCGTGGTCTTTGCCATACGGTATATTCCGATAATGCACGAACCTTTCATCGAGCTGATATTGAGTTAAGGCACATCTGGGAAATAATTAGCCATCCAGACGTTAAAGATTACTATAGTACTAATAAAATAAAATGGAAATATATCATGGAAATGTCGCCATGGTGGGGAGGCTTTTATGAACGACTGGTGCGATCTGTAAAATCTGCCTTAAGAAAGGTGGTTGGGAAAACCACTTTAACACACACACAACTACATACAGTTATATGTGAAATTGAAGGGTCAATTAATTCGCGACCCATTACATACGTCTATGCAGACTCAGGAGAACCTTCTCCAATTACGCCAGCACACTTCTTGGTAGGTCAGCGACTTACTACCCTACCTATCGTGCATATGAAACCACATGTGCTTCCTGGAACTTCACTAACATATATAAAGCGTTTCAATCAAAAACAACGAATATTGGACCAGTTCTGGTCAAGATGGAAGAAGGAATACCTTCTTCAGCTCAAAAACGCCATGACAAGTCGACACTCCAGTATTCGTGAATATTCTCCAAATGATGTTGTTTTAATCCACGATTCCAAATTGCCAAGATACCTGTGGAAATTAGGAGTTGTCACTCAAGTGTTTCCCGGTAGAGATGGAAAGGTTCGATCTTGTGAGATAAAAACCTCTACAGGTACATTGAGACGTCCTTTCCAGTTGATTTATCCAGTTGAAATTTTTGAAAAGGACTAAATAAACTTTAAAAACTTTCATTTATAAACTATGTCATTTGTGTGGACTTACAATTTGAAATATATTAGATATAATTACAATGGGAAAATGAACATAAAGTTAATGTTCATCCGGGGGCCAATGTGTTATTTATTGGTCAAATCTAAACCTGTAGATGGCGCTGCGCGCCGATATTAATGTTTTGTTTTCTTCTTTCCTACTCAGTGTGTTCTTCGTGTTCGTCTTTGTAGTATGTAATAAATGTATGTCTCAAAATGATATCCTATTAATTTCGTTTTAAGACTTCAATCGACTCCAATGAAAAGAAAGGAACCTACAGTGGCCGGCAGTCCCCACGAATCTGGACCGATAATGTAAGATATTTTTACCTTATTTAAATTTAATATTCTGAAAATGTTTATTAATAACTATTTATGAAAAGATATATCTGAAATGAGTCGCCAAAGTAGCGACATGTGTTTGAATGATGATTTTTATAAAGTCGTTAAGAATTTTAGCGACAAATGTTTCCAGTAAACTTGTTTTACACGACTGATGATGAAGTGTCGAATTCGAGCACTGATGGTAGCAAAGATAAAGTTGAGCCTTTCTCAAAGTGAGCTTAGAGACAGCCTATAATATATTTACTTTTATATCATTTGTATGTGTTGATACAAAACTTTATGTAAATAAAAAAAGGAATTTTTTCTGAAATTTAAAAAAGTAAAAAAAAGTTTTGTATTTTTATTGTTCATATTGTATTTGTAATATTTATCTATTTTGTTCGTATTTTGAAATAAATGCATGCGTTAGTACTTTCAGACTTTTGTTTGTATATTAATTAATTTTAATTTAAATTTTCAGTGCTTTTTAATTTTAAAGAAAATTTAAAGTTATCTCTGTGTGCGCATTTTGAATATTTGTGTTATCCATTTCTGTTTATTCAGGCATAATCAATCTCATTTGTACCAAAGTGTTGCCAGACTTCCTTAAAATTTTCTGATGCCCTGCTTTAACCATAGATTTTAAATTGAGATTAAATATTTGTAAAAGCATTTCAAATAATTTGGGGAATAAAACCCAAAATACATTTTTAAAAATCCAAAATACTTAAAAAAAAAAAAAAAAAAAAAAAATCTATTTTATGACAATTTTTTTTTTTTTTTTTTTTTTCGAGTGTAATCTGAGTTGAAATTTCAGGCCCTGATTTAAATCTAGATTTTTGTTTTAAAGAACAGGTAAATAGAATATTGAAAGCATAAATTTATTTAATTTTAAAAAATTGTAACTTAATCAAAAGATTTTAGAAATTTTTATTTTGATTCAAATAAATAACTAACCTTTTTCGTTTAATAGGTTTTCTTTATTTAATTCTTATTTTTTATTTACTTTTATACATTTTAATTTACAGCTTGTATTCAAAATAGAATAAACATACATACAGTATATATATGTATTTCTGATAGATTGGAGTGGAAAAGAAAAACCAGTGGGAAAAATACCAGACCCGTCAATCGAACCTGGGATTTCTGCTTAACGTGCGGATGCTCTAACCATTGAGCTACCCTGGCTGATAACCAGCTCGACATTTCTCACATAATATATGTTGGCAAGTTCACAGAGTCTTCAAACACGCAGCTATTTCAAGTGACAAATTGATCATGGCACAACTCCAATAGGCCACAAAATTTTAATTTAGATATTTTATACATCAACCTTGAAAATTCATTTCTGATAGATTGGAGTGGAAGGCTGATTATTTATACTATCTGAGTGAAAAATACCAGAGCCAGAAACTGAACCCAGGCCTTCTGCTTTTTTGGTGATACATTAGTTTATTTAAGCAGATGGCTAGGTTCGATTACTGGCTCTGGTATTTTTCACATAATTGGTATAAAAAATCAGCCTTTCACAGCAATCTACTAGAAATGAATTTTCAAGGTTGATGTATAAAATTTCTAAATAAAAATGTATGTGTCTATGAAATAGCTTCAAAAAATTTTATGCACAGTTCATAAAATTTTGTTTTATTCAGAATCACTCTTATGCTATTGTGTATAAATAGCAAATAATGAGGAATTAAGAAGACATCAAAGGGTATTGATACAGCAAAATCTAACTTCAGTTTTTTTCATGATTACAATGCTAATGTATATTCTAGAAGCAAAAAGTGGCTCATTAAAGGACCACTTCACTCACCGTCGCCATATAAGCCGAAGCTAATATTCTATGGGAAATTTTCTTTATTTATAACTAATTAGCTAATACATATTTTTAAATTCTGTTTTCACATTCAGAAAATTCCGAACTGTTAAATTGATGCTCTTTTTTGAAAAACTTATTTTTTTTTTTCATTTTTACTATTTTATTTCGAAGCTGTAAAATACGAATTTTTAATACGTGAAAATTTTCATTTCGCATTTTCAAAATAAAATGTTAAAAATGAAAAAAATTCATTTTAAAAAAAGGAGTGTCAATTTAACAGTTGGGAAATTTCTGAATGTAAAAACAGACTTTAAAAATATA
The DNA here is from genome assembly GCA_963930645.1 of Salticus scenicus. Lineage (NCBI taxonomy): Eukaryota > Metazoa > Arthropoda > Arachnida > Araneae > Salticidae > Salticus > Salticus scenicus. Next base: position 377,143 of record CAWVNO010002001.1, read on the forward strand.
TATTAGTTAATTAGTTATAAGTAAAGAAAATTTGCCATAGAATAACATTGCCTCGGGCTTCCGACGAGGGTAAGTGAAGAGGGCCGTTAAGGTTGCACATCAAATTTCCTGTTTCTCCCTCCCTATGTTATCCTATGGGATTTTTGTTGCTTAGTTTTATAACGATCTGTCATTGAAAAATGAAGTTTTTTGAAAGTTATTCTTTGAACTTTTTTTTTTTTTTTTTTTTTTTAAGCTTAATGAGCTAAAAAAATTGAATCAATTGATTAAAAAAAATGCCCATTGATTATGTTCAAAGAGTAATATTTGTTAGTTATAGAATTATTACTCAATTCAATAATTATTGAATATTAAACAGAATATGAAAAGCTTCATTTTTGAGTGAGCGATCCTCATCAAACTAAGCAACAAAAGTTCCATTGAATAATATATGGAAGAATGGTTGAAACTGACTGACATACAGCCATTAATTCTGATGTTCTGAAATGTTAGAAAAAAAATCATTTCTCTGAATATATATTCAGATTTCCCAATACTGATATACATTTTTTGATGATATACAGTCGGCAGCAAAAGTATCCAAGCATTAGCCGATAATTCCGACATCAAAAAAGTACACTTTATACTGTTTTGTTAAATAAATCCTTGTCGGGTCATGTTCTTAGACTGACTAAGAACATAACTCGACATCAGTTTATTTAACAAGGCAGTATGAAGTGTACCTTTTTTGTACAGGGATTATTGCTAGTGCTCAGATTCTTTTGCTGCCGACTGTTTATCACCAAAAAATATATATCAATACTGGGAAACAATATTCATGAATCTAAGAAATTGATATTGAAAAGTATCAAAAAATGTTATTCAGAAATATTTGAAAAAAATATTTTAGAATATCATGAAGTAATATTCAAAGACCTCAAAAATAGATATAGTTGAATATCTAAAAATGTTATTCAGAAATATTTGAAAAAAATATTTCTAAATATCCAGAAGCAATATTTGAAAATCTCAAAAATCAATATAGCCAAATATTTAAAAATGTTATTCAGAAATATTAGAAAAAGATATTGAGAAATATCTTGAAACAATATTCAAAAATCTATAAAATAGAAATCTATAAATATTTAAAAAATATATTCAGGAATAACAAAATACAATATCAGGCAATATCTGAAAATGTTATTTAATAATGTCAAAATATAATATTTACAAATGTCTGTAAATATTGGCCAGCATTAATAAATGTCAAAAAATAATATTTCTGGATATCTTTTAGGGGGGGGGGGGGGGTTCATTTTACGTTGGCCAATATCAAATTTTTATATTGGCCGATATTTTTGTGCTACCTGGGTTACCTAGTACTAGATTCAGCTTGATTCGAAGTGGAAGGTGAATTTGGTGAGATCAGCTGGTAACCAATGTAAAATAAGTCAAAGAAAACATAATTAAAATTAAAATGTTTTCAAATTCAAAATAGTCGTCTGCAGCGCGCTAACAAAGAATATTAACTAAGCCCAATTTAAATCGAAGCCCAACAACATATCAAGTTTGGTTAAATTTCATCCATTGGTTTGTGAGGTACAGCATCTGCAATATTTTTAATATACACATAGACATTTTCTAAAAATGATTTCCAAGACATCTCAAATCATGTACATCTATCGAAAACAAGAAGTTGATTTTTTCTTTATATATTATTTCGTTCTACATAATGTAGAACAAAGTAATAAAAGACAAGTTCAGTTTTATTCCTTATACAAATAGAGTTATTAAAGAAGAAAAAAGAAAATTTTCATTAGTCTGAAAAAGTTCTGTTTTTATACAAATACATATTCATTTATACTGAAGAAATTTTAAAACTTTTTTTTTTTTTTTTTTTTTAAATACAAGAGCTTTATATACATATGTATACACATTTATTTATTTGGAAAAAAAAAGGTTGTCATGACAACTGATATTTACAAATTTACAAAAATAATTAGCTTTCCGTAGATAATAAATGCTTCATGAATTATACATTTTAAGTAATGAATTTTATTCCACATATATTATGTAAATGCTAATTTTATTAGTATTTAATTATTTTTGTAAAAACAATACATTTTCAGAAATAAACATAAAATAATAATAAATTGAATGACTTCAGTTTTCAAATATAATGAAGAAAAAAAAAAAAGTCCACTTTTTCTCCGTGATTTAAAGAAAAAGAGAGAGAGGGAGAGAAAAAAGAAGAAAAAAAAAAAGAAGCTTTATCCCAGTTTTATAAACTTCTATTAAAATAATAAGTTATTCTTATAAAACAAAATTTATTATTTATTAAATCTTTGAAAAACATACTTCAATGTTTGATTTATATTTAAAATTATATTCGTTTTAAGTATTATTCAGGAATTTACAAAAAATAAATATATACAAAAATAAAAAACAATAAAATATAAGTAAATCTAGCGCTAACCTAAATTAACGGAAACATGGATTGGAGAAAGGGGAAAAGGAAGCTAAATTCGCCCGTCGTCTGCGCTGCTCCCCTGTAAAGTTGTCTTTCTCGCACAGTTGTTTGAAGCTGAAAGCTGATTGGGCGATTTACATTATCCCTATGGCAGCCGGGCTTCTTCACGTAGTAGATGTTCTTTGGCTTAGCTCTCTTGATTTTTCTTCTTAAATATTTGTTTCATTATTTGTTATAATTTTGCGTTATTTGTTATAATTTTTTGCGTTATTTTCTTCTTTGTTTTTTGTTAAATAAGGTGATATAACTGGTTATTTAGTTTTGGCCAAAAAAATGGCTGAGATTAGGGTGGGAGATTTATTTTCCACCTATTCTGATTTTAAAGAAAAGCTGAGCCAAGTGATTAATTCAGCATTTATAAAGAAATTTACATTTGATCTTAATTACCATTAAAATACACTTGAAAAAAAAAAAAAAAAAAAAAAATATTTTCAATGCATGCTATGATTTTGTGACTAATTACCGAAATATTGAATCATTTACCGTTAATTGTTAAAATTAATGTAATAGCAATTAATTTTTAAAATAGACTATTACTTTACGGATAATCTTTAAATTTTGTATGCTATTTAAAAAATAAAAACTGAAATATGATATTTCTCAAAAAAATTAATAGAATTGTGTTTCTGTGTTTTTTTATGAGTGATAAACAAAATCACTTATGATAAGCAAGATCATTTCACTGATAAAATTTATTTTTAATCTCATGGCTATTGCTCAAATATGTTTTTTCCTTTTTATTTTTTAGTGATTACTGAAATAAACAATAAATTCAAAATAAAATATTCTTGCAGTCAGTTGCCAAAATATATAGTTTTATTAAATTTTAACAAAATATACCCTTTCATGGTATTGCCTAAATAAAAGATTTTATCACTTATTTGGGCAATGAGTGATTGCCGAACGAGTTTAACGAGTGGTTTTATCACTTGTTTGCTAAGTAGAGATAAAGTAATTATTTTTGCTGCTAATCAGGAAAAAAAGGCACTACTTCAAAAACTGACTCTAGAAATACTCCGCAAATGTTAAATACAGTATGGAACCGTTTATCCGGAATCCAGTTATTCAGAATTATATTTTCAATCAATTAACTTCAAGTGTATTTTTTAAAAAAATTACAGAAGCATTCTTATTTATTTAATTTTTTTAATAATAATAGTTTAGCTTTGTAATCTGAAACAATTAAAAGTAAAGGAAATATTTAATAAGTAATAATAATTCCATTTAATTTTGTTATATTTAAAAATAGTATATTTATTTATTTGGTAGGGGGTACAACGGTACAAGTTAAAGGTAATTTTTCAAATTTTAAATGTTATATTATTGCTATATTAGTATAGCAGATTCGGATAATGTAAACTGAAAAGATAGCTTTTAAATCTGAAAAAAGTCAATAGAGCACACCACTACAAAATGTCATAAAAATGATAATTTTATTTGGATGAAATAGAGGTAATTGGTCCTGTACTGAATTTATATATGCTGGTCACTATTTTTAAATGAATCACTATAATTAATGAATTCTCAAAATTGCATTAATTTTTATCATGTGCAAAAAAAAAAAAAAAAAAAAAAAAAAAAAAAATTCTGATCGGGAAAAATGGCGCACTGGGTCCCCACTGCCTTCTGCAGCGTAAACTTGTGCACAAATGCATATATACAAGCGCTGTGTGCAAGTATTTCTTCACTATCCTTCCTGCCCTTCCTAATAGTTTTACACTTCTTAAAATATCTTCATTCAGTTTGTAATCCCCATAAACCTATATACACAAATTTTGAACAGTGTAACTATATTTGTAATTTTTGCCTACTCCCCCCCCCACCCCTCTTTTTGTTCCCTAATAATTTTACACTTTCGGAAATACCCTTATTCGACTTGTAGACTCCATGAACCTATGTATACCAATTTTGAATGGTCAGCTCAATTTCTAATTTTTTACCCCCTGCCCCCTTATTACCCCACCTAAATTTTTTACACTTTTGAAAATATCGTTATTCAACTCGTAGGTCCCCAAGACCTAAATATACCAATTGTGAATGGTCTTAACTACATTTTTGCCCCCTTCACCCCCCCCCTTCGTATCGTAATAATTTTACACTTTCGAAAGTATCTTCATTCGACTTGTAGGCTCCATAAACCTATTTATTCCATTTTTGAACGGTCTAACTAAATTTCTAATCTTTTTACCCCCAATACCTCATAAACCTATATATACCGAATTTTAACGATCTAATCTTATAATTTTTTTGCCCCCCTTTCCACCTCCCTTAGTAATTTTACACTTTTGAAAATCTCCTCATTCGACTTGTGGGCCCCAAAAACTTATATGTACCAATTTTGAATGGTCTAACTCATGTTCTAATTTTTTGCCCCTTCGCCCCCCCCCCTTTTTCCGCTAATTTGCACTTTCGAAAGTATCCTCATTCGACTCGTAGGTCCTCAAAATCTGTCTATACCAATTTTGAACGGTCTAACTCATTTCCTAATTTTTTCTCCCCTGCTGCCTTTATGACACCCACCCCCCCTAATAATTTTACACTTTCGAAAATATCCTCATTCGACTCGTAGATCCCGAAAACCTATGTACACTAATTTAGAACGGTCTAACTCATTTCCTAATTTTTTTCTCCCCTGCTGCCTTTATGACCCCCCCCCCTCTCCTAATAATTTTACACTTTCAAAAATATCGTCATATGACTCGTAGCTCCCCAAAACCTATGTATACCAATTTTGAACAGTCTAACTCAATTTCTAAATTTTTGCCCCCTTGCCCCACCTAATTTTTACTTTCCGAACACTATAGTGAGGAAAGTATTGTAATCATGTCAAAAATCCGAATTCGAGATTTTGATGTTTCTATACGTTTTGAGGTCCCCTGAGTCCGTTTTCACTATTTTTACGATGATGTATGTATGTGTGTGTGTATGTGTGTATGTATGTGTGTATGTGTGTATGTCTGTGGGTGAACACGCTAGCGTCTAAACGCTTCGTTCGATTAACCTGAAAGTTGGTACGCATATTGTAAGTCACCATAGTACGAACCCTATAGATTTTGGTGAATCTAACACTTATAGTTTTTTAACAGGGACACAAAGAAAAATTCTTTATCATTATGGCCTATGGGAGCAAAATCTTAAAAGTGCGATAGCATCTAAACGCCTTATTCAATTGAGCAAAAATTTTATACACATATTATAGATCACAAATACTCAATCTGTATAGATTTTGGAGAATCTAGCACTTATAGTTTTTTTACAGTGACACAAAGAAAAATTCTTTATCATTATGCCTATGGGGCCAAATTTTTAAAAATGTGATAGTGTCTAAACGCCTTATTAATCCGAGCAAAAAAATTGTACACATGTTATAGATCACAGTTGAACTAACTGTATAGATTTTGGTGAATCTAGCACTTACAGTTTTTTTTACAGGGACACAAAGAAAAATTCTTTATCATTATGGCCTATGGGACTAAATTTTTAAAAGTACGATAGCATCTAAACGCCTTATTGAATTCAGCTGAAAATTTATATGAGTATTATAAATCACTGTTGCACTAACTATAAGCATTTTGGTGAATCTAACATTTATAGGTTTTTACAGGGACACAACGAAAATTTCTTTGTCATTATGATCTATGGGCTCAAAGTTCAGTAGCGTTAAATAAAACAACGTGTAATAGATGGAGAAAAATACTCAAACACTCTATTATGGTTTTCTCTCTTTTGTTTGTTTAACAACTACTCTTTCTTTACTTTATCTACAAAACTGTTAATTACTCAATGTTCGGAAAGTCGAGTGGAGTCACTCCAGATTTTTTTACACTTTCGAAAATATCGTCATTCGACTCGTACGCGCCAAAAACATATATATACCAATTTTGAACAGTGTAACTCAATTTATAATTTTTGCCCCCCCCTTCCCCCCCCCTAATAACTTTACACTTTCGAAGATATCCTCATTCGACTTGTAGGCCCCCAAAACCTATATATACCAATTGTGAACGGTGTCTTCATTCAACTTGTAGGCTGCAAAAACCTATATGTATCAATTTTGAATGGTCTAACTCAATTTCTAATTTTTCCCCCTTCGCCCCCCCCCCCCCTTCTAATCCTAATAATTTTACACTTTCGAAAGTATCTTCATTCGATTTGTAGGCCCCATAAACCAACCTATTCCATTTTTGAACGGTGTAACTAAATTTCTAATTTTTTTACCCCCCCCCTCCCCCCTCCTCATAAACCTATATATACCAAATTTGAACGATCTAACGGAATTTATAAATTTTTGCTTCCCTTTCTGCCTCCCCTAATAATTTTGCACTTTTGAAATTATCCTCATTCGACTTGTAGGCCCTCAAAATCTGTATATACCAATTTTGAACGGTCTAACTCATTTTCTAATTTTTTGCTCCTTGCCGCCTTCTTGCCCCACCTAATTATTTTACACTTTCGAAAATGTCATTCGACTCGTAGGTCCCCAAAATCTATGTTTACCAATTTTAAACGAACTAACTCAATTACTAATTTTTGCCCACCCCCCTAATAATTTTACACTTTCGAAAATATTCTCATTTGACTCGTACATGCCAAAAACATATATATACCAGTTTTGAACAGTGTAACTCAATTTCTAGTTTTTGCCCCCCCCCTAATAACTTTACACTTTCGAAGATATCCTCATTTGACTTGAAGGCCCCCAAAACCTATATATAACAAATTTGAACAGTCTAACGAAATTTCTAATTTTTTGCTCCCCCTTTTTTTTGGACCCAGGAGACTTTAAAACATGTAAATCAGGTGAAAATTAATTTTCTAATCTTTAGTAATATTCAATGTTTTAAAATCATTGGCTAATCATGGTTTAAAACACTTGGATTTGGGCAGAATTTGACTTTTATGTAAAGTTAATAAATGTCAAAGTTTTTTTTCCCCACATTTAAAATGTTGATTAATACGAGGCTTGTCCATAAAATAAGGTTCCCAAGGGGCTGCGGATGCTATGAATGCTGGTAAGCTGGTTTTGGCGACACTGGCATATAGCTTAGCTCCAGTCCCCGCCCCAACGAGTTGTGGCGACGTTCATTTTTGTCTTAGTGGCCATGAGAGATGAAGCTCCCACTCGCTTCTCATGCCAGCTGCGAATTATGCTCTGTAATTCATTTTTTGTGTACAAAAAACGCTGCACCGGTGAACATTCATTCCCAACTGTGTGCACTGTGCGGGGAAAAGTGTATGAGCGTGCAACATGTGCACAAATAGTGCAGAGAATTCAAGACAGACGTCCATGACGAAAAACATTCTGGTCGGCCATCAGTTTCGGGTGAAATGATTGCGAAAGTGGAAGAATGATGATTACCCCCAGTGATTACCATCTCTTCCCTCTGTTGAAGAAACACCTGGGTGGGATGCATTTCACAACCCACGAGGAACTGAAAGAAGTGGTTTTAAGCTACCTTCGCCATGCGGCGGCAAAGTTCTACGATTCAGGCATAAGTAGATGGTACACCGCACACAAAAAAAAAGTTTTACTCCGGGTAGTGCCAAAACATTCATTGATTATTCAGCAAAAATTACCCCTAATTTCAGCATTTAGCTGTAACGTATTTAACAGCAATGAAATGAACCCATAATTTCCCAATCAACTGCGAAAATATTGCATATTTCAGAAACTTGCTACCAAAAAAAACAAAAAAAACAGAAATTGTGTCGTATACTAAAATAAACTTTTATTTACGGAATGAACTTTAAAAATAGTACAAATTTTATTATGATTAATAGCAAAATAATCTTATTTCAGGAATTTGCAGAAAAAGAATAAAAAATAAATAAAGCAGTGATTTCACTGATTCACAAAATAATCACATACTTTGGGAAGATAATATAATTTGCTAACCCCTCCCCCCCCATACACACACACGTAAATTTTAGTTATGGTTTCTCTTTGGATTTGCATTGATCTCAGAAACAGCCAAGATGACTTTCTAAAGGGAGCAAAAAAAAAATACATTTTATATTTATAATATGAACTAGCTGGAACCCGTCGAATTCGACGGTCACTTTATTGACCGTAATGTTTCAAAAATCATCGCATCATTATTTAAATGTATTTCAAGTTAAAACATCTAATATAATTTACGACATTTCACTTAAAAAAAAAAGAAGTTCGGAAAAATGCTTATAAATAGAAATACCATATATGACATCCCTTTCTACAAAATACTATCAATGTGATGTCAAATTGACTCCAAATAAACATTTGCTATCTTTTATTTTCTATTTCGTTTAATACTATGACTACATGTTAGCTGACCCACCCGGCGCACAGTGGATCGAACAATGTTAAAATACGAACATAGGCCCAAAAATCAACCTCTAAATAACTGATATTTTGCAGTGAAATAATTTAAAAGAATGTCTAAAAAATACAAATATAGGGTTATTTCTTCAATTACACGAAGTTTTGTTGTATATAAATAAGTTCAAAACGAAAACTTTCAGAAATCAGATTTTTCGACGAATTTCAGTGACTTTATTTGAATAGCCATCAAGTGGCACTTACGATAACTATGAAAAAATACGAAATAAAAATACTTTTAATAATGTCCTAATAAAAGTTTAAGGTACTTCTGCCAACATTCTGTTGGTTTTTTTATGTTGTGATTCACGCATGAAATGTGAATATAAAATTAACAACAAAATTAAATTTATAAGTTGCGTAACTTTTTTTGTCCAAAATTGTCCAAAATTTCAAACACATTTTACTACTCCCAAAAGTATGCATTTTAATCTGTGAAAAGGATTTGCGCCATAAATCGCCAGTTTTAGAGTAAAATAAATTTTTATTCTGTTTACCCTCAAATTATCAATCGAGAAATTTATCTGAATAACTGTATTCATTAATTAAATATTAAAATATAATTAATATATTAAATTAATAATATATAATAATAATATATTAAAATTTTTATCGTGAAAATATTATAGAATTTAGATGATTAAAATAAATTTAATAAATCAGAAATTAATTTTATTTTTTTTAAATATTTAATAAAATAATTAATTTTACTTTAATGGTACTGAAAAGTACCGTTGGACCCCAAAAAGGAGGGAAATGTAAATAGTTGCCGTGATATGTCATAAAATGTTAAAATTAAGTAAATGTTTAACGTTAAATAATCAAATGTTAAAACTAAATAATGTAATAACATATTACGATTTAAAGTAAAAGTTCCTGTGTTTCAGGAAAAAGTTCCTTCCTTTGCACATTTCTTTTATTCGTTCTCATGCTTGAAATCAGGGGGTCAGATGTTAATAACAAGTGATGTAGCAAATCTTCGTTACAAGCTCTTCGATTTATTTTTCTCGTGTGGTATTCTCTGTATTTACGAAACTCTTTATTTCGGGCTTCGCTAGCTTCTTCTGACAATTGTCCAATTGGAATAGAAAAATTTTCTGTTATGTCTTTTCCATGAATCAATAGTTTGTGAACTGAAGCTGGCATATAGTACCACACATATTTTGAGACACATTGTTTCGCTGTTTCCAGTGCAAATTTTCCAAATTTGTCTCCTAAATTTGCCTTCCAAAATTGTTCTCCTAAAAATAACAGAACCTAGAAACAACGTTTTTTTAAATTTCTTTGATAAGAATTCACTTTATTTGCTTATTTGTTTAAAAATTATTTCTGATAGCAAAATAAAACAAATAAAAAATCCAGTTCAATCAAAAAAATTCATTAATTATTTATCGCCTGCCTTCCATAAATCTTTAGTAAAATAAAGACAAAAGTAATTTTTTTAATAGAGTTTGTCAGTAAATGCCTGCATGAGTTTTCTATTGAAAAACTACATAAAAAAAAGAAAAGAAAAAAGAAGCAGTAATCTAATGATATATTTATCATTGTGTGCTAAATTAATTGTGTTACAAATACAGATTTCCTTCCCGAAATTTTTATTTATTTTCTTTTATTCTATTCTTTTATACAACATTTGTTTCTTTACCAGGCATGTTTCTAAATACCTATTTGCAGCAGAAAAATATGATACCGCTTAACCCCTTTATTAAACCATTTTTTCCTCAAATGGCACATTAAACTATTTTCACGAATAAAATTTGATGTAAAGTAAAAAATTCATTTAGCCTATTAGAAAGAATTAATTTTACTTTTGGCATCTTATTCTCTTAGTCAATCGCATACTTCTCACAACCCATCGTATTAGCATAAGCAGGATTGTCACAAACAACTACTTTTTAATTTTTTTCCCACTAGAATTATCAAAATAATTTTCATTGTGATGTTTTTCCAGAAAAAGGATACACAGGAATCATTATTTTAAAAAAATGGTGCTAGGTGAATAAAACGTAACGAATTTGGTGGGGAAAATATTCCCTCGGCCTTATAAAGGGTTAAAAAAAAGCATGGAATCGCTTTAACTATCATACATATATACATATTTAAATCGAAATGTGACAAAAAACATCATACATAGATAATAATAATACCATAACGTTCCTATGTTCGCCTCTGCCTATACTTCGATCCACTGTGCGGCGCTGCGCGTGCCTGTGATAATAACCTTAAATGAACCTTAAATTTGTATGATTTTATATCTTTAACTCGATTTTGTTTGAATTTCTATTTTTAAATGAAAGCATTGCGAAAAAAATAATCATCTGTAACAAAAAAAATTACCTCCAAGCGAACGGAACTCGGGTTCGTGATCCCGGTGCCTACGGCAGCGTGTATGCGGCCCGCTAATAACATGAAAAAATTCTCAAAAATTAGCCTTGAACCGAACGAACCTCTGACTCGTGTGTCCGCTGCCTGTGGCTGCGGCACCGTATAGCAGGCATGCTACGCACGTGCTGCAAAATCCACTTTCCTCCACCAAAGGGCGCAGTATGTTGTATACGAACATCACCAATCGTCTTGAATTTCCAAGACCTTTTAAATAAGGTGTCACATGGTGGTGTCAACTGCAAAATCCTTTAGTTACACTTTCCACCACCAGGGTCACAGCATGTTCTATACAAACAACACCAACGGTGAGGAAATATCAAGACCTTTAAAATAAGTTGTAACATGATAGGGTCTACTGCAAAATCACCTAGTTTCATTTTTAACCACCAGGGGGCGCACTATATTGTATACAAACATCCCCAACCAACAGGAAATTTCAAGACCTTTATCAATAATCACCTTGAATTTCCAAGACCTTTCAAATAAGCTGTCACGCGGTGTGTCAACTGCAAAATCATTTAGTTGCACTTTCCACCGCCAAGGGGTGCAGCGGGTTCTGTACGAACATCACCAATGGTCAGGAAATACCAATACCTTTAAAATAAGGTGTAACATAATAGATTCAAAAACAAAATCACCTAGTTCCCTTTTTCACCACCAGGGGTTGCACTATATTGTATACGAACATCCCCAATTGACATGAAATTTCAAGACCTTTAAAATGAGGTGCTACATGTGTGGGTCTGGAACGGATTTCCCTCTCAAACTAATTTCCCCCTTTCAAAATCGAAAATTCCAAATTTGCAGAAAGTGATTTTTTTTAGTATTCGACTGTAGTCCCTATATGTGCAATTTCTTCACCGTGAAGTAATTTGGAGCTGAGTTAAGCTCGTAAACGTGTTTTTAACCCCTGCCCCCCCAGGGGAGAAGAACTGTTCGACTTTTTTTATTTTTCTCTTTTCATAACATATCTACAGACCGAGACCTTTTTTTAGACACCTCAACCAAATTTTTACACCTAGCCGTTCTCTCAATTTAGTGGAGACAGACAAAATCATGTTTCAAATTAATATATAGATAATTTTTATGTATTAAAATAAAGATTTCATATTTTTTGTTTATTTGGCCTCTTGACAAATTAAATGCTTTTACACTAATTTCTCTGAAAATCATATAGAAATAAAAAGTTCTTTCTCTCTCTCTGTTTTTTAAAATTCTCATTAAGTTATATTTGTTCAGCAGAAAATGAAGTTCAACTCAGTGAAAAATTCCAGAAAATAGTTTTTTTTTTTAAAAACTAAACTAGCAGACTCTGCTCCTTACTCACTCCACTTATCAACACCTGACTCACTTTGTTTATTAACTTCAGCGGGGCTCTACCGACTTATTCGCTGCTCTGCCTTTTACTGAATAGAAATTCTATCCTCCATTAACTCGCCTCTAGTGCCGCTCAAAATGTAATTGAGGTTCATTAATTCAGCCTACCTGAAATGGTAGGTTAAAGGTAGGTTAGGAGCACGAGTAAATAGCAGTAAACAGAAGCCGAACGCACATATGCAAATTGTTTTATTTTGTTTGTGCTCTGTTTTATAATCTTATATTTATGATAGAAAGTGATATTGTAAATATTCAATAATTTGTATATATTATACATATATATGTATACCATATAAAAAAATATTAAATTTTTTTCAAAAGTATTTAAATAAAAAATTAATTTTAATTTTTAAACATGTTTTAACACCACTAAATTTAGAGTAAAATTTATAATGACATCTTGTAGACACATCTGCGTATCTATCTTAGTTTATATTTTAATTTAGACTTTAAAACATAATTAAATTTTTTTTTAAATTTGGAATTCTTATGTAATTGCACTATTTAAACATAAAATATTTCTTTTAAATTAAATTTTTAGTGGATCCATAAAGCAATATTTATATACATTCAGGACATATATTTGAACAACAACGATATGAAATTAAGAGGTAGTATGGCTTATGGCTGACTACAGTCGGCAGCAAAATTATTAAAACAAACATTGACACACTTCATTTTTTGTTTTTTAAAGTTTGATTGCTAATTTTTATCATCAACTTACTTTTTTTTATAAACAGCAAAAGACTAAGATCATGACTCGACAAATATTTTCTTAACAAAACAGTTTTAGGTGCACATTTTTTAAATACGAATTATTGTTAAAGCTTTAATTATTTTGCTGCCGACTGTAACTACTTTAGGTTCCTAAGTCTACAGGTCAGGTGGAATGTCCTCTGTATCTTTCTAAAGGGTCCTAGCCTGTATTCACGTTAGTTTAGGAGAGCACGAAATTACAGGATGGCTAGGTCGATGAGCAGGATGTGGGCTCAAACCCAGCACTTCTCATCTACCAGCTCTGAGTGCAGAACCACTTGGTCACTAGTGGGGCTTAAAAATTAAGGGAAAATTTTTAAACTTAGCAAGGCTTGAGCATTAAACGAATAAATAAATATCTATTTTTTAAATTTTACTTTTTAATTTAAATAGTTTTGAAGAAGATATAATTAATACTGTTATATTTTAATAAATGTGTATGTAAATTTTCTTAGTTTTACAACAACAATCTAAAAAACTTTTTTTTTTTTTTATTTAATTAAATTAATATCTTCAAATATAAATTCTACTACAAAGTAATACACTAGTTACCATCTTTAAAAACTTTAATAATTAGCATTTACCATAAATATTACTCCAGTTATTAAATCTATAATAATCAGAGATTTATTTATTTATTTTTATTGTTATACGCCAATCCTCTGAAAATGTATAAACGGTATTTTAATGTGTACACACACACACACACATATATAAATTGAAATACTTAGATCAGTTCAATTGTAATAAATATCTATTCTCAAAAAAGGAATATGAAAATTGCATTAAAGATAAGTGTACATGAAGGTTTGTTTTTACCATACAGCTATATATAGCATGGGAAATAGTGTGTATTTCAAACATTAAAAAAAAAAAAAAAAAAAAAAAGATGAAGAAAGAAAGAAATGTTAAACTTATTAGCAGTATATTAGTTTGTGGGAAAACAATTCATATTTCGTTAAAATAAATAATCAAAATTAAAATCTCTTTCTCTCTAAATATATATACATAACATTTTTTCAAACATTAAAAAGGCTGCTTCTTAATGTTTTTAAAATGAATTTAGTTAGTGTCAAGTAAAAAAAAAAAAAAAAAAAAAAGATTTGGACCTTTACTAATGTTGTTTTGAAGCAGGTCCTGTATAAGAGATTTTTTTATTTTAGTTTTTGTTGCGCTGATGATGAGTCTCATTTGAGATTTGAAGTGTCTGGTTTTTAAATGCTTTTAATTATTTAGGTGTATTTTCTCTCAATTACTGATATATACTGTTAATTAGAAGTGTCTTAGTTAAGAACAATACAAAAATTGTAATAAACAGGAGCCCCACACAGAAAAAATTATATTTATAAATACAATATTTATTTCTTAATGATACCAAAACATATATCCTGAAATGAAAGCTGTGTATATATGTCGCCAAAAAGCATGAATATCATATACAGTAATAAAAAAGTATCAATTATTTCAAGAATTGGTATAAATATATTTGAGGGTGCCCCCTTGGCGAAACTGGCGATTTTTGTTAATAACCTATAACACTATATACATATTACCTATACATATACACTATATACATATAAATAGGCTAACCTTAGTGGTAAAAATATATTTACCGTGATCACAACTTGGCGAGAAACAAGAGGCACCCTCAAATATAGTCTAACCCAAAAATTTTATAATTAGTATATATATATATGATGTTCATACTTTTATTTATTTTTTTCCTTATAAAAAAAGGAAAAAAAAAGAATTTTCTTTAAGAGCATATAGCTTAGTCCAATGTATTCTATGAATATCTATCTATCTATATATTTTTAAAAAAGTATTAATTATCGATGCTAAAGATTTTAAATGAACGATTTAAAAAAATAAAATCTGTCATTTTTGTTAATTTGCTAACATAAATTTATTAAGGATTATAAATATGTTTTATTACACAGATTTTCACAATCATCAAAAAACACTAAACAAATACTATCAAATAAATATTGCTGCAATTTAGTCCATTACATTTCATGATGGTTCCAGATATTTAATAAGTAATTACAAATATTTTTCCACTAGAACATCTATCTAATTAACAATTGTACATGGTTATTGGTAGTTAGTTGTCTTATACGCTTTAGTTCGCGCAATTTTAATAAATTATACATGTTTCTTATAATGCACATAAATCAAAATTCAAAGCTACTAACAAGCACTATTTATTTGTTTGCTAATTTTTACCATACTCTAACGCTTATTTATTTGATTTGTTTACTTTTACGTATCTCTCTGTTTGTGATAAGAATCATTCAAAAAGTATTCATTCTCTGTGTCAACCGGCACTTTATCTATAGATCAAGTATGCCATGCCCGGAAGTCCTACTGCGCAAGCGTAGAAAACTGCCGGGTATATAATATAGACCCGGCTGCCGGGTATCTAACCTTGGCCTTTTCAAAATGCTTTGAGTTAGAGTCAATCAAAAAAATCCTTAAAGAAAAATGAAAGCAACACAATAGTCAACACTCTTCAGCGTCATTAGTTGAATTACTGTATGCAAAAAATATTGTATATGTATATTGTGTTTTAACATTTTATATATCTTTACACCTTTATAAACATAATTTCTTAAATATTAGTCTCTGTAATTTTTCTGTGTATGATATTTCATGTAACAATTCCCAAGATGCATGCCCAGTTCGGCTTGTCGGAGTAAGTATTACAATAATATGTCGTTTGATGCCTTTTTTTCCGGGTTTATTTCTCTGAGAACAGACTTTTCAGTCCTTCCTAACTCCTGTTAGAATATTGTGTAGCTTTCCATTCAAGCGAATATCTTCGGAATCAGAGGTTGAAGTCGAGGCTCGATCTCGTAGCTGCCGGACTAATTTCAGATAAGAAAGTCTTGTCTCCATTTGAAGGGGCGTCATTTTCATAGATATAGTAATAAGACATAGATTGATCATTGGAGGGGGAAAAGTGATACCATTTTACTCGGGAAAAGACGGCCATTTTACTCTCTTATGGATGTATTTTCCCGAGGGAATATACACTGTAATACACACAGGTAATTTAGCAAATAAAATTTATGAACTAAAAGAGAATGAAAAACTCCAGATACCCCTTTTTCTTTCTTTTAACTGTTCTTTCGTTTTCTTTTCTTTTTTTTTTTTTTACTATACTCTAGTATACTCATGTTTGCACAAAACTGTCTTTCTTTCGGCATTTATTATTATTATACTTCTTTTAGATAAAAATCGTCTGCATTCATCATGAAAAATAATTTTAATAAATTATTTGTATGGCGTAAATTTGTATAGGATTATATATGGAAGAAAGTCTTGTGGTGGTCACAACATACCTGTTATATATTAAAACTTCCGCGACTACTAACTATATTTAAAAGAATTTTGAGCATTCCATATTACTTACTAATATAAAATTTTAAAATATATTAAAATTTTAAAAAAGTATTCCATTAAATAGGAAGACAGTAATTATTTCATAAGAATAACAAAGCAACCGATTATAAAAATTATATTTTACATAAATTACTTGAATATAACTTATTTATGAAAACTTATCCCATTTCTTTTCGTATATTTATTAGAACACTTAAAAACCGCGCAATATTTCGACATTTTCAAAATTCATTACCATTCTATTCTATTATTATTTTCAAGTTTTAACTCTCTAATGGCTGATGCCAAAAAACTTTTTCGGCATCAAAAATATTTGCTCGTTAACATGGGGATGATAGATCTACATAAATTACTATATCTATGGTCATTTTACACTTCATAAGATTACACTGAAAGAGCTTAGGAACCCGCGTCGAAGAAACTTTACATAAACAGTTAGTTACTGCAACGCATCGAGTTACAGCAGCAAATCAAGTGGTGAGCGAGAGTCACCTCTCGAGTTGTGGCATCAAACCACATGGTACAAAGGGTTAGGTCTTTTTACATATTCGAAAAATGAGTACATGTGTTTTTGTCCATACTCGTATTTAAGTCTCTATATATACTTAAAAAAAATGAGTATACGTTTTTCTATAATTTAATTACTCGGAGCTATTATAAGAACGCAAAGTACTCAAAAATGAGTACAAATAGCTTGTTTTTAAGTAATCTGTTTTACAGTGTTTATTCCCTAAAATTCCCGGGTTTATTCCCTTCGTTCAAAAACTATGGGTTTTTTGCAATACTGCACTGCCAGTGAACCGGTCGTGAATGAAATCGCCGAAAAAAATTTTCTCAGACATTTAATCCATTGCTATGATTGGCCATTGGTTATTGTTCTGATTGGCCATTTATTTACTGTAACAAAAAATATCAATTGATTTATTCCATAAAAGGTTTTATGCATGAAAACGTTTTTGTTAATAACTGTATGATTGTTTTAGAATTATAAAAATATGCAAAAAATGCAATGAAATATAACACAAAAATGCAAATTAAAATTCATCGAAAATTATTTAAACTCAATAAAATAGAATTTTAAAAAGCCTCTTGCCAACAATTTTTTTAATTTTGAGTTTAAAAAGATATTTTAAATATGTTTGGGTACTACTTTGTGATTTTATCGATGGTTAATTTTTATAAAATATTTTTATGTGTAAACTAAATTTTTGCATGAAATTTCAGCATTCAAACATAAAAATTTTTGACAATATTTAAAAATAAATATTTCATTTATATTTATATTAAAAAACATCATAAATATATTAAACATTTAAAATATTATTGATTGAAATCATAATTAAATGAATTTAACAAATCAATCCGCGATTGTAATAAAATGCTCGTCCTCTGGTGGGCTAAGGTGAAATTACAATTAACATGCATAGCTTTCGAATTCATCGAGACGCCATTGCAGGCCGATGTTTAGTTTCACATATATTTATTGAATAAAAATGAATAAATCCGGTAAAAAAGATAACACTTACTGTTGTGTGCCACAGTGTAACTCCAAATGATCAAGAAATCCAGAATTAAGCTTCCATTTATTTCCAAATGACAAATTTAAAATTTCAGTTGCTTCGGCTAATGGAAGTAAAAAATTAATCAGATGATTTGAAACTAATATTTGTTCAGCTTTAGTTAAAAATCTACTTCCGATCGAACGTTGAATAAACTGAAATATTTTTTCCAAAAGCAATCAATTTTCCGTGGTGTAATGGCGGAGAAATTATAGCACGAATATTAAGTAGTAATATAAACAGAACAAAAATAAATACACGTGGCCATTATGTTTACTAACAACAAGAGCTGAAAAAGCGCCATCTATCGATCATTACAAACGCGGATTGAATGAAGTCAAGATTTAAGAAATTGTAATTTTTTTTTTTTTTTTTTCTTTCTTTTTTGTAATCATTGATTTAAATCAAATTTTATAATTTTTTGGCTTTTATATGTTTTACAGCATAATAAAACTTCAACCTACTTATTATTTATATCAATGCTAAATATTTGTCTTAGATTTCAGCATTCAAACATAAAAAATATTTAATAATATTTAAAACATTTGAAAATTAATATTTAATTCCTATTTAAATAAATTTAGAAAAGAAATATATAAATCTTTAAAATACTCGTAATTTAAAATAAAATTGTAATTAAAATTACTTATTATTATTATTATTATTTTCTTTTCTTTCTTTTTTTTTTTCTTTTTTTTTGTTTGTTTGTTTGTTTTGCATTGTTAATAATTGATTTAAATCAAAAATTAAAATTTCATTTTTTTTTTTTTTTTTTTTTTCACAATGTCTGCGTAATAGTTGTAGTATATTTCTTACCTTAGATTAGATAATAATAAAACTTGAACCTACTTCTTATTACATCAAATATTTGAATGCTAAATATTTGCTTTAAATTTCAGCATTCCAACCTAAAAATATTTAACAAAAATAAGCTTGATAATAAAGCTATAAAATAATATTTTAAATTGTTTAATTTTTATCGTTAAAATACAATATATAATAATAATTGAAGGAAATAATTAAAAAAATTTTTGCTGGAAATATTTATAAAATTAAAATTTTGTTATTAATTTTGTATTTAAATAATTTTCTAAAAAGAATTATACAACTAATATTATTGTACTTCAGTGCATATGTACGCAACTATGCAGAACAGAAAAAAAAAATGGATATTTATTTTTTATATATGTTAATTCATAGTTAAATTTTTAATTAATGAATTAAATTTTTCTTTAATAATTAAATGTTGTAATATTTCATAGCTAATTTCAAACTATGCATACAGATGGTAGCACTGATTTTGATCCAATAAAGTGATCAGATGGATCAGAATTGTTCAGCTTCGTACTATGCTTTGGACCAGTCGTGGACACTGAGCTGAAGAACAACTGAAGGAAATACTAGACCGTTTTTCGAAGGTCTGTCTTCCGAGTGTTGCACGGTAGAAAGCATTTAATCTCTTTATATTTCAAAGTAAAATTGTGTAAAAGGTTGTCTGTTCGAACAACCATATGCTAAACATATTACAATTTTAAATTTTAATTCTTTAAAGAGTATAATCGTAATAGACAACGCGACACATGTTGCCTGTCGTGCAAGGTTTGATTCTGTACGGCAAATGATTACAGAAAAAGTGGCACGCACGAACACTGTGTAAAGGTATTGGAAGCATTTGCTCCAGTTGTTCTTCAGCTCAGTGGTCGTGGATCAAATGTCTCAGGGATCAGTTGCATACGTCGAAGTGATACAGAGGCTGGACTAACCCAAAGAAACTAAGTTTACTCCTTATAAACTGCATTCTTCACAGGTTGCATTTTCATTGTAAAATATCTCTTTCACACATACATCAACATCACATTTCTCAAGAAGCAGTGCATTGTAGTCTATACAGATATGTACCAATTAAAAATGTTTTTTAATTACTTTACAAATAATTTGAACAATTAAAAGATTGCATAGATGTTCAATTGGTTATTCCTTCCAAAAGCATTCTTGGGAAACCTTATCGCACATATTTTGACTATGCTTTTCTGCTGAATGACTACACGAATGCTTATCAGGAGCGATTTTTCTAGAATATCTTTCAGAGTGTAATCAATATTACACATGCTTTGCATTCTTATTAATTTGTAAATGATTTTAACTATCTCCATTTTTTGGAAATTCCGTTAGTAACTTTTCTATACATTTCTGACTTTCACTCTGTATCGATGCGTAGCTAGAAAACAATTTTCAGAAAATTTTGTAACTCACTTTTTACACGCTTATGGCTTTCGTTCTTCCATAAGAGTGTGAATGTTTATCCGAACTCTCTTTTTTAGTCAGAACTTACTCTAACGTGTGGTATATTTAGATTCACTGTGTTACATGTGTATTCAGACTACATTTTAACCCTTTGGGTACATTTGACAAGTGTGACTCGTCATCTGCTTACTTGGACTAAGTTACGGTGGACGAGTCGGACTCGTCATCTAAATTTAAGAAGTAGGCGTTGATGTTTGCGGCAACCCCGCCAGTGGGCGTTGATCGCAAATAATTGCCTGACGTTTGTTTATGATATCTTACAACCATACTTATATCATCAACATAAGTATATTCTAAATAGAATGTATTACTTTCACATATTAACACTTTTGCGACCACTGACGTAGATTCACATCATGTGAAAATCTATAACTCCACCAGTGGGCGTTTCTTTTGCAGTTTGTATGCTATTTTTTTCTTAAAAATACAAAATCAATATTCAAAATCATGCGGTCGTGAAAGTGTTAATCCTATAGCGACAAGACAAACTAAATCCGTCCCATGGGCATAAAAATCTTCAAATAATTCAGTACTCAAAGGATTAAAGAAAATCCTTCTTGACATCATATTTCACACACATAGGGCTCTTTTTTATGAGTTCTTAAATGTCTATATAAACTTCCTTTCTCAGAAAATGCTCTAGAACATATTTGACAAACATATGGCTTTTCTCCTGTATGAGTGCGTAAATGTATAATCATACTTCCACGTTGGGAAAATCCTTTATGACACACTTCACACACATATGGTTTTTCTGTTGTATGAGTGCGTAAATGTGCCTTTAAAATCCTTTTCTCAGAAAATCCTTTAAAACATATTTGACACACGTACGGCTTTTCCTTAGTGTGCATGCGTGAATGTTTTTCCAAATTCTCTTGTTGAGTAAATCCTTTAGAACAGACTTTACACACATGTGGCTTCTCTGTATGGATGCGTAGATGTGCATTTAAATTACTGTTTACAGAAAATCTTTTACGACATATTCCACATACATATGGCTTTTCTCCTGTATGAGTGCGTAAATGTTTTCGCATGTACTTTTTACCAGAAAAACATTTAGAACAAATTTCGCACACGTACGGTCGTTCTCCTGTATGGATACGTAGATGTAATTTTAGAGCTTTTTTTTCAGAAAATCCTTTAAAACATATCTCACAAACGTATGGCTTTTCTTTTGTATGGGTGCGTAGATGTGCATTTAAACCAGACTTTACAAAAAATCTTTTAAGACATATTTCACACATGTATGGCTTTTCTTGTGTATGGGTGCGTAAATGTGCATTTAGATAAGCTTTAACAGAAAATGTTTTAAGACACATTTCACACATGTACGGCTTTTCTCCTTTATGAGTGCGTGAGTGTCTGGTTAAACTTCCTTCTTCAGCAAATCTTTTAAAGCATACTTCACAAGCATATGGTTGCTCACTTGCATGGATGCCTAAATGAATATTTAGACTACTCTTTATAGAAAATCCTTTATTACACATTTCACACACGTATGGCTTTTCTCCTGTATGAGTGCGTGCATGCTTATCCAAAATATATTTTCGGGAAAAACCTTTCAAGCATATTTCACAAACATATGGCTTTTCTCTCGTATGCGAGCGCAAATGATTATCCAAATTTCCCTTTTGTGAAAATCCTTTAGAACATATTTCACATACATACGGCTTTTCTTTTGTATGGATGCGTAGATGTGTACTTAGATTCCCGTGTTGGGAAAATCTTTTAGAACATACTTCACACGAATAGGATTTTTCATCTGAATTAGAGGGCTCATCTGAAACCATATTTTTCTTAGAAGGAATATCTTTGGACATATCTCACAAATAAATGTATAGATATATTTAGGACTGTATTAAACTTTATTGATCCAGGATTAAATGTTGAATCACAAACACGGAGTAAAAAGACAGAAGAAGGTAACGCTGAAATTTTGTGATGTTGTTTTCTAATGTTTACAGATGGCGCCAGCGTGCAATCCTTCCTTCTCTCCAGCTTCCGGAATGTTATTCAATGGGGAAATGTCTCGTTTTAATTATTTTTTTAAAAATAATATCAAGCTGAAAAAATTTCGATTGAAAGCAAATTTCATTAAATAGAGTATTCTAACCAACATGTTTTTTTTTTTTAAGAGCCATTTTATACTAATTTTACTTTGAAAGAAAGTTTTTAAAAAATGACGATTCTTATAAACAGACGCTAGCTAAAACAGATAATTGGGAGGAAGGAGAATGGATGAAATTGTGTAAAGAAAAAAAATAAACTTACTTTAGGTGCAGAAAACAAGAACTCGGACTTTATTTTTCTCCTGGGGCTTTTTTTTTTGTTTTTCTTATCACTATCATAGCCTGTTTTACAACTAGGAACGAAACATTTATTTGAAACAACTGAATTATGCAGTTTTAAGAACTTACAAAGAAATTAAATTGCTTAAAATAAAAAATTTTAAATGTACTCCAGCAAAATTCTTTTGAAAACAACAGTATATCCGCGCCGAGGTAGGGAGGAATGACAAGTGGCGCCCTCAATATTTACCAAAAATTTAGATCACAGTTTCGTAGCTTTCTCCCATTGGACCTTCAACTCCTATTAATATTACTCCGTGATCACAAAATCCCAAGATCAATATTAATACTGGATTTCTTCCTACTCATCATCAGTGGATTCCATCGAGCAGATAACTAGTTAAACTAAATTCACGGATTAAAATAGTAGGATGTATTACGAATGTTACGGAAAGGTAGTAATTTTCATCTAACAGATAGAGGGCGACTAGATCTTGAAAATTCACCAATCAGCGCGTTTTTACATTTCTGGCTGTTCGTTCGTTGGTCGTTCTCGGAAATCGGATTATGACTGAAGTCGAAGGGGCGGGCTTTCCCTTTCTTCCGATAAGTGTCAAAGATACTACACCAGGCGGCGATCGAATCGCTTTCGTGGCCACGGCTGAATTAATGCGGAAAAGGAAGCTTCTGTTCCCGCGCTCGCTGCCCTATCTCGTTTTAATTCCTATACTCTTCTTCCGTGACTAAATTAAACCTCGATGGTGGATTCAACTTCGAGAAAAGTGGAGTGGAAGTGTACCTGACGAGCGACTAGGGACAATGTTTCCTCACGCGAAATACGCATGCGCGAAACGAACGATAATATTCGCGAAAACTTTAGCTTCCAAGTTTGCCTTTTTATCGCTGTTGTTCAAATCGGTGGAAACATGAAAGGAAACCGCGCACAGTGGATCGAACAATGTTAAAATACGAACCAGTGTTGTGCACGAATGCGTTCATGAGCGTAGCTCAAAAATTTTGAGTTTTGAGTTGAACTTCGCTCGTTTTTTAAATTATGAACTTGAGTTGAGCGAAACTCGTTTTTTTCACGAACTTGAGCGTGAAAAGCAATTCAAACTCAAACTCATATTAAATATTTCTGTCTGAAATATAAAAACGAAAGTAGAAGAAGAAAGGACAGAAAAGAGAATATTGTGCAAAATGGATCCCAGAAAAAAGGGCACTTAGAAAAAAAAGGCACTCATGAAAAGGGCACCCGGAAAAAAGGGCATTTTTAGAATTTGCAAATCGCAAAAATAATAAACATCAAAGAATAAATTTAAAGAATTATTTCATAATACATTTTTTGAAATTTCAATCAATTAAATTGTTTTCATTTTCACTTAGTATATACTTAGGGGAAGGGGGAGTCAAGGAGCAGATTGAAAGATAATAATTTTCTTTATATTACCTTTTTAGTGATTTTAATGAAAAAATGCATCTGCATATAAATTTATATGCAAATTCGTGCAGTAGTTCCTGATATAGCTTTCCCTGAAATTGTAGAAATCGCGGTATAGCAGCGCCACCTGTTGAGTAATGAGCACCAAAAGTTGATAGGCACTAATCTGGATCAAAGTGCGTTCGCATATAAATTTATATGCAATTTCGTGCAGTAGTTCCTGAGATATAGCCTTCTATGAAACTGTGGAAATCGCGGCCTAGCAGCGCCACCTGTTGAGAAATTGATACCAATATTTCGTAGGCACTAATTTTAGTCACGATACATCTGCATATAAATTTACATGTAATTTTGTGCTGTAGTTCTTGAGATACAGTCCCCAAAATTTTTTGACGTACAACACAGACAGACATGTTTTAAAAATCATCTAATCGTGTTCTGGACCTTTCAAAACGTGTAAATTCATCAAAAGCCAGAAGCCGAAAATTTTTACGAATCCAATACTTTTTTTTTTTTTTATTGAATATAGAATAAAGTAAAAGAGGGGGAGGGGGAAAGAAATGCAAAATTAGAATCTGTAAATGCATTATAGTTTTTGACTGAAAAGTGTTTAAGAAGTTTGCCAACTAAGTTTGAAATTTACCAACTGTGCCAGTTTGTTTTAACATTGTGTGTGTATGACTTGAGAGAGGGATGAGGGTTCCCTCTTACCTCTCGTTAGCAAGCGTTCACAACAAACGATGAGTTCGCTTTTATCCGCATTTTCCAGAAATTCAAAGAAATCGCCTTATACCAATCAGTGCTGCCAGATTTGAGGGAAATTTTTATTCAACAGCCACCGTTAAATTTTACTTGTAACGGCTAACTAATTACATAGACGGTTCCGGTAAAAAATGTTTCCAAACGGTTAGCAAACCGTTTCAATTAAAATTTAGTGGTGGGTGTTAAATAAAAATTTCCCTCAATCTGGCAGCACTGATACCAATAACCAATAAACATGAAATAAAGTCTTCTTTCAAAAAATGAGCGAACTTTTTGTATAAGTTTCGTCGACAAAATACTACGTATTAAAAATAATATTAGTCTCTCTACCCCTCTCACTTTTTAAATAGTTTCTAAGATTTATTCAATTTCTTCAGAAATATTAGCGAGGAAAAATGCGCATTTTTTGTAAGCTTCTCAAATCTTCGTGGAATTACTAGGCATCAAAATTTAAGCATATTTATAAGAAATCAATTTAAAAAGAGTTTATCGGACTATCTAATAGTTTCAAATGCACGATTTTCCCCTCAGGAATTTAATCTCTGTTATTGTTAATAGCATGTACACGAAAATTTTACTATAGCAAGAAAAATATTTTAGATGATTATTTTAATTAGTTTCAAAATTATATACACAAAACTTCTTAGTTCAAATTATTTTTAATTTTAGAATATATATTCAAGAAATATCAAAAAAAAAAAAAAAAAAAAAAGAATACAATTAAAATTTTAGAATTTTTTTTTCTTCAACACAAATATTAAAATACGCCCGATTCGCTGGAATTTAAATGAATTTTCAAAAGAATTGGATGAATATTTATTTTTTACATCACATTACAAATGAAAACTTAAAAAAAAAAAAAAAAAAAAAAAAAACACTGAAATCGCTTTAGATCTCGCTTCTTCGGATACCCGTTGCCTAAGGCAGCTCTTTTTTCTGCCCGTATTGCATCGGGTCCAGGTTCCCACTGTCTGCAAAAAAGTCTTTCCCGGGCACTTCAATCTGGGTGCGACGACAGGGTCTGTCGACGACATGTGGATCTTCTGTTATTTAAGAACTACGCTTTTAAATATGACTGTATCTCAGCATCTATTGTACGTTTTTGTTTTTGAACCATGTGTTTTATAGCCCCCGTCATTGGCACTGCATTACGATTTGATTCCGACCAGTGCAATAAAATAAAATAAAAAAGTAGATTTTATTTTAAAAGGAATTAAAAAGATGAAAAACAAACGAATTTTAATCAGTTTAATCCTTTCTACTATAAACTACCATTTTTTTCACCTAATAAATATTTAAAAAAAAAAAAAAAAAAAAAGGATTTTTCTTTTAAATGAATTAATTAAAAAAATGAAAAATAAAAAGTTGCTATACTATAAAATTTATACATAAACGTAACAATTTATTTCTATAGCATTACCATTTGATTTTCAATAAATGTAATAATAATTTTTAAAAAAAAAAAAAAAAAAAAAAAAAAAAAAAGGAAAGGAAATCGCTTCAAATGAATGTATTAAATAAAAAATAAATTGCGTAATAGCCGTTGCTAAGATACGCAGACGATTACAATCTAAGAATAAATTCATGAAAAATGAAACATAAAAGCCAATGTTTAAAATCGAAAAAACATTAATTTTAAAAGTTTAAATTCGAAAAAATCTCGATGAGGTGCACACCTGCAGGGTCCCATGTACCTATATGCCAAATTTGGAGGCGCTGCGATTAGTAGTGTGAGCACCAGAGCACAGACACGCACACACACAGACACTTCTCTTTATTTATATAGATAGGGATGTAAGTGACAAGGAAAAAAACAAATAAATAAATATATGCTGAAACTTAATGTGAAAAAAAAAAAAAAAGCAATAAAATAAAATACCGAAATTGAATGGCAAAACTATCTTTATTACAGAAATTACTTTATCTTTGAGAAATTTTATCTTTTATTTAATCAATTAAGGGGGGGGGGGAATTACAGCCTTTAATTATGTAAATAACATATACATCATAAAATTCAATCTTTGATTTATAAAGATCAAACTCTATTAAATGCATATCACAGAACTAAAAATAAATCTTAATAAAAGCTTAAAACAGAAAAAAAAAAAAAAAAAAAAAAACATCCATTTACATAGTAATATATATTGATAAATCTGAGGTATAAGTTTTTTTGCACAACAAATTAAACATGTTTATAAAATTTCTTGGAAATTATTGCGAATAAATACACTTTATAAATAACAGTTATGTGGTAAGTTTTTATACAGAGGAGTGATTTCAGTAAATCTGTTGACCATTTTTGAAGAGAGGGATTTGTTTAGTGTTTTTCGCACAATTCGAACATATGGGTTAAATGCAATTAGTAACAGGATACACAGCAACATTGTATTGGATTCAAAAGAAAAAAGCCTGAGAACCTTTTGTTACGTAGTACAGTACTTCGGCAGACAACTTCCTGCATTCTACAATACTCGAAAGGTTGAAATAAATAATACTATAAAATACTAGTAGAACATTGCTTTAAGCTGGTGCCACGATGCAAATATCTTTGACAAGACCACCCAGGACCCAGAGCTATAGGAGATGTAGCCCTGAGGCAGTGTGACAAATTGCCGCCCTCTCATAAAAGTACTCCACATTTCATTTCGCTGATAAGAAGACGATGCTAATCAATGAAAGGATCTGCTATCACAGGACTATTGATGAGTCCATGTTCACCGATTCTCCTTTTTCTTTAACCCTTTGCGGCGCAAGACAATTTGAAACATTTAAATTATACTGCCACCGGAATTCATGAACTAAATTAAACTAAAAGAAATTTTAAATTTTAAGGTTTAAAAGACCAGCTTTTTCTGATATGTTATAAACGTGAATTTTTGCTAAAAAATTTCCGGGATGAATTTTTGCAGCTGGATCTTAAATTTCGCGTCCTCGCAGCGAGGACAGCGCGCGTTAAGGGGTTGAAAATGAGATTCCTGTTATTTGCGAAAATGATTCTGTATTATATATCTTTATTTTATAACTCTTGCATTGAAAGATAAACATTTTTAAAATATAAAAGATTAAACAAAGATTACTGGTTTAAATGCTAGTTTTAAAATATCATTTATGATACTAGCAAACAGGACTTAGGGGGTCTGGGACACCAAATTTTTGTTTTTATTATTTATTGATGAATTGCTGTAATTATTTTTTCTGAAATTGAAGGTTTTTTGACGATGAAGTTCAACAAGAAAGAATCTTAAAATAAATAAATAAATAAATAATTTAAAAAATTTAAAAATTTAAATAAAATTAAAAAATTAAAAATTTTTGATAAGTTTAAAATTTGTTATATCTCATGAACTAATGATTCAATTTGCAAACTTTTTTCATCTTTATATACAGAAAGGATTTATCTTCGATTTGCCTTCAGGATTTCTGATTATAATAATAAAATTTTTAAATATTAATTTTAATTTGAAAAAAGTACTTATTTCATGCATAATTTTTGGATTACCAAAAAAATTTTGCTCCTAATTAAAAACACAGAAGACAAATTGAAGATAATTTTTTTCTGCATATAAGAGTGAAAAAAAATTATAAATTGAACCATTAGTTTATGAGATAGAACAAATTTTAAATTTATCAAAAAATTTTAATATTTAATTTTTTAATTTTTATTTAAAGTTTTTTTTAAGATTCTTTCTTGCTCAACTTCATCGTCAAAAAAGCTCCAATTTCAGAAAAAATAATTACAGCAATTCATCAATAAATAATAAAAAGAAACATTTGATGTCCCAGACCCCCTTAATTATTGGGATTTAATATTATACTTTTAAATCTTTATTTTTTTATTTATAATGAAAGTCTTTCTTAAAACTTTTCTTAAATTACTCTTAGAACTTCCATAATTTTTCATAATAGGAGGTATTTCGCAAAAATTTGTGTTGTTGAAACAGCATGGATTTACTTGCATGAAAACTGAAATACAAAATTGACAACAGTATAATATCGTGGAAAACTGGACAAGAAAAAATTACTGTAGCAAGAAAACGGGTAGCCTACTGGATAGGGCATTTAAGTTTTCAATCGTATTAGGTGATCAGCGGAATTTATATTTCTTCTTAAGAAAGGACTGGCTTAGAGTCCTGCGTGGTTCGAGTAAACATGACTCGCAGTCGACCCTACCTGCAAAATGATTTTTGACCTTCAACCCGACTGAATCTGCAGCTTCTGACCCGTTATATTGTTAAAATTGTATCATATAATAAACTGAATAAAAGTTCTTTTAAACAAACTACAATTATATTATTGAAGAAATCTTTCAGAAAATTTAATATGGCATAAAAATATGATAACAATGTATTTATCTAATTATAAACAAACTTTTAGCTGTATTAAAACATATATTTAAAAAAAAAAACCATTGTTCCAAGTATTTTGACAGTAAAATAAGAAAGCAAATATAGGTCGATAAAAAAAAATAGTTTTCCATATAAAGCTTTAAACGTTAAGTACTAATATTTAGGTAAATGTAATTAAATTCATGTTATCAGTCATGTCTTTAAATTACTAGGAAGGAAGACAATGTCTTCCAATCTCTTCATTTAAAAGTTCAGATTCATAAGTAAAGCATAAAACAATCTTCGGAGAAAACATTTTTTGAATAAAAATTAATGCAAATTTTACCTGCACCCTACCAGCAAAGCAGGTAATAAGCTATTACCCGACCCGATGTGTTTCTCTCTTGTGAGAAATGCGTCCTCTCTTGCGATTAAAAGGGTAGAAAATATTGCTACCAAGAATATGAATTTTTTTTCCCAAAGGAATAAAATCCATATAAGTTTGAGTTGCTTTTCCCGCTCAAATTTATGAGAAAATGAACTTTGCTCAGCTCAAGTTCACAATTTAAAAAACGAGCGAAATTCAGCTGAAAACTGAAAATGTTTTAGTTAAACTCATAAACGCGGCCTTGCGCAACACTGATTTAAAACAACGGTACCTCTAAATGATAGAATTTGTCGCCTATGCCTATTAATAAGTTCTCATGCGCATAAACAAACGTACTGAAAATTTGAGAATAAAAAACCATACAAAAACAGTGGGTACACTATTCAGAAGTGTTTGCTAAATAAATTTTTACTACAATTAAATTAATAAGTTATAATTGAGAGTTATAAATTTATAGGTTTAATTAAACGTAAAATTAAAAATAATTTTCATGGTAATTGGTAATTTTAGAAAAAGGGAAATTACCTATGAAAGTGTTCACAGAGGATAAAAAAAATTTAAAAAATTTTTATTATTAAAAAAAAAAAAAAAAAAAAAAAATGTTCGTAAAAATGAATTTTTAGTGAGTTTCGCTCGTTTTTAAAAATGAACTTGAACTGAGCGCGTTCATTTCTTTCAGACACGAGTTTGAGCGCGAACTAACTCGTTTTTTACATAATGAACTTGAGTTTGAACTAGTTCGTTTTTTTCGTGAATTTGCACAACACTGATACGAACATAGGCACAAATACTTTAACTAATACTAATAACTTAACTAATAATAATAATAACTTAATAATAATAATACACTAATAATAATAATAACTTAATTAATACTAATAACTTAACTTTCTTACTCAAACTTACAAATCGCGCCAACCTGGTTGCGATAATACGTAAGAACCGAAAATCCTTCTTGACATCATATTTCACACACATAGGGCTCTTTTTTATGAGTTCTTAAATGTCTATATAAACTTCCTTTCACAGAAAATGCTCTAGAACATATTTCACAAACATATGGCTTTTCTCCTGTATGAGTGCGTAAATGTATAATCATACTATCACGTCGGGAAAATCCTTTATGACACACTTCACACACATATGGTTTTTCTGTTGTATGAGTGTGTAAGTGTGCCTTTAAAATTCGTTTCTCAGAAAATCCTTTAAAACATATTTGACACACGTACGGCTTTTCCTTAGTGTGCATGCGTGAATGTTTTTCCAAATTCTCTTGTTGAGTAAATCCTTTAGAGCAGACTTTACACACATGTGGCTTCTCTGTATGGATGCGTAGATGTGCATTTAAATTACTGTTTACAGAAAATCTTTTACGACATATTCCACATACATATGGCTTTTCTCCTGTATGAGTGCGTGAATGTTTTCGCATGTACTTTTTATCAGAAAAACATTTAGAACAAACTTCGCACACGTACGGTCGTTCTCCTGTATGGATACGTAGATGTAATTTTAGAGCTTTTTTTTCAGAATATCCTTTAAAACATACCTCACATACGTATGGCTTTTCTTTGATATGGGTGCGTAGATGTGCATTTAAACCAGACTTTACAAAAAATCTTTTAAGACATATTTCACACATGTATGGCTTTTCTTGTGTATGGGTGCGTAAATGTGCATTTAGATAAGCTTTAACAGAAAATGTTTTAAGACACATTTCACACATGTACGGCTTTTCTCCTTTATGAGTGCGTGAGTGTCTGGTTAAACTTCCTTCTTCAGAAAATCTTTTAAAGCATACTTCACAAGCATATGGTTGCTTACTTGCATGGATGCCTAAATGAATATTTAGACTACTCTTTACAGAAAATCCTTTATTACACATTTCACACACGTATGGCTTTTTTCCTGTATGAGTGCGTGCATGGTTATTCAAAATATATTTTCGGGAAAAACCTTTCAAGCATATTTCACAAACATATGGCTTTTCTTTCGTATGCAAGCGCAAATGATTATCCAAATTTCCCTTTTGTGAAAAACCCTTCGAGCATATTTCACACACATATGGCTTTTCTCTCGTATGAAAGCGCAAATGCTTATCCAAATTTCCCTTTTGTGAAAATCCTTTAGAACATATTTCACATACATACGGCTTTTCTTTTGTATGGATGCGTAGATGTGTACTTAGATTCCCGTGTTGGGAAAATCTTTTAGAACATACTTCACACGAATAGGATTTTTCATCTGAATTAGAGGGCTCATCTGAAATCATATTTTTCTTAGAACAAATATCTTTGGACATATCTCACAAATAAATGTATAGATATATTTAGGACTGTATTTACTAAACTTTATTGATCCAGGATTAAATGTTGAATCACAAAATCCCAAGATCAATATTAATACTGGATTTCTTCCTACTCACCATCAGTGGATTCCATCGAGCAGATATACTAGTTAAACTAAATTCGATGGTGGATTCAACTTCGAGGAAAGTGGAGTGGAAGTGTACCTGACGAGCGACTAGGGACAATGTTTCCTCACGCGAAATACGCATGCGCGAAACGAACGATAATATTCGCGAAAACTTTAGCTTCCAAGTTTGCCTTTTTATCGCTGTTGTTCAAATCGGTGGAAACATGAAAGGAAACCACACAGTGGATCGAACAATGTTAAAATACGAACATAGGCCCAAAAAATCAATCTCTAAATAACTAATATTTTGCAGTGAAATAATTTAAAAGAGTGCCTAAAAAATACAAATACATGGTTATTTCTTCAATTACACAAAGTTTTATTATATATAAATAAGTTCAAAACGAAAACTTTCAGAAATAAGATATTTCGTTGAATTTCAGTGACTTTTTTTGAATATCCATCAAGTGGCACTTAAGATAACTATTAAATACGAAACAAAAATACTTTTAATAATGTCCTAATAAAAGTTTAAGGTACTTCTGCCAACATTTTGTTGGTTTTCACGCATGAAATGTGAATATAAAATTAACAACAAAATTAAATTTATAAGTTGTGTAAATTTTTTTGTCCAAAATTATCCAAAATTTTAAACACATTTTACTACTTCCAAAAGTATACATTTTAATCAGTGAAAAGGATTTTCGCCACAAATCGCCACTTTAAGAGAAAAATAAACTTTTATTCTGTTTACCCCCAAATTACGAGAATTATCTGAATAACTGTAATAATTAATGACAGAAAATATATTAAAATTTTTATTGTGAAAATATTATAGATATTAGATGATTAAAATAAATTTAATAAATCAGAAATTATTTCTTATTTTCTTTTCTTTTTTTTTTTTTTTTTTTTTTCTATTTAATAAAATAATTAATTTTACTTTAAAGGTAGTACCGTTGGACTCAAAAGAGGGGGGAAATGTAAATGGTTGCAGTGATATGTCATAAAATGTTAAAATTAAATAAATGTTTAATGTTAAATGTTTAATGTTAAATTCCCATATTACGATTTCAAGTAAAAGTTTCTGTGCAATAAAAATAAAGACAAATGTGAATTTTTCATAGAGTTTCTCAGTAAATGCTTGCATGAGTTTTCTGTTGAAATACTACATAAAAAAATCTGATGTGGGCACCACATGACTTCCTTATACACTTTTAGAAATATACATAATGTTAAAAAACATTGACATTGGATCCGAAACAGTTGGCTAAAAATATTTTAAAAAATGAATTATCACCGTGTTCTGAGCTTTTCTAAAAGTTAGTTAAAAACAGATTGCAAGATTTGCACTGGTAACACTGACGAAGGCAGCAGGGACCCGAAACAATTGGCTAAAGATATTAAAAAGATGCATTTTCACCGTGTTCTGAACTATTCTGAAAGTTTCAAATGTGTAGCTAGTCGGGAAGTTAGTTAAATAATTTTTCTGTTGAACCATATAAACGCTGCCGAAGGCAGCAGTGACCCGAAACAATTGGCTAAAAATATTTTAAAAATGCATTGTCTTCGTGTTTTGAGCTTTTCCGGAAGTTTTAAATGTCTAGCTAGTCGGGAAGTTAGTTAAAAATCGATTGCAAGCTTTTTACTGGTAACGCTGCCGAAGATAGCAGGGACCCTAAACAGTTGGCTAAAAGTATTAAAAGAATGCATTTTCACCGTGTTCTGATCTAGTCTGAAAGTTTCAAATGTCTAGCTAGTCGGGAAGTTAGTTAAATAAATTTTCTGTTCAATCACATAAACGTTGCTGAAGAAAGCAGGTATCGGAAACAGTTGGCTAAAAATATTTAAAAAAATGCATTGTCAACGTGTTCTGAGCTTTTCTGAAAGTTTCAATGTCTAGCTAGTCGGGAAGTCAGTTAAATTGCAAGATTTGTCCAAACCGTTTTTGAGTTATTACCGTTTTTTGATACATTATGGCCAAAACCTATGTATTTTTGGTCATTATGAACCTAATTTTCCTAAATATCCCCAAAACGGAAAATCATACAAAGTCCAAAATGGAAGGTGCACAACTAGATGTTATAACAAACCTATGTACCAATTCGCAACTTTCTACGTCCAACCGTTTTTGAGTTATGCGACATACACACACACACACATACAGACGTCACGAAAAATCGTGTAAAGTCCCTTATACCTCTAAAACGAGAGCTCGTGTTAAGACGACACTTGCAGGTGTACAACTAGACATCATGAAAGTCACACGTATAAATTGGCAACATTCAGCGATCATTCGTTTTCGAACAATGTGAAATACAAAATCCATTTCGCAAATCGGGATTACTATACTTCCTTATACTTTGTATAAGGAAGTAAAAAATGAATTATCACCGTGTTCTGAGCTTTTTTGAAAGTTAGTTAATAACCGACTGCAAGATTTGTACTGGTAACGCTGACGAATGCAGCAGGGACCCGAAAAAATTGGCTAAAAGTATTTAAAAAAGGCATTTTCACCGTGTTCTAACTATTCTGAAAGTTTCAAATGTCTACCTAGTCGGGAAGTTAGTTAAACAAATTTTTTGTTGGACCATATAAACGTTGCCGAAGGCAGCAGGGACCTGAAACAGATGGCTAAAAGTATTAAAAAGATGCATATTCACCGTGTTCTGAACTATTCTGAAAGTTTCAAATGTCTAGCTAGTCGGGAAGTTAGTTAAATAAATTTTCTGTTGAACCATGTAAACGCTGCCGAAGGCAGCAGTGACCCGAAACAATTGGCCAAAAATATTTTTAGAAATGCATTGGCACCGTGTTCTGAGCTTTTCCGGAAGTTTTAAATGACTAGCTAGTCGGGAAGTTAGTTAAAAATCGATTCCAAGATTTGAACTGGTAACGCTGCCGAAGGCAGCAGGGCCCCTACACAGTTAGCTAAAAGTATTAAAAAGTGCATTTTCACAGTGTTCTGATCTAGTCTGAAAGTTTCAAATGTCTAGCTAGTCGGGAAGATAGTTAAATAAATTTACTGTTGAATCGCATAAACGCTGCTGAAGGCAGCAGGTATCGGAAACAGTTGGCTAAAAATATTTAAAAAATGCATTGTCAACGTGTTCTGAGCTATTCTGAAAGTTTCAAATGTCTAGCTAGTCGTAAAGTCAGTTAAATTGCAAGATTTGTCTAAACCGTTTTTGAGTTATTACCGTTTTTTGATACAATATGGCCAAAACCTATGTATTTTTGTCATTATCAACCTAATTTTCCTGAATATCTCCAAAACGGAAAATCATAGAAAGTCCATAAAGGGAGGTGCACAACTAGATGTTATAACAAACCTTTGTACCAATTCGCAACTTTCTACGTCCAACCGTTTTTGAGTTATGCGGCATACACACACACAGACACACACACAGACACACACACACACATACAGACGTCACGAAAAATCGTGTAAAATTCCTTATATCTCTAAAACGAGAGCTCGTGTTAAGACGACACTTGCAGGTGTGCAACTAGTCATCATGACAGTCACACGTATAAATTGGCAACATTCAGCGATCATTCGTTTTCGAGCAATGTGAAATACAAAATCCATTTCGCAAATCGGGATTACTATACTTCCTTATACTTTGTATAAGGAAGTAAAAAGATATAAAAAAGTAGCAGTAATGTGATGATGTATTTAACATTGTGTGCTAAATTAATTGTTTTATAAATATAGATTTTCTTGACGAAATTTTTAGTTATTTCCCTTTATTCTCTTCTTTTTTTGCAACATTTGTTTCTTTATTAGGCATGTTTCTAAATACCTGTTTGCAGCAGAAAAAATATGATACCGTTTAACCCCTTTATAATGTCATTTTTTCCTCAAATGTCCCATTAAACTAATTTCACGAATAAAAATTGATGTAAAGAAAAACATTCATTTAGCTTATTAGGAATAATTAATTTTATTTTTGATTTTATTTTCTTAGTTTATCGCAAACTTCTCACAACCCATTGTGTTAACATAAGCAAAATTGCCACAAAAAACTGTTCCCACTATTTTTTTTTTCGCCCCAATATTATAAAAATAATATTTAAACTGATATATTTTCTAGATAAATGATACACAATAATCATTATTTAAAAAAAATGGTGCCAGTTGAATAAAATGATAACGAATTTAGTGGGCACAATATTCCTGTGGCCTTATGAAGGGTTCTAAAAAAAACATAGAATCGCTTCCTATAATGTTCGCCACTCGCCACTGCCTATACGTCGATCCACTGTGCGGCGGAATCGCACGGAACGCATCATGTCTTCTATTGTATATTCAACGGTTCAATTTATTCTGAGGATATCCTATGGATGTACTGGGGTAAGATATGTTGTTAGGGCGGTTTCTGTTTCTTTTACAAAATGTCGCCAAAACTCACATACACAGTAATAGAAGGTCTGTGAACACTTTATATTCACTTCTTGAATGACTATAGCAGTTTATCGCTAAACAAACTTCCATATCATAGTTTAATTACCTAAAATTATGAAATATAATAAAACAAGTTACTCTAAAGTAACGTAAGACGATAAAAAAAAAAGTTTGTCGTTTGTTTATCAGATAAACGCGCTGGGTACATGTGGCAACCCCAAGGCAACAAAATGCCTGATGCGCCAGCTCGTGTATATAGGAGCTTTAGGGTACCCTCCCTGAGCTGTTCGCTGCGTTCTTCCGATAAAATGTGCATTGGCATTTGTCTTTCACAACGAGATATATAAAGTAGAGTGATAAATGGTAACCCTTGAGAAGGTCGAAGATGAGTCATGTGACATGCTCTCTTTGCACCGGCGTATTCGGTGGTTCCCTTGGTAACAGCTTATTTTCAGTAAATTTCTATGGCAACGGTTTGGAGATTGTTCTTCGCATAAGTCATAAACGCCAATGTTTTTGTTTACTTACGTAGTTTAATATTTTTTTGTTCTAAAACATTTTGATTTTGATATTACTTTTCTTTTATTTCGTGTAGTTGAACTTTAACCGACAAAATGCTTAAAAATAGTTGAAAAATTATTATTTGTTATTAAATTTAGCTCTTTAAAAGTTTAAATTTCTTTTATAAACACTTTAAAACTTTGTTGGGAAATTATGAAAAGAAAGGTATTTTATTATTTATTAAAATGTGAAATATGTGTAAAATTATTTTAAAAACAATTTATTTCGGTCATAGGACTGTCATGTTACGTAATAATAATGATAATTTGTCAAACTGATATTTTAAATGCCTAAATAGCAATAAAGGGCCAAACACAGCAACCTATTCGAGCATGTCACGTGATTCATCTTGAACCACGGAAAGTTAATCTTTCATTCATTGAACCAGCACTTAATTTATATATCTCGTTAGTCTTTCACTAGAAGAGATCGTTTTTTTCGAAATGAGCTGTTTGCATTCCTTAATTCAGCACTTCTGTTATGGGGAAACACAGATGTCCTTAAAAAATATGTGGAACATAGAGATTTTTTTTCTTTCTAATTGCACTTGTAAAACACGTGGTTCAAATTTAACTGGGAATATGTAGATTTTATTTTATTTTGTTTTATAGAAGGCTAAAACACATTTTAAACATTTGATATCTAGAATTCAAACAAAGAGTAAGGAAATTAATTTTTCAGTATATATTGTTATTTAAATTGATAATTAATTTTATAAATTTCTTTATTAATTTAAAATTTTCTAAAATCTATTTTTAATTTCTGAGGAAAAATAGAAACAAAAATGCATGTAACTTTCGTTTTAAAAATTAAATAAGCAAGTGCATTAAGATTTATAAACAATAAGATATTATAAACTTGACTGTAAATATAATATAAACATAGCATAACTTTTGAGTATGGAAATGATCCATCAGGAAAAGACAGTAGTGTAATGCCCTTAAATTCAATCGGTCGATAATCTATTTATCTATACATATGGGCATAAACAAAAATTACCGTTCGAAAATCTCTCTCTCTCTCTCTCTCTCTCTCTCTCTCTGTTTTTTTTTTTTTTTTTTTTTTTTTTTTATTTAATTAAATAAACCGTTAAAACATTTAATTTTTTATTTATTTTTTATTTTATCAAGCTAAATACCTATATACATATTTATACGACAGAGTGTATCAGGAATGTTTACTTTCAGTTTGGTTTGGTTTGGTTTTGATGAGTACATGTAATTTATTGCTTGCCTTTAGGGCCGCTTATATCTCGAATAATCCACACCACAAGGGTTTATAAGTCTTTATTTAAGAACATATACAAGAACAAGGACAATACATACATCCATGCCTTCTCCGGGATTCGAATCCCGGCCCAACTGTGTAGAAATCAGGGTCGCTAACCACTACACCGTCTGGGTGGCTACTTTCAGTTATATTCATATATGAATGTGTTGGATTTGTAAAAAATTTCGACTTCCGACGTATTTACACGTTTTAAAATGTCTTAAACACGATTTGACTACAAAAATAAATACATAAATAAATAAAATAAAATAAAATCTCCGTTCATCTGTGTGAGTGACAAAAAGTTTATGGTAGCTCTAGATCAAGAACTAATACACACAACTTAAAAAATTATATTTAGTTGCATCTTGGCATGAATTGGTGACAATCATGCTCTCTTTTATATCACCCAACAAGCAACGTTGATAAGATGTGATTGCACCAATTTCCGGAAAAATTTTGTCAGCTTCTATAGTGTAAAATTTCACAAAACTTAACACTTGAAAGCGCTCTTATGAAAAACTATGTATGTCAAAATAGATATATATCGGCTGGCAGGTGAATCATCTGAACTCTAATTTCCTCCGTGTACGAAAAGGTTATATCTCAGCATCTAAAGCGTATAAGCATCAAACTTGATATGTGAGCTGTCTATTATTACTGTCAGAAAAAAGAGACTACTTAAAAGAGGTTTTTTTTTTTTTTTTTTTTTTTTTTTTTTTTTTTTTTTTAACTTAGCAACACGAAAAAACAAATAATAATAAAATAAAAAAATAAATATTAAAAATAAAATTGAGTGTAAACGTGCAAGAGAAATGGAAAAATGAATTTTTCCTATTACTTAACATTGAAAATTAATTATATTGTCAAAATAATTGGCAACAAGTTAAAAAATATATTAAAACTATGGTTCAAAGTAAACTGCAAACAAAATTTAAAGAAATGAATATAGTAACCGTTGCTAGGGAACGCAACACAGTTGCCGTATGTTTTTATATAGGTCAATAGACATTAAAGAAAAAGAAAAGGTGTCCCTAAATTAAGTTTTAATTTATAAAGAAATCTTTATTTATTTATATTCCAAAATTTAAAATCGGCATTATTTTTTTTACACGGTCGAAATTTAAAATGATAATGAACTTCGTCACATCAAACGAAAACGGTGCATTAAATTTATCTTCAACATATAAAAACTAAAACGATAGATTAAACTTTTTCATCAAATAAAATTGAAACTCTTTCCGATGCAACAAGATATGTGCTCATCAAATAAGCATGAAATGAAATGCGTTTCATTGTATTAAATCTATCTTCATCAGATAAGCAATATACAAAATCGATTATAAAATTACAACGATATTTCGATAGATAAAATTATTACAATAGACTTAATCTATTATAATCTGATCGAGCTGAGACACATCTTCATTATTTTTTTTCCTCTCTCTCTCTCTGTCCAGATAAAATTAAAGGGATGCATCCTGTATTTATCGTATAAACCTAAAACTATAGATTCAATGTATCATCACCGACTGAAATTGAAATACGTTTCAATAAAATAAATCTGTCATCATCAGATAAAACAAAGGTGAAACGCGTTTCGTTGCTTAAAAACTGTCTTCATCAGATTAAAATAAAATGCAGAGCGTTTCGATACATTAAATATAGCTTCTTCATTTAAAGTTAAACGACAAGGCGTTTTGAAATATTTTCATTAAACCAAATTATATTGTAAACAATGAATTGAATCTATTTTCACTGGATTAAACATGTTTATTCAAATGACTTTTTGTTTATGACAATAATAATATTATGTAAATTGTATAATAATTGATAAATTAAACTTTTTTAAATGTAGAAAATTCAAAAACATCAAAATTAAATTTAGAAAAAAATTATTTATTTCGGTCCACTGCCCAACACAAGAACGTGAAATAAAATAAAACTCGAGCTTCAGATCAAAATAATATTTCAATTTTTATGCAAGAGAAAACAAATAACAAAATAATAGTCCCCTTCACATCTACACTGTAAAAAAATAACTATTACCAGCTGCAAGAAACTTTCTGTGATTGGAGAAAATAATTTATTTTCTCCAATCACAGAGAGTTTCTTGCAGCTGGTAATAGTTATTTTTTTACAGTGTATGCAGTTAGAAATTTATTTTCCAGAAAAAGGCTGGATATTAGGGCTGGATTAAATATCAATATATCGTAGAATATTGATATTTCTTTAATAACAGGGGATAACGATATTTTAAATCTTATTTCATTGATATATCCCTTTTCTTACACAAAATTTCAGAACAATTTCCTAAAACAATCCATCGCATAATAGACAGAAGTAAATCAGTATTTATTGAAAGCCATCTGCTTTGATTATCGCACGAATAAGTGCGAAAAATTTCCTTTATTAGCGACGCAATGCTTTTCGTTCTATCTCTCAAGAAGGAAATACTATCCTCCTTTACAGAACCTACTCCCAAGAACTCCACTATTCCGAGTTTCCCACAGTTCTCCAGATCATCTGAGCTGTTCATCTGCTCATTCGGTTCATTCTGCTCATTCTGTTCTACGCAAACTCTTTTAAATGAACAGATTTTCTATCGCCGTCTTGCCAATTAAGCGATATTCTTTTTTTTTTTTTTTTCCTATAACTCCATAGTTAATACTAATAAAGGCTGATTGCCTGGCAACCTTTCTTCCCCAATTAAAACCAGCATCATGTGAAGCAATCATACACAAGTGAGAGATAAATATTCAGTGATGCTTTGGCGAAAGTGAACAGGAAATGGCAAAAGTGAGCGGTTCTTGGCGAAAGTGAACAGTTCTTTCGGTTTTTCATCCAGAACTGTTCAGATGAACCGTTCTTCATTCTTTTACCCATCCCATAGTTCAATCTGCAAACAGAAAATGACTTGGCTTGGCTTATGTGTTACGTACTTCAAAATTCAAAACAGTTTCGGGAAACATTGGGCGTGCTTGATTATTAGTAAGATAATTTCCATTACATTTCAATTTTTAATATATCCTGCTAGTTGTTGTGAAAATGTGTTTTTAACAGTAAACAGAAAATTACTCTGAAGCATGATTTTACACAGTAAAAAAATAACTATTACCAGCTGCAAGAAACTCTCTGTGATTGGAGAAAATAATTATTTTCTCCAATCACAGAGAGTTTCTTGCAGCTGGTAATAGTTATTTTTTTACAGTGTAATGATACTAACTGTTATTATTTATTTTCTTATACACTTAGTTTGGTATCATTTTAGATCAACTGAAATTTTTTTTTATAAAATTAGTTTTAAAGAATTTTTTAATATGCTTAATTGTATACATACTATTATTTACCATTTGTATATGCAATTTTTCGGAGCTCTATGTAAATTTACAAAAAAGATTTATAAACATTCGCTCTTCTCTTAAGATGATGCATTAATAAATACACTTCCTAACATTTTGTGAATACATATATAACCAATGTGAACTTACATACTTAGTACATTGCAACTTAAAAATGTGAATAAAATTATAATTTCAAATTTTCACATATGGTTTTCGACAGTTTTTAAAAGTTTAAACAAGTTGTCACGTCAAAAACTGGTTTTTGATGTCAAAAACCCATCCCTGGTTGAATAATATTTTGTTAATAAATTGAACTGTCTCAAACTTGATATTGCTGACAAATTGTAACACATAAAAATATTTAAAAATTATGTATAAAATTAAATTTTATTTCTAGGAAATTTCCTTTCTCTTAACACAAGTGATCATAGTTAATTGAATTATCCCATTTATTCTTAAGCTATATATTTTTAAACTATTTGTAAACAGGGATGAGATTTTTCAGCTTTTATATATATGTATATATATATATTTCTTTTGTTGTTTGTTTGTTTCTGATGTGCATTTGTTCTTTTTTTAAACATTGAAGATTAAAATAAATATTTATTACCAGGGATCTGTCTAGACTTTTCAGACAGGTTTTTGTGAAATTGTGAAAAATTCAAATTCTACATATAATTTTGTGAATTTAAATTTAGTATAAAAATACTATATTATAGTTTTAAAAAATTAAAGAACACGCTTTTATAGAAATGTGAACTAAAAAGCACAATATATCTATCTTAATATTAAAATGCAGAGTAAGAGAAAATCGGGTGAGTGACACACCATAATATTTACATACATTTAAATCTTTAATTAAAATAATTTAGAATTAAACAAAAACCATTTAAAAAAAAAACTCCCCTGACTGGGCTCGAACGCTAGACCTTTAGGTTCGTAGCACGGCGCTCTACCTCACAGCCACGGCGTTCACGTAGGGAAAGTTCTTTTTTTACAATATAGATTATTTGTTTGCTCCCAGAGCGGTTACAAATATACATACAAACAAACATACATACAGGTGAAGCTAATAAAAGCGTGTTAATAAAGTTCTTCCAAACTTTTCGACTAGTGTCCTCTTTTCATATAATGGCGAAAAATTTAATTTTGCAAAATAAAATTACAATTAAGGTTTCATTTTACACAATGATGGTTCATTTTATAGAGCTAAAATCACACATGTGCATAGAAACCTTTTTATAAATTAAAAATTAAATATCAGCTTTACGGGGAAATACAGTAAAGCACGTTCAATTATTAAGGTGTTCTGTTTATACCATGCAGTGATACCAGATTGGGGATTTTGTCCCCATTTTGGGGATTTTTGAGGCTTCTGGGGACAATTTTGGGGACCAAATGTTTGTGGGGACATTTTTGGGGAATTCTAAAATTTTTGGGGACAAATATGGAGAGTTCAATTTTCTGTCAATGTTGGCAACGTAATGATTTATCCCTACGACCAGGGATTTTCAATAGCTTTATTGTTATTTGGGGATTTTTTTCAAAAATTGCCTTCATTTG
This sequence comes from Salticus scenicus, assembly GCA_963930645.1. Classification (NCBI taxonomy): domain Eukaryota; kingdom Metazoa; phylum Arthropoda; class Arachnida; order Araneae; family Salticidae; genus Salticus; species Salticus scenicus. The sequence continues at coordinate 420,560 of CAWVNO010002001.1, forward strand.
GGGGAAAAATCTGAGCTTAAATCCACTTAAATCTGCTTGATTTTTTTTTTTTTTTTTCTTTTTTTTTAATTTTTATTTTCTCTTTTTAGTAGAAATCAAGTTGGGGATTTTTTCGAAAAAAACCCCTGATTTGGGGAAATTTGAAGACCTGTTTGGGGAAATAATTTTCGACCATCTGGCATCACTGGTACCATGGAAGATTAGTTTTCGAAGTGAAACAGATTTATCAAAGGTCTGTTTTTAAGTGAGGAAATTTTGTGAAAGGTCCTTTTTTAGGATAAAAAATTTTGTGAAGGGTCCTTTAACAGACCCAGATTTTTCTTTGGACAGTCTCTTGGTTAGTCTAATATAATAGAGTTCTAACAGATGACGTCACGAGCAGACGATATTTGTTTGCTAAGGGACAGTTGACCTCACTGACCCATTGTTTATCATTGCTTACAAATTTATTGTAACACAGTGTTGTAAATGTATTTGTAAAAACATAAAAACATTCAACTATTACGCTTCCAAAGGCATGGAAAAATTAGCGTTGTCCTTCAGCAAAGTACGGTTGCTGAGAAGAAAGTCACGTGGTTGTTAGAACTCTATAGATTTTGTCATCAGAATTTTAGTATTTCGTTTTAGCGTCATTCCTTTCCGTACAGTTTCAGCTCTTTTATATTTTTGCTAATCTCGTCCTTGTGTAAAGAAATAAAATATATGACATTTAAGCAAAAACCTTTTTGTAAAAAGTATTCTTGTAGTGTTTATTTATTTTAAAAACAATTGCACTCTTGAATATCTAGTATAATTATTTTGTCATCAAAAATCTAGCATCTCGATTTATTATTTTGCTTTTTGCCTACATCATCTTGTGCTAAAATAAACATACTTTAAGTAACACATTTTAATGTAAACCAGTTTGGTAATGGGAAATATATATATACATACAGGGTGATCCAAAAGTCAGGACAAACTTTAAAAATGAATAATTCGAAAACGAATCAAGATACAAAGATACGGTTTCACCAAACGGATGAAAAAGAAACCGGGTTTTATGTGGCAAGCAAAAAAGAATAGTTCTGTTGGCGGCCAACAGATGGCACTATAGTGTTTTATTTCACCAAAAGATGATTTACAAATGAAAAAAGTGTTGATAACTCACAAGTCAGCTTAATTACAGTTAATTAGTACTACTATAATGACTGCTCAATGTGCTGTCCATCATTCAGAAGTACAGCTGTGAGACGATTCACCACACCGTTCACAGGATTTAGTAGCATTTCTTGCGTTATGGCAGACACATTTTAGCGGATGTCATCTTTCAGTGCTACTAGTGATTCCGGTTGGTCGCGGTACACTTTTGACTTCAAGAATCCCCACAGCCAAAAGACACAGGGTGTCAGATCGGGAGATCTTGGAGGCCATGCGTGATTAAAGTAGCGTCTGAGAATGCGATATTTCGATGCACGTAAGCTTCGACAACCATTACCTGCCGCAGTTGCTCCTTTTCATATCGTTTGTTGCTTTACATAATCCTACATCAGAAATCCGACAGCGCCATCTGTTGGTCGCAAACAGAACTATTTTTTTTTTTCGTTGCCACACAAAACCCGGCTTTTTTTCCATCCGTTTGGTGCAAACCGTATCTTTGTATCTTGATTCGTTTTCGAATTATTCATTTTTAAAGTCTGTCCTGACTTTTGGATCACCCGGTATATATATATATATATATATAGGGTAATATGTTTGATTAACGCTTTCATTCCCCGTGATGCCAATTAGAATCATAACATTTCAGATTTTCTTTCTTACCACCTAACACTACCGTTGATTCAAAATGAACAATATTAAAATCTATATACATTTTCCCGCCGAAAAGTATATATTTTAAATGATTTCATTATCCTTGTTGATAATTGAAAGTATATTTTACTCTATTCTGATAACAATATCGGAATCAGTTTCCTGTTTTGGGCAATTTAAGTAAATTAACTGTTTGAAATATCTTTTATTTTATTGTTTTATGTTTATAATTTGTATTTTAATTAATTGCAATATGTATTTCTTCAAAATTTATATTTTTATTTATTGAAAAGTTATGATTTTAAATGGCATCAGTGGTTATATTAAACATAAATAAGGACCTCTCAGCTGCTTAGTTAGCTATATTAATTCGTACTCTGCTATTATTCCTATTAAAAAAAATATTTATATATATTACCTTTGAAATAAACTTATGACTAAATATAAGATTTATTGTTTTATGGAGGGAAAAAGTTGGGAATGAAAGGGTTAATAATGTCTACTTTTTTACAACATATAGGAGAGACCCGTGTACCTAGGGCCACCCCACTTTATTTGAATAATATTTAATTTTAAATTTTAATACTCAATTCGGCGAGTAACAACACCAATTGCTACTTTTACAACTACTTTGGAACTTTTGAGGATAGAATTTTGACAAGTTACATGTAGAAAACGAATTTACATGGTTTGAAGTAAAATTTTGCAGCTCATCTCTTTTGCTATTTTACAAAGGCAAATCAAATATTTTTCTTTCATTTCTAGTGTATAATTTTGCTTGTTATATTGAGTAATAAATGAGATATTTAATTACTCCTCTCTGCATGTGGATTTTTTAGTGGAAAGCATTTTGTATGAAGTTACCAAAACTTGTACCTAGGGCCACGTCGCTGCCTTGTACCTAGGGCCAGTGTGTTTGGACCTTTTTAACACTTTCGCGGCCGCATGTTTTTGTCTTTTTGACAGTAAGGTTCGCCTGTGGGCATTTTTCTCATAAGTTTCAATTTTTCAAAACAAAATTTTCCGTATTCACATTTATATTACAAATGGATATGCATTATAATCATACTCTCTCTACAATCAAAGTATTTGCATTCATAGTGTACTGATTGCGCAAATATGAATATTGTGTATATTTTTTAGAAACAAATAACATACAAATTGCAAAAGAAGCGCCCACTGGTGGAGTTTCATATTTTCAAATGACGTAAATCTACGTAAGTGGTCGAGAAAGTGTTATGAAACACAGTACAGCCTATAGTAATTGGATGCTGAGAAACCCTGGTAAATCAATCAGTATATATGATGTTGCTGAAAGCGTTGGCAAGTCCTATCCGTCGGCCTTTACTCCTGTAAACATTCTATCAGGCTTTCGTGTATCCGGCATATAGCTAATGAATCAAAACACATTCACTGAGGATGAATATTTAAGTTCAAATGTGACTGAAAGACAAGATCCCTTCTTATATTAAAAAAAAAAAATAAAAAAAAAAAAAAAAAAAATCCAGGAAGAAAGTGAACCAACAATGATAGAACTGGATGTCTCTGTTTCGTGTCCTGTTGAAATTCCGAAACCTTCAACATCTTTTCGTGTGTCCTGCTTTAACAGGTACGAACCTAAGTAAAACCTTTACCTAAAGCAAAACCTCCCACATCAAAGATGTGACCGAAAACTAGAGAGATCTAGAAATCCAAGAGACACTCCAGAAAAGAAAAGAACATTCGAACATTCTGTTAGAATATCCCAAAGAAAAAAAAAGTTAAAAATTTCGTGTTTTAAATTAAGGCAATAGCATGATAATTATTATATGATAAATAAATGTATTATTTGATATTGTTTCTTTTATAAAATGCATGTTTATTACTTATTTTCTATTCATTACAAAGTTAAATCTAATTTTGAGAGAATGGCTCTAGGTGCAGTGAGGTCTGGCCCCAGGTACAACGAGGGTGTTGTACCTAGGGCCACGAGTGATGTTTTTTTTAAAACCTTCTATTTGTAGGAATTTATTATTTTAGGTATTTATATTAATCCCAGTTGGAAGTAATTAGTCCTAAAGATATGTTCATATCAGTTTGATAATTTTAAACAGGTCAAGGGCTCTGTTTTTGGGAATTGAAAAAAAGCGGCCCTAGGTACACGGGTCTCCCCTATGTATGTTCTTTTCCTGTAATGTTTTTTATATTTAAATTACTCAAAAATATATAAAAATTACTTTATCATTTTAATTGCTGGGGATAATTAATGCTTAAAATATTAATTTAATTAACTTTATTAGTGTAATTATCTGAATATTATTAATTATAATTGTAAGGAATGTAATAACATCTTTATACTCACTCCTGATTCATAATATTTGATTTTTAAATTGTGATTATTCATATATAATTAAAAGTTTAGAAATAACATTTCATACTTATTTTTTAACATTATAATTTTAAGTAATTGTTATAATATGTGTATTTTAATAAATATACGAAGTTAATACATATAAAAAATGATTATAAGGTGAGATTTTAAGTTTATTTTTTCTCCCTTATTTGCTAAGCCTAACTGTATAAGCATTTTATCTTATTTCTTTTATAATTTATGTGCTTGTAGAATATTAAATCATTTTTGTTTTAATTTTTGTTTTTAATTTTGCCTTTTAAAATATTACATTTTTTGTATATAATATCAGTACAAAAAACCCTTAACGGGTTAAAAGTTTGTGACGCCGCTACTTTATGACTATAAGAATTTGAAATATGAGTCTTAAAAATAATGATATCAAATTTTAAGTAACGCTTTGCAATTCGTTAAAATATACATAGATTTTCTTATTTGATCATTTACTTTCTACTTTTATTTATATTTATAATGCAAACGTAATATTTTTAGCTTCAAGATCAGACAGATATATAAAATACACTCACTGATGCTTTTTCATTCGCATTTCAAATTCAAAATAACAGTTTTAAAAGGAATGATATAAAAATTCCAGTGGCGCCTCGGTGTTATTTTAAAAGATTTGTTTTTAGATTCCATTAAAATTACTTTTGTTTTGTCTAATAAAGTATATTTACACATTGAAACAGTGCTTTTAATTTTCAAATATACTGTCAAATAATTATACTTTCACTGAGTTTGCATTATAAATTTAAATTATTTATTTCAATAAATTGATTTATCTTTTGCGTCACGCTATCCAAAACATAGTGTCATAGTATCCAGCTGAGTGAAAATTTGCGCTAAGAGGTAGTGTGACGCAAAGAAAATATTTACACAGATTTTAATTGCAGTTTTGGATAGCGTGACGCAAAAGATAAATCAAATACTGCATGTAGAAATGTAAACTTTTCAGGATAGATTAAGACCGAAGATAAAAGACTATTTTGAAAGGATCAGAACAAAATATGGTATATTTGCTGAGATATTAAGTGTCGGCTTTTACAAATCTCTTTGATGTCAAACTAGCCGTATATATGAGTTCGCAGCATTCAGTTTGTCCTTCCGCTTGCGTCACTCGAAAAACTGCTGTTTTTCATGATTATTTAAAACTTACTTGTAATTTATCTTTAAATCCAAAATCTTGCTTATCACTCAGGTTAAATGAATTCAAAATGGCTGCTTAGCAAAATGAATAATAAAACAGCAATCATTAAAATCTTGCAAACAATGAAAAATGTTTTTTACAATCAGATCTACTAATTTTATTACTCCAAACATCAACTTATACCCATATATAAATATAATTGTTATGTTTGAATTTTTACTTACTAAAGTTAGATTTCAGCAAATGTATAAAAACCTATGTATAATAATATATCTTTAAAAGCTTGGAGAGTGAAGAGGGAGAAAAGGAAACTTTGTAAATTTTGAATTTTTAAATAGCTTTGTGCATATCGGTTAATTTCTCAGACAACTCCTACTCCAAATACATAATATGAAATAAGATATACATAAAATGCAAATTTTTTACATTAAACATTCTTACTTAATTTTAGCATTATGTACATGAAATATTTTCTAAAATTATTTTGATTTTGTAAGATCTTAATAATACAAGTAATCATTGAGTATAGATTAAGTAACATTTATTTTCGAAGATGTGCTATGTTTTTTAGTTTTATAAACTTCCTGAAGATGAATACACAACAAAGCTTCCTTAAATGAAGCAACAGGGCTGCAAAATTAGTATGTTTCGTAATGGAAATAAACTAAATGGTTCAGTAAACTGGTTGAGCTTTCATTACCTTGTTCAATCAGGTTACTGTTGCTTTTTGGTTCCATCAGATGCATGAAGCTGTACAATAATGGTACTAGATAGATGCATAAAATGAAGCTGTGGCAGGAATATGAATGCAGAAAAAGTAAGTAAATGTATTTAATGATTTTTAATTTGTTTATTATTATGAAAGCTGAAATAACTTCCATAAACATAAAACTTTCATCGTATATGCTACAACATTTATGTTGTTGTAGCGTTTTTGACGATTTTAAAGTGTTTTATACTAAATTTACTCAAGTGCGGCATTTACAACGATACAGCATTTCTTCCAAAAATTATGAAAAAAAAAACATACAAAATATGTCTACACACACATGCTTAGGTTTGAAATTACAATATTTACCTAAATTTTTATTAACTGTCATCCACAAATTATTTTAAGATTTATTAATTTTTAAACAGCATAATATTTACATGTTAACTTAAAAATGGCAAAAATTACTAATTCCTATTTTTTACCCAGATTCTAGTTCATCTATATGTTTTAAGTTTTGACGATATAGGTTTTTGATGGTTTAAAACAGAATTATACCCTTGTCATGTTAAAAACCACTTTTTGATGTCAAAAACTCAACCTTGCTACTTAGTAAATAGCCTGTAAATTGAAGTTAAATCGTATGAAAGCCGAACAAGAAACAGATAATAAATTTGAAAATATGTTCTATTCTAAATATGTAAAAGTAAAGAGTAACAGATCTAGTTTTACTTTAAATATAAAATCTAAGCACATTACAGACTGAAATACTAAAAAATAGACCTAACTGCTTCAGCAGTGGCAGGGGTCCCTGCCGAAAGTGGCTATGGCCAACATCTGAAGCAGTTAGGTCTACTTTTTATTAGTTTAGTAACTAATACATATGTTAATTTATTTCCTCTGTTAAATTAGGTAAGATTTAATTAAAAGGTTTTATTTACAAAGTCATTTAATCATTGTGTGATTACAAAATAATGTTAGAGAAAGTTCATTTTTACTGAATCTCCCAAACTTCTCTTGAAATTATGTTCTTATATTTGTAGGAAAAAGTTCCTATATTTTCCTATTTGATTGCTTTACCCCTGGTTATTGAATCGTGAATTAATAATGATTAATTTAATAATTTTTGAGAATTGTTAAATTATCTGGAATTGAAGAACACCTTAGAAAATTGGGGAATTTCAAAATTTATTACAAAAAGCATGAAAATTCAGAAAGTATTGAAATTTTTTTGTCAAATTTTGTTAAATTTTAGTGCTTAATACTGAGGAAGAAAATGTCAATTACTTGGTTTTTCCCAGTTATAATAAGGTAATAATAATTAGGGCATTTTATTTTTAATAAAAATACAAAAAATTGGGTAAATCATAATTTATATATGCAGTAAAACTTTTCATCAGCTAATGCTGATTTCAGGGTTTTTGAACGTTTTACTAATTCTGAATTTTATGCTAAAATATTTTTTATAGAAAATTCTCATTCTGAATATTCTAAATGCCTTAAAATGTATTAAGATCTCTCCAAATATCATTTAATATATAATATAAATATGTTTTTACTGTAGTTTTAGTGATGCAGGCCGCAGCTTACATGTTTTTAAAAATTCGAAATTGGCAACTGTAGCCTATGTGCTGGGAGGGGGGGGGGGGAATGAATTTTTTTCTAGCAAAAGTAAACTTAGTAAAAGTAATTTCTAATTATAAGCGATAACAATCAAAAGAAAAACATATTTTTATAAGTATTTAAAGAACCGGTTAGGTTTTTTTTTTTTTTTTTTTTTTTTTTTTTGTGTGTGTGTGTGTGTGTGTGTGTGTGTTATTGCTCTGCTTTTTGTTTTCAACCAATAGCTTACCTTTGATTTTGTGCAATAACATCATGAGTTCAAGTTTAGTGATCGAATTTCAAGGCAATTTTGATGGAATCTATTACAGTAGTTAATTCAACATCTGACATTTTATTAAGTAATTTTTTAAGTAATAATTTTTTGTTAAGCATTAATTTTTTTTAGTACACACGCAGATCTCGAAAATATATAAATATTTCATTTTAAAAGCAGTATGAATAAAAGCAAAATATGATGTGTCATGCCAATAGATGGCAGCACCAAACAATTTTCTAAACTGTTACTTATTAAAAGTAATTTCTATTAAAGTTTTACTTATGTGATTAATTTTTAAACTTATTTTAATATTTGTTTTGTGAAATTATTTCTCTTTTATAATTTTATCATTTTACATATAGTTTTTAGTAAAGGTAAAAAACCCAAACATCTCAAAATCTTGAAAGACATGTAAAAGCCAATTATTTTTTGTTACTGTGACTATCATTAGTTTTCAGCCAGTAGATGGCTGTAGCAATGAGTAATTTATAGAATGACAAACTGAAAAAAAAAAAAAAAAAAAAGCTGAAAACATAGTTGAAGTGTTAGATAAAGCTTATTATTTCTTTCATTTAAAAATTAATAAAAAATCTTTAAAAAATTAAAATTTCCTAATTACAAAAGAAATAAACTTTAAAGGTCTACTTGGAAAATTGTGCGCTGCAAATTTCTAAGTAACCTTTAAATATTATTTATTTTATAACAAAGATATATATATATATAAAACGAGAAAGAGAGAAACCTGTTTATGATAATTAATGCCACAAAAAAAAAAAAAAAAAAAAAAAGCTGAAAACATAGTTGAAGTGTTAGATAAAGCTTATTATTCCTTTCATTTAAAAATTAATAAAAAATCTTAAAAAAATTAAAATTTCCTAATTACAAAAGAAATAAACTTTAAAGGTCTACTTGGAAAATTGTGCGCTGCAAATTTCCAAGTAACCTTTAAATATTATTTATTTTATAACAAAGATATATATATATAAAACGAGAAAGAGAGAAACCTGTTTATGATAATTAATGCCACAAAAAAAAAAAAAAAAAAAAAAAAATCCATTTATTATTATTTTTTTTTTTTTATTTTTTTTTTTTACTTTGTACTGCATAAGATTTAGCATCCTATTAATATTAATGTACTAGTAATGAAAGAAGAGAAAACTTAAATTCTTAAAGAAAATATGTATATTTACAAACTCTATGCATGTCAGCCTTGGTTTTTAAGAGCACAAAACGCGAACGTCAATGTATTCGTCATCGAGACTGTCAATTTGCGCATGCGTCATGACGCTCTGCTCTGCGGTTTCAACTAGAGCCCCTAAATAAAATAATAGGCCGGCGCATCACCGCCATTTTTTTGCCTCCGAAGAGGACAGCATTCCCGCTTGGCATCCTTATCGCTTCCTAATGATTTTAAGAAATCTTGATCTGAAGTTAATCCGGTCAAGATAAGAGCAATAAGAAACTATAATAGTCCTAAAAACACATTTTTTCCACAGTACATTCTCAGGATGTCATTTTATTCTGAGGACATCCTATGGATGTACGATGTGTTGTTAGGGCGGTTTCTGTTTCTTTTACAAAATGTCGCCAATGCTCAAACACACAGTGATAGAAGGTCTGTGAACACTTTATATTCCCTTCTTGAATGATTATAGCAGTTTATCGCTAAAGAAACTTCCATATCATAGTTTACTTAGCTAAAATTATGAAATATAATAAAATAAGTTACTCTAAACTAACGTAAGACGATAAAAAAAAATGTTTGTGGTTTTTTATCAGAGAAAAGCGCTGGGTACACGTGGCAACCCTAAGGCAACAAAATGCCTGATGCGCCAGCTCGTATATATAGGAGCCTTAGTTTCAACGCTAGCGCTGATATCAAGGAGACTCTGATTGTTGCGTTGTGGCGTCGGAAACGTTGACGTTTGCTTCTAAGTTCTTAAAAACCAGGGCTTAATGCATATTCACAGTATAGGCTGTGAATTATTTGATTAAAGTTAATTTAATTTTGCTGTTTTTTCGATGGTGCGGCTATACGGTGGTATGGCTTATCTATCACAAATTACTGTAACCATATAATTATATCCTTAAATTTCCTTTCGCCAGTCATTCTACTTGCAAGTAGCACTTTTCAGGGTTTTTGCATGTTAGGTAATTTTAACCCGTGTGTACGGTATATGATCCAGATTCTTAATATTTTTTATTTAAAACAAGATTTTCATTTACTTTAGAACGAATTATGTTGATTTATACCCTTTATACCGTTCAGTGATTGTCAATCTTCATTTAATATAGGGAAAAAATTGAATTAAATATTTTATACAAAGATTAATGCTAAATTTGTGACTTGAATCTTTTTTTCCAATGGATTTTCTCAAAGACTATATGACATGGATATAAATTCTTTATACCAATCGATAGAGAATTTTTTTCTGGGTCTGACTATGTACTTTAATCAAAATCGACATTTTTGGAGAACTTTATACTTATCAGTAGAGATTTAGCAGTATCGATAGCATGACAGCCCCATTGCTGATCTCTGACAGGGAGCAGCATCTAGAGGAATACCGACTACAGTTTTTTGAAATGAAGACTGTATGAATGTATGTAGGGAGAACAGTATTTGACTGAGGATGACCCAAGATCAGAAAAAAATATGCTAGGAAATATTTCATTTGTAAGAATTTTTGGCTTCTGGCTTTCGATTTGCTTATGGCTGTTATGAACATCTTTGTTCAATTTTTGGTAGAGTTCAACTCAAAAATCAGGAATTTGCGAAATTTCCTACCAGAATTTGATTTTCCCTCTCTCTACCCTCAAAAATCGAATATTCCTGGATCGCAGGTAACGTTTTATTTGTACTCAAGTCTGCTATCGTCATGAGCAATTTCTTTATTCTGAAGTAATTTGGAGCAGAGTTATGCTTACAAACGTATTTTTGCCTTCCGCCCCTCCCCTCTCCTTCGAAACGGAGGGAAATGTCGCAAATAATGATAGATAAAATTTTAAATTGAGTAAAGATTTAAATTTCTGCCAAGCATCGTCGAATTTCGTCTGTTTCTTCTCACGTGATACCCGTGCAGAAAAATAGCATTGCAGACATACAGACATAACGAGACAGACACATACAAAGAAATTTTTCTGAAATCATTTTTTGCTTTAACGATGTGTGAAGTGTAAAGCTATCGCAAAATTGTTTGATTATGTGAACTTTACAGAAAGGAATCAGATTTTATATATAAAAATGGCGAATAGAAACAACAGAGATTCCTAATTTTTGTAACATTTGACCACTTTATTTGACTACATAAAAAAAAAAAAAAAAATCTTAAAAATTTCAAGGACAAATATCTTCTTTGCCTCCAGAAAATTTGAGTAGAATTCTTCTAAAATCAAGATATTCGAATAAAAGTCTAAATGAAAAGTGCACTGAACTAAACTCTTATGCGGTATTTCGAAAGACGGAGTGTTAAAAAAATTTTATTTTCCAAAACTGCAACGTAAAACCAAAAAAAAAAAAAAAAAAAAAAAAAACAGAAATTTGTTATTTATGAAAAAATTCTTGCGTCAAAACCTAGCAGTTCTTTCTATTTTGAAGTCTATATTCAATGCTTTAATTGAATTTGGGGGGGGGGGGGGGCGGGATAAGCAAATGCAGACTATTTTCGGAAAACTTCGAACGGTTAAGTCAAGAGTGCAACTTGGGATCACATCCGGCGCTACATAAACTGGAGGTATTTTTTCAATAATTCTTACCTGATGGCTTTTTTTATCTATCTCAATTGTAAATCAAAAAAGTCTTATACAAAAATAAACTCTTCATGTGGCCATTACAATTGATTCATTTTAACAACTTAAATTTATAAATTACACTGTAACATAACAAATTTAAAAGTTTTAAAACTTTTTAATAAAAATATATTGTTTAAGTTCATTGTAAATTCACTTTAAATCAAAATCTTGTCATTAGCATGAAACACTTCCGTTTGCAAAGCCGTCTGCAGCCGTTTGCAAGCGTTCCAAATGTATGACTACAGTCGGCAGCAAAAGTATCCGAGCACTAGCGAAAATTCCTACGTAAAAAAAGCACACTTAACACTGTTTTTGAAACAAATCCTTGGGTACAGTCGGCTGCAAAATTATTCGAGCACTAGCCAATAATTCCTATATTTAAAAAGTACACTTAAGACTGTTTTGCTAAGTAAATCCTTGTCGAATCATGTTCTTAGATTGATTAAGAACATGACTCGACAAGGATTTATTTAACAAAGCTGTATTAAGTGTACTTTTTTTTGGCAAGGATTATTGCTAGTGCTCGAATAATTTTGCAGCCGACTGTACATACAAATTAAACACTTCCGTTTGCAAAGCCGGCTCAAATCATTTGAGCTGGATTAAAAATCAACGTATTAAAAAGTGATCGAGATATTCATGCGAATTAATGTTTATTGAGTCAATTTGTCTTCTAAAACGTAAAACAAATGACATCCGCACACCAGACATCGACATTGAATACGTTATGCTGTTAAATGTCTTGCTGCATACATTATAAAAGTAGGTAACACAAAAAACGGGCTCTCTTTTAATTGGAACCCCCTGTATTTTTAATTTTTCAGTCTTTCTGATGAATCTTGAAATGGGGTTAATATAAAATGTTAATACCAAATAATAAAAATTTTCAATATTCAATTACTTAGCCAACAACCACCCCCTATAACACTTTGCAAATAGAGAAGTAGAGATGAAAATGGGACCAACTTAAAAAAAAAAAAGGAAAGAAAGAAAAAGGAATATATATATTATCAAATGTCTGCATTGGGAAGACATTACACTACCGAACTAAAAAGACGAATATCTGAATCGAAAATTAATTATCCAAGATTATGAAATTTCAAAAGACTTGGTAGACGCATAAATATAAAAGTAACTGTTCATACTAAAGCAATAATGAATCCATATATTATCAAGTTCATTTTAATATTTATATGCATCATATTCGCATTACATACAAAAGACTTTTTTCCTTTTATTGATTCTTGTAAATATCGATAACTTCTGAAAGAAGAAAACAACTAATGTTCTATTTATACTTAAAAATTTCACTATTCATTTCAAATAATGAATACTTAAAACAAAAATTACAATGTTTTTTTTTTTTTTTCTCTTTTTTGGCAAAAACGAAAATTTAAAATTAATATATTTCTTGCATTGAACTCTTTTGAATTCTTGCGAAACGTCTATTGGATTTTAAATAAGTTTAAAATGACGTATTACAGAAGGGGTCGGAATTAAATTTTGTTAATTTTCTTTTACAAGACCTACAGCAGCGCCATCTTGAGGCAAACAAATTACCAACGTTTCATTTAAGAACTCCCTTAAGATTATCTCTGTAAAAATTTCATTTTCATGTGTAAGTGCAGCTATGGCTAATCTCCATTTTTCTTATGAAAATATCCTTTTTCATACTTGCGAACCATGTCATTATGAAACGTAACATTTTTAGAATCTGCCCTTTTTTTCGCACAACAGTCAGATTTTAAAGTAATTTTATTCTTAAAGAATGGCAACAACATTTGGAGAAGATTATGCTAAAAATAAAGAGGTGTGGAAAAAAGGGCGTTAACACGTTAAATGCCCCGCAAATTTTTAAAATCCATTAAAATTTCATAATGATTCCTCATTTAATAAATAAAAATTAAGCAAATTTTTAATAAATTTTCAATCGTTGAATGTAATATTTTTAGTTTTATATCCTATTTTATATCTGCCACCTATATGGTTGACACGGATTTATATCATATTTGATACTGTCAGCCACCGATGGCTGACAGTGCGTTCAACGTTTTAAATTTTGATTGGTACTGCTTTTACTTTCGGGGCAAAACTTTCACTGAAATGTTTGAAATATAACATGTTCTGCACACTCCTAAAGTTTCAAGAGGATTCCTTCAGCAATTACAGATATAATAACAAAATATCTAGAATGGCTGACATGGCGCTCAACGTGTTAACACGTTTATACTTTTTACGAGATGGTTCACAGATATTCTTTTTACACAAATACAGCTTTTCTCAGAATAACATGAAATTCTACATAAATTCCAGCATTTAAAAAGTTTTGGATTTTATTTTACAAAATAAGTTCTTTGTCTAATAAAATGCGTATATATACAAGTAAATATCCCTTCCGAAAAATCCTTAACAAATCTTAATGCGCATAGTATGCTATTTTTTTCTCTCTATATCCGCTATTTCCCCCCGCTATTTTTTCCATAAGTGCACTGATGATTATTTCAACAGAATTCTTAAAATATATTTTGAGCATAATCCACATACATTGGCTATGTTATTGTTTTTCACTAACATAAATACTTAAATGATTTTAAGTATCTCCATTTATAGACAATGCTTTAGAACACAAAACAAATATTTGTGTTTTTATTTTTGTATAAAAACGTGGATGCGTAAGTAGATTACTCTTCACACAAATTGCTTTAGAATACCTTTTATACACATTCGGCTTTTTTGTTCTGTATGAATGCGCGAATGTTGATTAAAATTTTCGTTTTGGTACAGCGTCTAGAATAAACAGTGTGGCAATCGCCTATAACCGTGATGTTAAAATGATGCTACAAAAATTAAGCTTATTCAGATGTCGCTGTGATCGAAGCTAGTGCTCAAATCGGAGACCTGATTGGCTTTTCCCACTTTCATCAGTTTAATCACGTGATCTAAACATATAATTAACCAATAGGGCGTCTCGGTTTTGTTGTCGTGGCCCTAGCTTCGATAACAATGACATCTGGTGACAGGCTTAATTTTTTTAGTACAATTTTATTCGCCGCTTTCCACACTGTTTATTCTAGACGCTGTAGTTTTGGTAAACGTTTTAGATTATACTCCACACATATACGACCCAAAGAGGTTAGCCTATAGAGATGGCGTCAACCTTAAAACTGGGTATGCAAAATGAACCCGGTTATCGCTCATAATTAAATGCACAAATATAGCCCAAAGTTGTGATAGACAGCGAAGAGCTTTTCCAGGAAGGAGACATATAACTATGTATGGAAGATTTGGGATATAGTAACCATATTTTTTTCATTGAATTTGGGGACAAAGATAGCAGCGTCAAAATAATTGAAACGGTAAAAATAATTGAGAGGACGAAAAAATAATTAAATCACCTTAAATTATAAAATTTTAGTAGTTTTTATGTATAAAGTGCCTAAAAGAACTTTTTTCAGCTTTTTTATTATACATATAATAAGTTACTATAGTAAAACATCAATAATTTTATAACCGGCGTCCCCAAATCTGTTGTATATTTTTGGGGACGAAGGTAGTTTTGTCCTCGAGATTCGAGGACATATGGTCAGCCTAGCCTACACGTGCAAAAGTGTGGACTACATTTAAACCTGTTTTTAGGGTTGCCTTCACGCATGACTAGGCTGACCATATGTCCTCGAATATCGAGGACAGTCCCCGAATCTCGAGGACAAAACTCTTTTCCCCAAAAAATTACAAAACATTTGGGGACGCCGGTTATAAAGTTATTAATGTTTTATTATAGTAATTTATTATATGTATAATAAATAAGCTGAAATAAGTTCTTTTAGGGGATTTATAGATAAAAATTACAAAAATTTTACAATTTAAGGTGATTTAATTGTTTTTTTATTTTTTTGTCCTCGAAATTCGAGGACGCCGCCATCTTTGTTCCCAAATTCAATGAAAAAAATATGGTCACTCTACGCATGACCTAAACTTTCAATACAGAGAAAAGCTTTTATGATGTATTTCCCAAACGTATGGCTTTTCTCCTGTATGCATACATAAATGTTTATTTAAATATATATATATAGATTAGAGCATATGGCTTTTCTCCTGTGTGCAGTAAATGTCTATTTAGTTTTTCTTTCAAATTATTTTTGTTTTCTTTTTTAAATCTTTTAGAACAACTAAGAGTACCACTGTTTTAATATATAGTTGGTTATTTAAATTACTCTTTTCAAAAAATTCAAAATGACTTATTTCATATATCGATGGCTTATGACTTTTTTGTGTGGATGCGTAGATGAATAACTAGATTACTCCTTTGGGAAAAATTTTTAGAACATATTTTACACTCGAATGGCTTTTCTCCTGTATGAGTGCGTGAATGTCTACTCAAATTGCTTTTTTGAGAAAATCGTTTCGAACATATTTCACAAATGTATGGCTTTTCTCCTGTATGAGTGCGTGAATGAATATCCCAACTTTCTTTATGGGAAAATCTTTTAAAACATATTTCACACACGTAAGGCTTTTCTCCTGTATGAGTGCGTAAATGTTTATCTAAACTTCCTTTTTCAGAAAATCCTTTAGAACATCTTCTACAAATGTATGGCTTTTCTCCTGTATGAATGCGTGAATGTCTATACAATTTTCCTGTTTCAGAAAATCCTTTAGAACATATTTCACAAATATGTGGCTTTTCTCCTGTATGAGTGCGTGAATGTCTACTCAACTTACCTTTTGCAGAAAATCCTTTAGAACATATTTCACATACATATGGCTTTTCTCCTGTGTGGATGCGTAAATGAATATTTAGACTACTCTTTAGAGAAAATTCCTTTTGACATATCTGACAGACATATGGCTTTTCTTCTGTATGAGTGCGCGAATGCTGAACTAAATTTCCTTTTTGAGAAAACCCTTTAAAACATATTTCACACTTATATGGCTTTTCTTCTGTATAGATGCATGGATGTGTACTTAAGTCTTCCTGTTGAGAGAATATTTTAGAATATACTTCCGAAGAACACGACTTTTCAGCAGTGTTAATGTGTACATGCCTATTTAGCTGTTTTTTCTTTGAAGATCCTTTCGAATGTACTTCATACATGTTTAGAATTTTTTTCTGTATTATTGCATATGGGTATACTCGTTTGAAAATGAATTTAGAACATGTTTAACTTGGCTACGGATTTTCACTCGCATGAATGTATGTAATTTATTAATTTTATTATTATTTTCTCAGAACGGCGTGTGACAATCCGCGATTGTAATGAAATGCTCGCCCTCTGGTGGGCTAAGGTGAAATTACAATTAACATGCATAATAGCTTTCGGCTTCCATCGTACGCCATTGCTTGCCGATGTTTACTTTCACATATATTTATTGAATAAAAATGAATAAATCCGGTAAAAAAGATAACTCTTACTGTTGTGTGCTACAATGTAACTTCAAAGGATCAAGAAATCCAGAATTTAGCTCCCATTTACTTCCAAATGACAAATTTAAAATTTCAGTTGCTTCGTCTAATGGACAGGGACCGATTTACTCACTTGGAGGCCCAGGGCACTCATGTTCAATGGGCCCCTTTTCCTTGTACTTTAGTATTACAACAAAGAAAACAAACCGCACATTTTTTATTCATGTGTCTAAAAATTCTCTTCACTTCACTTCACTTTTCATTTTATTGGTAAGAGTAAGGCTTAACCAGATCCGATGTCATAAATATAAATAATGGAATTGGAGGGTCTCTCTTAGTTAATAACATAGATCATTATGCAAACCATTTATGGTTTTAGTACCATATCGACAATATTCGTACAATCAGAGAAATTATTGAAAGAAGCTTGTCAATCGGATCAATGTACATCGCGCCTGTGTATCTGCTCTGCAGTGCGTGCTTCGGATTTAGTTAGCCTTAGTAAGTGTTTGGAATGCAGCATCGGTAGCATGCAGTTGTGTTTGTGTTTAGCGAAAATATTGTAATTTTTTTGATGAGCTGATAGTTTCCTTGAAAGATCATACCGCCGATTTATAAAACAGCACAGCAAAACCTTCATCCATTGACGAAAAAACAAAAAACAACAACCACTATAGCAAATTTGGAAATTTTTCATTTTAACTATTCTTTTAAATGTATGATGGAATTTCTTGGAGGCCCCCTTAGTGTGAGGGCCCAGGGCACATGCCCCGAATGCCCTGCCTTAAATCAGGCACTGCTAATGGAAGTAAAGAATTAATCAGATGATTTGAAACTAAGAGTTGTTCAGCATCAGTTAAAAATCTGCTTCCGATCGAACTTTGAATAAACTGAAATATTTTTTTCCAAAAGCAATCAATTTTCCATGATGTGATGGCGGAGAAATCATAGCACGAATATTAAGTAGTAACACCACGGATTCACAAATAGAACAAAAATAAATACACGTGGCTATTATATTTACTAACAACAAAAGCTGAAAAAGCGCCATCTATCGATCATTACAAACGCGGATAGATAGATATAAATTCGACCGATTAAATATCAAACCTCCATACTAGCGCTTCTTTCACAAGCTCGATCCCTATGAAGTGAATTATTCTACTTAATTTGTAGGTAAGACCCACGGATTAGGATACAGGATGACAAACTAGATAGGGCGGTCAGCGCGGGGAACGGAGCTTTATTTTCCGCATTAATTCAGCCGAACAGAGAAAGCGATCCGATCGCCGCCTGGTGTAGTATCTTTGAAACTCATCGGAAGAAAGGGAAAGCCCGCCCCTTCGGCTTCAGTCATCCAACGAAGGAACAGCCAGAAATGTAAAAACGCGCTGATTGATGTATTTTCGAGATTGGTCGCCCTCTATCTGTAAGATGAAAATTACTACCTTTCCGTAACATTAGTAATACATCCTTCTCTTTTAATCCGTGGTAAGACCGTAGAAGAAGGAGGCATTCGATACGACGCGATCTCCAAGGACACGATAGATTGCGATTACGGACTTCTTTTTTTTTACTTTCTTCTATATGTAATATAGAGAAAGTATTGGATTCGTGAAAATTTTCGACCTCCGTTTTTTGATGGATTTACACGTTTTGGGATGTCGAGAACACGAATTGATAGTTTTTAGAAAATGTCTGTCTGTGTGTATCACGATTTTTGTGGACGCTGTATCTCACGAACCAACGAATGAAATTTAACCAAACTTGGTATTTAGTTGCACCCTGACATAAACTGGTGCTGATTAGATTTTGGGATCAATCGCTCAACAGATGGCGCTGTGATCGCATTTTTGTAAACTTTTAACATGGCAGAATAGGACAAAATTTCGTATAAATGTGCATATTCAGAGTTGTTTCAAACTTGTGATTGTAAAATTAACACGTTCGCTGCCGGTTTCACGTGACTAAAATTTGAAATGACGTTTTTTTCCTTTAACCCGCCGAATATGTTTGACGTGTTGCACAAGAGCGCTACATCGCCAGATGTTATAGGCTTTGTGTTTACCTTTGCTTGTTTGCGTCATGTGTTACGTCAATACGCTGTATTACGTCAAACGTGTAAAAATTCATCTGCCGGTTACATGCAAACTCTGGAGTTAATGAGTAATAAGTTAAATTTCCATAGCAAATAGTTTCGTTTGTACTGAGCAGATAAAATATCTCGCTGACGCCATCACTTCGGTTGCATATTGATGATACGTGTTTTATTAGTGAGAAAGTATTCTATTTTTAAATACCCTTCCATGGAGGATCAAATTTTTGATCGCATGTTTCCGGACCACTTCTAGGGCTGAGTCCCCGACCGTTGCCAATCGCCCATTGCGCAGCACTAGTGTGACGTAAAACCCAACCAATCATCTATTTTGAAATATGAATATTTGGGATGTTTGCGTTAGTACTGTTTGGCTGGTTGAATAGAGTTGGAATTTAAGAGGTACTTTTGAATTTAAGAGGTTGGTTTGTTGATTGTGTTTTACGTCACACTAGTGCTGCGCAATGGACAATTGGCGATGGTCTGGGTCTCACCCCTAGAGTTGTCCAGGGACATGCCATCACAATTTTGATCCTCCACGGAAGGGATGACTCTCTCGCTTCGTAGACACCCAGAGGTATAATTAATATGGGAACATGGAAAACATTGCGGGCACGACAGATTTTATGAGCACCAGCCACCATTAGTATACACAATGGTTTTCGGCAGGCTCGAGTACCGAACCCGCAATCTTCCAATTACGAGCCCGGCGCTCTACCGACTGGGCAACCACGGTCCTGAATTTTAGAGGCATATTTTTGAATTTTATGCCAATATACTGGTTGCTACAGTACAAAATTTTGTATACTTTTTAATTTCATACATTTTGAGATAGGGGTATAGTGAACAGATCAGAGTACCATTATAATAGAGAATCGTTAAAATTTGCTATAATTATCCAGTTGCGGATTTATTTTTTCATTCCTAATGAATGAGGACTATAAATAAAATATTAATGATAAATAATTTACTTTATACAACTTTTGAAAACTTTTAAATTTAAAATTCCTAAGTAAAAAAGTATACTTCATACATTTTTGTTAAATAAATCCTTCTCGAATCCTGTTCTTAGTCAGTGTAACACTGTTAAAAAAATGCAGAAAAAATACAGAAATTCTCTGTAATTTCAGAAAAAAAGTCGTAAAATACGTTTTGTCTACGTAATTTTTCCGTAATTTACGCCTTTTTTTCTGAAATTACAGAGAATTTCTGTATTTTTTCTGCATTTTTTTAACAGTGAAGAACATGATTCAATAAGAAAAACCTTATGAAGTGTACTTTTTTACATAGGAATTTTTGCTAGTGTTCGGACACTTTTGTTACCGACTGTACTTATAGCTGTTAAATTATTGGAAATAAAAAAACTATCATCTAAGCACTTATCAATTACTAAAGCAATACACTTTTCAGGGACATTTGGTGGGATTGTATAATCTAAGTTTTATTTTTGTATTTGTGATTAGTTATAAATTCGTAATTATTTTTTTTTTCTTTTAATTCTATTTTATGAAAATTTTCCTTTTGTCCTATGTATTATTATTATTCGGATTTTTTTTTTTTCAAGACGCGTTTTCTTTTTAGGTTAGATCGCCAAAAAGCTCGCTTTCGTACGCCTTCCATTTTTTTTTCCTTTAGCCTTCTGCATATTACGTATTTTAATATTTTTATTGGACACTTGTACTCACATTTTTTCATCTGATGAAGGGTTGTGCTTGTGCTGTAACTTCAAACTGCAGCAATTGTGAAATTTTAAGATTTGGCTGGGTTGTACCCTATGGGTATTTTTTCTAAAAAACTCACAATTTTACGGTTTTTTAGTTCCCCGTCATTCTATGGATATGGGAAACTTAGGTAATCATGAAAATTTTCGACCTCGGTTTTATAACTTTTTTGCATGTTTTGATGCTTGGGGAATCCGATGTTGGTTGGTTTGATAGTCTGTGTGCACGATATCTAAAAAAGAAATTCCTTTAGAGACGTCGGGCTAGCTTTAAAATACTACTTATGACACTGGCAAATACCTTATTGATTAGTAACATTCTAATATGAAAACTTCATAAGTTATTCGAAATTTACAATTTTCTTAGTACCGGAGAAAAGGGCAAAATTTCGCATAATCATGGATTGAAAGGAATATTTTTACTGTAGAAATGTCAGACATGTTTCAAATTATCAGTTCTGGTGATTTTGGGACTTACATTATGAGACTTACTGTATTCGAAATAGTATATGGAATGGACCTTGTGCACGATTGCTCCCCCCCCCCCTGAGGGGGTTAATTTTCAAGATGTGTATCTTTCGAAAGGTCTCGTCAATACTTTTAAAACGAATGGTTGAAATATAAATCTGTGATAAATAAAGTTACCGATTTTTTTTTTTTTTTTTTTACTTTTAACAAAAAAATAAATAAATAAAAATAAATAAAAAAAAATAAATAAATAAAAATATTTTTTTTTTTTTAATATTGTTACTGGGTGAATTTGTATAGGAAAATAAAGAAGAAAGTCTTGTGGTGGCCACACATACTAGGTTTTTTTTTCTTCCTTTTTTTTTTTTTTTTTTTTTTTGGAGATAAATGCAAATGCACTGAGCTGATAGAACGATTGGAGAAGAGATTCAGGTTCGGTAGAATTATGATAGATTTCAATATCGAACTTAGTTTCCCCCCTCTTAATATATGCACGGAAATAGTTTCTTCATATTTTCCCCCTCCCCTTCTCTTACATATGTACGAGAATCTGAATTCAGATAAAAATTGACAAATTCCTCACGGTAAATTTTAACAGCAATGTTTATGAAAGCTTTCCCAAACTAGTATGTTGTGGTCAACATATGACTTTCTTCTATATTTTCCTATACAAATTCACTCAGTAAAATTAATTTATTAAAATTATTATTTAAAAAATATTATCATGATAATGCAGACGATTTCCATATTAGAGAAATAGTATAACACAATATATCGAACAAAAAAAGTCAATTTTATTTTCAATATTACATTAAAAAAAAAAAAAAAAAAATATTTTTATTTTTTTTTGTTAAAAATGAAAAAATTCGAAAACTTCATTTTAAATTATCGCAGATCTATGGTTCAACCGTTCGTTTTAAAGGTACTGGCGAGCTCTTTTGAAAGATACCCATAATGAAAATTTACACCCCTCGAGGAGGGACCTCCCCCCCCGGGGGAGGGAGAGGCGAGGCTCCTACATATACAAAAAAATTTTTGACTATCTCTATTATAAATAACTCTGGATATATATTAATGAACGAAAATTACTTTATTTTGTTTTTATTACTTTCTTCTATTATATATAGAGAAAGTATTGGATTCGTGAAAATTTTCAAACTTCAGGTTTCGATAGATTTCACGTTTTGGGATGTCCTGAACACGATTTGACTGTTTTTAGAAAATATCTGTCTGTCTGTGTGTGTATCACAAATTTTGTGGACGCTGTATTTCACGAACCAATGGATGAAATTTAACCAAACTTGGTATTTAGTTGGACCCTGACATAAACTGGTGCTGATTAGATTTGGGGATCATTCGATCAACAGGTGACGTTGTGATCGCATTTTTTCTAAATTTTTAACATGGCAGTATAGGACAAAATTTCGTATAAACGTACATAACGAGAGTTATTTTAATCGTGTGATTGTAAAATTAATATGAATTATTGATAATAGTAGTAGTTAACTAGGAAAAAAATCTGGCATGTGGCTCATCGCTTCCCCCTCTGGGGGGGGGGGAAGAAATGACTTTCTTTCTGCATTTAGTGATATAATTCTGTCAGATAAATGTTGCTTGCATTTATAATGGAAAATAATTTAATAAACAATTTGTATTGAATAAATTTTGTGTAAAATTATATAGAAGAGGTGGCCACATCATACTAGTTTACATTCAAGTTATATATATATATATATATATATATATATATTAATTACTTATTATTAATAAAAGTGTATTTGTATAAAAAAGGCGCCAAAGGCAGCACTAAAAATTATACAAAAATATATAATTTAGAAAATATGGTGAAACTTGAAGACAAGTGGGCGTGTATAACAAGAAAAAACGTTCAAAAAAGTAACGAATTATAGTAACGATGAAAAAGTAACGAATTATAGTAACGATGAACAATTGTAAAAAACAACACTACATGCGAAAAACACCCTTCCGCTTCCACTTCAGTGGGTGGGAGCAGCAGAACAGACAATAAATTAAATTAAAAGAGGCCTAACAGGTTTCGGAAACATGGCGAAACTAGCATACTCCCAACAAAATCAAGAATAAATTACTGGTAAATTGTATATAACAATCTTCATGTAAATTAGATATAACAAAATTGGTGCTTCATAAAAGTAACATAACTAAATTAATATAACAATCCAAAAACTACAAAGTCGATATTTGTGATAAAAATAATTTAATAAAAGGACATGCTAGATCGTCATGTTCCCACCCAGACCTGAAAGGCAAAAAGATATTGTAATGAACTGAACTTACTGCAATGTAGAAATAGGTCTTTAAAGCAAAAGCAGATGATTCACATGTAGTGGCTCAATACTGGCGCTGTCTTGTCCGATGTTCCAAAATCATAGTCCAAACTCTCCGAGTCGCTCAGCACCAAGTAGCTGCAGTCCGACATAAGGCGTTCCACAGGTTGGACTTTGGCCATGAGTCTTCATCAGCAAGCACTACTAGACACCAAGAACCATAAGTGAAGAAACCTTACCGCAGCTATCACCCCAATCGCAAACATTTATTAAAATTATTGGTGTAAAACTTTATGAAATTTAATGGATAGTTATTATTGTAAAAAAGATTAGCAATGAATTTAAAAACTTGTTTATTGTAATTTGAATATTTATTGCATATCTTACAGAATCTATTTAGTTGACCAATTAAAATATTAATATCGATTTTTTTATGCAAATTACTATACCAGTGAGGCATGCTGTAACTATTAAATGAAAAATCTTTCTTTTTGTCATATAGATCCAGATTTAATGTATTATGTTGAACATCCAGAAAAATATCTAAGAAATTAACACAGTCGTCTTTATTATTAGTTTTATTTAAATTTAAACAGGAAGGATCCTTCCTTTTTCATTTAATAGTTACAGCATGCCTCACTGGTATAGTAATTTGCATAAAAAAATCTATATTAATATTTTAATTGGTCAACTAAATAGATTCTGTAAGATATGCAATAAATATTCAAATTACAATAAACAAGTTTTTAAATTCATTGCTAATCTTTTTTACAATAATAACTATCCATTAAATTTCATAAAGTTTTACACCAATAATTTTAATAAATGTTTGCGATTGGGGTGATAGCTGCGGTAAGGTTTCTTCACTTATGGTTCTTGGTGTCTAGTAGTGCTTGCTGATGAAGACTAGAGCTGTAAAAGTAACGAAAAAATGACTACCCGTATGTATTCGTTACTTTCAAACTTTCTACTCGTTACTAAGTATTCGTTATTCGTTACTATACTGAGAAAGCGGATGGAAACAGGACAACAATAAATGGTTTCGTCCGTTTTACATTACTAAGGCTGTTTTTACGATACAGAGAATAGAAAAAAATATATTAATGATGTTTATTTATATTACAAAAACTGAATTGTGGTAAATATTTAAATTATTAAGAGCAACATTTAACAAAGCAATTTTGGTCATAAACTGGTTGTTTTCAAAGATTGATTTTTCTCTCAGAGGCTTTTACACAGCAACTGAAAACTATGTAAATTTTGTATTCAAGTTTCAGATTAAAACCCTGAATTTCAAATAGTTAAAAAATATACATATAAATATATATTTTTATAAATTTGTTACCTGAGAAGTATATATAACAAATTAATTATAAACTAATATATATTATATATATATTCAATTAGAACAATGAATCTAAATACTGGTGTACTAGCACCATAAACAGCAAAAACACGCACTTTTATAAATATTAGTACTGAATTACAATCTTTAAAAACAGATTTCTGAGGACAAGAAAACTGTTTCTTTCAGAAAAACAAAAAATTTCATTTCCATGTAGTAGTTCCGACAACATTCACTTAAAAATAAATAAATAAACCGGTGCCTATTTTCGTTTTCTAAGTAATAGATATAAAATTCTGTACAAAACAGAATTTAATTTAGTACAACAGAGTTTATTCTTGCATATAAACGTTCCTTAGCAATGGTTACTATATTCATTTCTTAAAAAACATTTCAAACGATATATATATTTTTTAATTAATTTAAATATATATATTAACTTTATGTTAGAGTGGAAAAAAAGAAAAAATATGTTTTTAATTCGTCTAAATGTACAAAAATCATAAAAATAAATAAATAAAAACTAAATAACCGATTTTTTACTTTAAAATATAAAGTTGCGTGCCTTAGCGACTGTTATGTTCATTTCTTATTTTTTTTTTTTTTTTTTTTTTTTTTAATTAACTTATTATAAAAGGGAAAAATACTGACGTATTCAATGTTCAATACAGCAAATGATGACAACGCGAAATGTTTAATTGAAAGCAGAAGTCCTGTTTTTCTAATAAAAAAATAAATAAAAATATGCCTCTTGTTCAAATTAAATTCTGTTGGGGATAAAATTTTAATTTTTGTTCTCTCGTTGTATATAATTTCGGTAATTTTCTTCGATTACTTGCTTTTTAATTCGCTTTCGAAGTTAGAGTATTATTTTCTTTATGCTATTATAATTCTTATCTGTGTAAAAAACGGGCCTGTTAATATAATAATAAAAGCACAAAAAAAGTTTTTTTTGTTTTCTTTTAAATTAAATCGTTGCACTACAGTAATCATATATTTTTAAGAAAGGAAAGAAAATAAAAAAAGAACTCTAAAATTTGTTCTTTTCCTTTACGTAATAAATGTACTAAAACAAAATTGAGTAAATTATTTTATATAATGCATTTACAAAAACAAAATGATGAGCGCAGCAACTACCGAAATCCGAAGCATACAATCATATACGGAAACAAATAGTCCGATTCGCATCAAAGGGGTAACGAAAAAGTAACGAGTACGAATAAAACACCCATCTTTTCGCATCTAACAATGAAACAATCCCTGCACTAAGACTACTATATAACAGGCTGAATCATTCGCCGCCATTTGTACGTCAAGTCCGTCATTGCTAAACTTAAGATTACTATATAATAGTCTTATATAGTCTCATATAATAATCTTATATGGTAGTTCGTCAGTGCCAAACCTAAGACTATTATATAATAGTCTTATATAATCTCATATAATAGTCATATACAGTAGTCTTAGTTTTAGCAATGACGGACTTGACGGACAAATGGCGGCGAATGATTCAGCCTGTTATATAGTAGTCTTACCCTGCACCAACGGCAAAGAACTCATATCCGGTACAGATTCTTTTTCCCGCACGCCGCATGCTAAATACAGCATCATACATATATGCATACGGGTAAGGCTCCTATATATACGAGCTGGCGCATCCGACATTTTTTTGCCTTAGGGTTGCCACATGTACCCAGCGCGTTTCCCTGATAAATAAACGAAAAACATTTTTTTTATCGTCTTACGTTACTTTAGAGTAATCTGTTTTATTATATTTCATAATTTTAGCTAAGTAAACTATGATATGGACGTTTATTTAACAATATACTGCTATAATCATTCAAGAAGTGAATATAAAGTGTTCACAGACCTTCTATTACTCTGTATTTGAGTTTTGGCGACATTTTGTAACAGAAACCGCCCTAACAACATATCTTAGAGTACATCCATGGGATATCCTCAGAATAAAATGACATCCTGAGAATGTACTGTGCAAAAAATGTGTTTTTAGGAATATTATTGTTGCTTATTGCTCTTATTTTGACCGGATTAGCTTCAGATCAAGATTTCTTAAAATCATTGGAGTAGCGATAAGGACGCCAAGCGGGAATGCTGTCCTCTTCGGAGGCAAAAAAATGGCGGTGATGCGCCGGCCTATTATTTTATTTAGGGGCTCTACATACGGGTAACGAAGAAGTAACGATAAGACTCGCATCAGTCTTCTGCACAAATGTTCGAACTTTGCTCGTGGACGATAGGATGATGCAGGATACAGAAACGAAATACGAAAGTAACGAGTAACGAGACAAATTTGAAAGTACCGATTCGTTACTTCGAGTCTAAAAGAAAACCCGTATCTCAGTAACGAATACATACGGTTTGCTACAGCTCTAATGAAGACTCATGGCTAAAGTCCAACCTGTGGAACGCCTTATGTCGGACTGCAGCTACTTGGTGCTGAGCGACTCGGAGAGTTTGGACTATGATTTTGGAACATCGGACAAGACAGCGCCAGTATTGAGCCACTACATGTGAATCATCTGCTTTTGCTTTAAAGACCTATTTCTACATTGCAGTAAGTTCAGTTCATTACAATATCTTTTTGCCTTTCAGGTCTGGGTGGGAACATGACGATCTAGCATGTCCTTTTATTAAATTATTTTTATCACAAATATCGACTTTGTAGTTTTTGGATTATTATATTAATTTAGTTATGTTACTTTTATGAAGCACCAATTTTGTTATATCTAATTTACATGAAGATTGTTATATACAATTTGCCAGTAATTTATTCTTGATTTTGTTGGGAGTATGCTAGTTTCGCCATGTTTCCGAAACCTGTTAGGCCTCTTTTAATTTAATTTATTGTCTGTTCTGCTGCTCCCACCCACTGAAGTGGAAGCGGAAGGGTGTTTTTCGCATGTAGTGTTGTTTTTTACAATTGTTCATCGTTACTATAATTCGTTACTTTTTCATCGTTACTATAATTCGTTACTTTTTTGAACGTTTTTTCTTGTTATACACGCCCACTTGTCTTCAAGTTTCACCATATTTTCTAAATTATATATATATATATATATATATAAAAGTGAATAAACCTTACATTAAATTATACTCAATGCAAGAAAAGGAGGGTAATGTAGACTTTATTATTAAATATTGGATTCGTAAATATTTTCGACTTCCGGTTTTCGACGGATTTACACGTTTTGAGAGATCTAGAACACGATTTGAACTTTTTTAAAAAATGTCTGTCCATCTGTGTGTGTGTGTGTGTGTGTGTGTGACAAAAATTTTGTGGCAACTGTATCTCCGGAACTACTGCTGAGAACTACATATAAATTTATATGTCGATGCATCTTGACCTAAATTAGTGCCATCAACATTTGGTGTTGACTGTTCAACAGGTGGCACTGCTATACAACGATTTCTGTAATTTAAGGGGAGGCTATATCTCAGGTTCTATTGCGTACAATCAAACAAAACTTGACATGAAGAGGGTCATTATGAGACATTATTCTAATTCAATTTCGATGTTTATTGGACAAAAGGTGGTGCTGCTTTACTGCGATTTCCGCAATTAAAGGGAAGACTATATCTCAGAAACTATTGCACAGAATGCTTATAAATTTATATGTAGATGCACCTTGACATTAATTAGTATCTGTCAACATCTGGTGTCATTTGCTCAACAGGTGGCGCTGCTATAAAGTGATTTCTGTAATTTAAGGGGAAGGCTATATCTCCGGTTCTATTGTGCAAAATCAAAGAAAACGTGATATGTAAGGCCATTATGAAACCCCTAATACTAATTCAATTTGAATGCTTATCGGCCAACAGGTGGCGCTGCTATACAGAAAATTTCCTCGAAAGCTTGAAGGCTATATCTCAATTTCTATGGCATATAATAATACGAAACTTGACATATGAGATAACCGTATAAAATGCACTTTTTAAGATGTTATTTACAGACAATAAAACTGTCTTTCTTTGGATATTTAGTGTTAGTTTTCTCTAAAATGAAAATCATTTGCATTCATTATGTTAAATAATATTAATAAATAATAGTTTTAATAAATTATTTGCACTTAGTGAATTTGTATAGAAAAATGTAAAAGAAAGTCTTGTGGTGACCACAACATGCTGGTTTTTAATTTGTGAAAAGATGTTGTACCTCAAAACAAGTTTTAATATAATTGCACTTTAAATATAATTTTCATCACATGGAGATTGAAAAAAATACACTGTTTAATTAAAAATATAGTGCAGGTTTTTTTTTTTTTTTTTTCCATTAACATTAGCTACAATACATGCAATGAATGTAAAACTTTCTATATTAACAAAAACAAGTACAAATTGTTGCTTTCTTTTGACAGATAGGGCATTTAAAAAAAAAAAAAAAAAAGCGAGTGAGAGCTGTACCTTCTTGTAATTTTTATTTAATCAATTCACTCTTTTCAAATCCTGTTCTTTTTCGAAAGTTTCAACTATAAATATATAGATAATTTAAAGCATGTTTTGAAGAAACTTGAACTATATTTATTTAATATATTTTGCAGTACGGGGTGATTTTCTTGTACAAAGGAAATTCAGGAAAACTTAAAAAATGTTTATTCCCCACCCCCTCTTCACAAAAAAAAAAAAAAAAAAAAAAATGCAGTTGAGTGTGTGATGTGTGCTGTGAAAATTTTTAATAATTGTACTTCTTTGTAAGCGTATTCAAGAACACCAATAACCACAATTTCACAGAAAATATTGTCCATCGTATTTGGACAGTAGAACTGAGATTTTATCTTTCATGTTGCGACATACATACGAGGGGTGATCAAAAAAAAGGGTTACAAGACGAATAAAGAAATATTTATTAACAATAGACAGAAAATACAAAAGTGAATTAAGAGGCATACGTGCCTATCACTTTTCGCCATAATCACCAAGTCTATTTAGGCATTTATAGAACGCAGAACCAACTTCTTTAACCAGTATTGGTAGAAATCAGGTCCCTGTCCATTCAGCCAGGTCTTGGTGGATGTTTTCACAGCACTGTCTGAAGAGATCTGTGTGCCGGATAAGTGCTCTTCAACCTCGTAAACAGGAAATAGTCACTGGGTGACAAATATGGGCAGTATGGGGGTGACTTCAGATTTCCCACCTGAACCGTCGCAACAATTCCTTCGTTGCTTGAGCACTATGGGGGGGGGGAGGCTAACATTGTCATGCAGGAGGATGACACCTTCACTCAACATGCCTGGCCGTTTGCGTCAGATGCTTCGTGGACACATTCTTTACCCATAAAAATCGAATCACGGCTCGCACTTCCACACGACACCAATTTTCTAAGCATCTTGCCAATTCAATCGTCCTGAACCGTCTGGGAACTTTCACTACCTACCCGCACACCAGCTGTATGACAAGTAGCCCCATTTGTCTCCACTCTGGGGAAACAAAAGTTCTCCACAATATGTAGTTTTCAAATGCTGCAGCTTGTAACCCGTTTTTCTGATAACCCCTCGTACTTCCAAAAAAAGGATAATAAAATAATTATGATTATATTAAATTTATTGTTTACGCAATATGGATGTTACACCTTTCTTTTCTCAAAACCATCCCTTAAAGAAAGAGACGTGCCTTGAATTATTTGTTCTTTTGATGATCAAATTAACAAAAAGAAAAAAAAAATCATAATCCTAAGGCTGCTCAAGTATGCGTAGAATATCATTCAACATATTTGGGGTGTAAGTTAAAATTGACAATTTTTTTTGCAAGAGATTTGGGTGAGCATTGAAGATTCCTCTGTCTGGAAACACACAACATCGAATTAAATATTTCAAGTAATGCGATAAATAAATAAAAAAATATCTTGTCCAATAAATCTTTAAAAGGTGTGAAGACAAGATGAACATAAAACTGTCAAGAAAGAATCAAGCAAAAGCAAAGCAATTTGAATGACTAAAAAAAGCAAAATCGTAAACATACCTCTCCCCCCCCCCCTCCATGCGCGCGCGCAATGAGGGTTATTCACCGTTGGCAACATTTGTGTGGAAGTCACGTGATGGTGGTATTCCATGATTTGTTTACGCTGCGAATGCGAAGTTAAAGAAAGCAACTTGCTAAAAAACTGTGCATCTTTTACATCCACAAATAATTCAAGCAAAGAAACGTGCAAGCAGAAACGTGTAAGTTTTCATGCATTTCCTTTAAATTCGTCTGGTTTATTAAAAGAATGGCTTATCAAGCAGAAAAGAGAAAATTTTACACCATCTAAACATAGTGTATTATGTTCAGAGCATTTTACCGAAAATGACTTGACTTACCAAAATTTTACAGAGATTTCTGAAAAGTGATGCTGTACCGTCTATATTTAGTTTTAAGTTAGTTACACCACACTTTAAAAAAAACAAAATTCAATTTTCATTTGATGAAAGAAAAGAAAGTAAAAAAGTTTCACGACATAGAATTCATGTCGAAAGAGCTATTGGGCGTATTAAATTAGTTAAACTTTTAGACTGCACCATACCATATACTATTGTTACCCTCCATTAGTCAATTAATTTATATATCAGCATTTTTAGTTAATTTTGGAACCCGTATTTTATAATTTAAATTTTAATGAAAAAATAAGGAAATAGGGAATTTTCTACTTCGTTTCTTACAATAAATCTCCTATATGCTTCGATGTTACTACAAAATTAATGTTATACTTTTTTTTTTTTTCATTTTGTGCGTACCAGATACAGTAAGGTTAAATTTTTATAATTTTGCTTATCCTAAAGATTTGTTGTTGTCAGGGCCCGATTAAGCTTTGAAGCTAGGGAATGCTCAGTATCATTTCGGGGCCCTCTTTCATTTCAGAAAATCTTGTTTTCCTGATACATATTGTAATATAAAAATGTTATAGACCAAAAATTAGTGTGTGTTTATAGTATTTTTTTTTTTTTTTTTTTTTTTTTCAATTCATATATCTGGGTGGTTTCTACACACAACATTAAAATCGTATAACTTATAATTAAGAACATTCAGATTTTTGAGGTTAAATAATAGATTTTTCCTGAAATAGTGAGTATTTTATCTTGCTTTAGGCGAATTTTCTCAGAAACATTCAATCTCAGTATCAAAATATAAAATAGAAAATTCAAGACCCTGTTTTTAGTCATTTTGGGGCCCCCTCCTAAATTTTAGAGGGGAAGCTTGTGCTTCCCGAGCCTTTTGGGTAATCAGGCCCTGGTTCTTGTACATATTTATTTATTTTTAATTCTCTCAGTTTTATTCAAATTTATTGTAGACTCCTAGAAATCTGTGTAACACAACCAATCTAAACAATGAAGTTTACAGTAAAGTTTAACAGGAAAAAATCAGGGTAGCACTTATTTTTTTTATAGTGATTTTTTAAAAACTGAATTTAATGAGATAAGGAAAGGTTCTTTTAATTGAGGTCCAAGTCTTGGAGATAAACTGAAATAATTTATGTTGTTTCTGACTGTTAAATTATCCAAATTGTTCACGTTTAATATCGACACAATTTTACATTTAATTTTTATCACCCAGTATATGTAGTACCATACGGAATGCATGGAAAAATCATTAATCAATTCAAACCATCATTCTTTGCTAAAACCAGTTTAAGTTTTTTTTTTTTTTTTTTTAAATGCTTATTTAAATTATTTAAATACACACATGTGTACACTTTGTTTAAAACATTTGTTTTTATTTTTTTTTCTTCATTCCAGTTTGTTCACATTTTTGTAGAACAAAGACAATGAAATCATTTCATCTTCTGTAGCTATGCATTATGGTTTCCTTTTTTATCAATTTACATTTCTCATAGTCGTATATTATTTATACTCAAATAACTTTTTCTTGTACATATATTATTTTCTAAACTGATAGCAGTGTAATTATCAGACACAGCAAAATTACTTTATGTGTTAATCATCACTTTTCAGAATTTTTTTTTTATTTTGTAAAATTATGGTGAGCAAAGTCACATTCTGTGAAATAATCTGAATATAATATGCTGCATTTTGTTTATATAAAATTATCTCTTTCCTGTTTTATTTGTCATTCTTTTAATAAAACAGTTGTATTTGAAGGAAATTAATGAAATTTTACCCACTTCTGCTTGCATGTCTCTTTAGTTGATTTATTAAACAATTTAAGCATTGCACTGTTATATTGTAGTACTCAAATAAGATTCTGTACTATAGTGCTGTTATACTACCCTTATAAACGATTTAAGGAGCAGGGGATTCATCAGTATCATTAGGGATTATTTAAAAGTTTTTTTTTGTGTGTGTGTGTGTGTGTTTGTGTGTGTGTAGTGTTTGAGTGGTATGTTTTGTGTATAGTGCTTGTAGGTACACCAAAGAATTTGGTACCATTACAGTCTACAAACTAGGGATGCACCGAATATTCAGTTTGGCGAAATATCAAATTATTCAGCTAGTTGAACATATAAAGACTCAATTTTTAAAAAAATATTTAATCATTTGAAAAAAATTCTGTTACTTTTAATTATCATTAAAATAAGATTTTTCAGAGTAATTAAGAAGTAATTTTATTTAAATCAAAACAATTGTGTTATTTAATTTCAAGTAACGTTAAAGAAAATTTATTATTAGTTACATTAATCGGTACTTTTCCTTCCTCCGTTTGGTATGGAGGAATAGACAGCAACGTCCTCGTAAAAAGAGTAATTCTACCCAATCCAGAAACATTGTCAGGAGAAAAGCACCACGAAAAAAAAAGGCTGTGTAACTAAAGAGGAATTATTTGCGAGTGACATATATCACCGACTATCATCTAATCAGGCAAAATCACTTTACTTTTTACCATGATTTTATTAACTTCTATTCTTCTGTGTTTGTTTGTCCGGTACAAATCTTGCAAGCTATTTTTAACTGACTTAACTACTAGCTAGACATTTGAAACTTTCACAGTAGCTCAGAACCCGATGACAACACAATACTTCAAAGTCAGATTTTCGAATACTTTTCTTTTAATTAATTAAAATATGAAAATAATGAGCTCCTAATAGCAATCAAAATAGTCATTAAAATATTAGCTATAATTTAATTGTTACCAAAAAAAATTTACGAGTTCATTTTCTTCCGACATAAAAATAAATTTAATTAAACGTGAGCGTTAAAAAATTGTATTTGTGATCGTAAAAAAATTTTAATTGTAAAAATAGTAATTATGCATCTGGCAAAAATTGACATCATTATCACTTTAAAGATTTTCTACACATTGATAAAGTGCTAATGTAGTTCATGATGCAAATACAGTACCCGCTGCTTATTAAAATCACATTCGCTCTGTGCAAAAGTTATTTTATTAAGCAGCTGATTTTTATATCCAGCGAATGTTCCTGCACTGCAGAAAAAGGTATTATCTATATGAATTTGGAAAGAAATTTCAAAAGTTACCAAATAATGGAACTGATAAACAATATTAATTAATTTTTAACAGATAATTCTTTGATTGTTCCTTCAAAATAAGTGAATTAAACACATCTCAAGTTCTGATGCGCTCTCCTTCCAGGGAAATCATTAATACTTTGCCAAAAGTTCACGATTTTCTTTTAAATTTAAAATCTTTCCTTTAAAGCTTTTTGCCTCTTAGTTATTTCAAAATAAGAACAAAATTTGTCTTATAATTAAACATAAATATACATTAAAAAAAAAAAATCACTTGAGAGCCAAATTAAATTTTTAACTTATTACCGTACTTTGAAAAATACATTGCTTGAAATTATTACTAAGACAAGTAATGGGACGTCTTTAATTGCTGTAAATGTAAAATTTTCGACAAAAATAGATAACTGAGGGTTTGCTGTATTTCATTTAAAATAAAAAATCACAGTGTAAATAAAAATTTTTTAGTGTGCATAAATGACATATTTGCTGCTGGAGAGATTTTTTTTTAGTTTTTTTAGCAGCGGTTATAAAATTAGTTTGCATTGATTTGATTCCGGTCCTGGCAAATTGATCACATTAAGCGGCTGATTTTATTAACCAGTGATTTTAATAAGCGGCGGTTACTGTATATGTTGTTCTAAAAGGATTAGTATTTTATTTTTTAAATCAGCTTTTTTTTTTAATTCAAATTTCCCGTAACTCTTTAACCAATCACATTAGAACATCCATCTTTGGAATATCGATAATAAGGATTTTCTCGCCAAATCCATTACCTGCCTATTGGAGCTTTTTTAATGCATTTTAAAGGGAAAATTAAGCTATTTTAACGCGAAAGAGCTGGAAATGCAGATTGACATTTTATCAACTTACTAAGCCTCTTTGAAAGAATTTATACAAAAATAAATACAATTATTTACAATTTCGTAACAATACGCATTGATAAAGTGCTAATGTAGTTACAATAAATCTCCTATATGCTTCAATGTTACTACAAAATTAATGTTATACTTTTTTTTTTTTTTTTTTTCCATTTTGTGCGTACCAGATACAGTAAGGTTAAATTTTTATAATTTTGCTTATCCTAAAGATTTGTTGTTGTGCTGTACATATTTATTTTTTTTTAATTCTTTCAGTTTTATTCAAATTTATTGTAGACTCCTAGAAATCTGTGTAACACAACCAATCTAAACAATGAAGTTTACAGTAAAGTTTAACAGGAAAAAATCAGGGTAGCACTTATTTTTTTATAGTGATTTTTTAAAAACTGAATTTAATGAGATAAGGATGTATTTCATTTAAAATAAAAAATCACAGTGTAAATAAAAATTTTTTAGTGTGCATAAATGACATTTTTGCTGCTGGAGAGATTTTTTTTTAATTTTTTTTGCAGCGGTTATAAAATTAGTTTGCATTGATTTGATTCCGGTCCTGGCAAATTGATCACATTAAGCGGCTGATTTTATTAACCAGTGATTTTAATAAGCGGCGGTTACTGTATATGTTGTTCTAAAAGGATTAGTATTTTATTTTTTAAATCAGCTTTTTTTTTTAATTCAAATTTCCCGTAACTCTTTAACCAATCACATTAGAACATCCATCTTTGGAATATCGATAATAAGGATTTTCTCGCCAAATCCATTACCTGCCTATTGGAGCTTTTTTAATGCATTTTAAAGGGAAAATTAAGCTATTTTAACGCGAAAGAGCTAGAAATGCAGATTGACATTTTATCAACTTACTAAGCCTCTTTGAAAGAATTTATACAAAAATAAATACAATTATTTACAATTTCGTAAAAATACGCATTAATAAAGTGCTAATGTAGTTAGTTCTATAGCTATGATTCAACAGAAAATTTAAAAACATGGTTTATAAAAAGTTTTTTATCTTATAATTATTTTTATTTTCATATTGCTTTCATCATGATGGAGTCACTGTGGCTAATTTTACTAGAACTGGAAATGCTCCTATGATTACTAAACATCATAAATTATTTGAAAATAAAGATCCTCACTCGTCTAAGGCTTTTCACCCTTATGCTCAAAATCAATGGGTAGAATAAACTTATTGCAAAAGTGAAAATGTGGCTTTACCACCAGTTAAGTGGTCATCTAGTAATTTCAGATTATGTACTGATGATGACGGCATTGGTCTATTGTGTCTGAAACTAATGTACATAGGTAGAAATTTTTACTCTAAAGATACAGGCGATAATTTTGGCTTTCGACTTTTTTTTTTTTTTTTTTTCGATTAAAGAAAATGAGTGCAAACACAGAGCAAATACTTAAAAACTTACTAGACAAAACAATGGGTCGTCCAGTTGAACCGGACACACCGCACTATGGCGATACCGGTGATTCAATAAATCTTGAGGATGAGGCGCTTCCTAATATTTCAGATAATTCTTTATTGAGAGATGACGATTTAAATAAAAGAAAATTGGATTGCGACCATCATTGCAACAAAAAACACAAACATGAAGAAGGCGATCAGGACAATACGCAAGCGAATGATGTCACTGACCATCCGTGGATGCAAGAAAAAGATTTCCTATGTTAATCGCCCATTGGATTTTTTTTTTAAATTATTAAAAATCAAAGAAAATTATTTCCCGATTTTAATCCCCATATTTGGGTATAGATATGTATTAGTTACCATGTGCATGTGTTAGATTGAGTTATTTTGCTGTCAAATTGACAAAATTTTTATTTTTAATTTCAAGGCACTGTCGTTCTTAGCGTTTTTTGTATTTGGCGATCAAAAACGTAATACAAAAATATACATGCCAGATGTATATTTTTGTAATATGTATTGTACGAAATATTGTTTCACATTACTGATTATTTTCTTAATATACGTTGTTAAAATAACCATGATTTTTGAAAGGAATTAAATATGTTTGCCAAATAATTTGGCGATATTTTTTTCCCGTCAAGGATGACATAGGAAATCTATTCCGTTGCAAAATAGTAGTATCTTACATCAGATACTTTTTTTAGACATTCAAAAACAAATTTGACTTCAAATTATGATAGAATATTTATCACTTTCCTTTTAATTTGTATATTAGTTGGATATTTATTGTGTAAATATCTTCCTTTGAAATGAAATGCTTGTGTTTTCAATCGAATATAGAAATTTGCCATTTTTTTCCCTAGAGTTTCAAAATTTAAAATTAAAATTTTATCAATTTTACAACAAAAACAACTTAATCTAATGCATGCACACGATAACTAATACATATCTATACCTAAATATGGGGATTGAAATCGGGAAATAATTTCCCTTGATTTTTAATAATTTTTTTACAAAAAATCCAATGGGCGATTAACATAGGAAATATTTTTCTTGTATCCACGGATGGTCAGTGAGTCACACTTCACTTGCGTATACACACGTTCTCGAAAATGCACAGGGTCCTGATCTTTCATATAATAATAATCATTATTTTAAATATAAGTGTTTTAATAAATAAGTAATGTCATAAAATTCTGTTTTTTTATTTACATGAAATTAATTTAAAAAATAATTTAACTAAAAAAAAAAAATAATAATAATTAAATTATTACCTCTATGTCCTTTAATGAAGCGATGTTCTTTGCATTGCCAGGGAGAGTTATCTTAGTCGTGCAGTGATTTTAATAAACACCACACAACTTAGACACCCACCAGGCGTTTGCCTTTATTTACATTTAAATCCTTTCTATAAATATTTACAAGCTCTCTGTGTCGGCTGTCGTGGGGTGCCTCAGGTTGATGGCTTTTTTCCAGCGGGATGGTTGGGTGCCTCAGGTTGTGGACTTGCTGGCTTTAGATATTGAATAATCTTCATCTGATGAAACTTCTTTAAGATGGCACGTTTCTTTGTGATCGCTAGTTGAAGTTGCCTCTCCTTTTTTCGTTTTATGAACTGGGTCTGCTGTATCTCGTGTTTCAGAAGTAGTCGGAGGTTCAAGCTCACCTTGGTTATCCATCTCTCTTTGTTAAAAAAAGAATAACAAACAAAAATAACTATCTAACTAATAAAATTGTTTCATAAAAAATGAAAAGTCTGAACTTGCACACAATACAAATTTATCACAATAAAATGCAAAAATATGTATTCACAAAAGTGTACAATTGTTAACTTACAATTGACAAATCAATTAGTAAATTCAATGAAGTTGGCAGAAAAAAAAAAAAAAAAGAATCAGCAAATTTTGCATATTTGTTAATCATACATTTAACCAAAAAAGCAGAAATTTTAATGAAATAATTACATATTTCAGACAAACACATATTGAAAAAAAAAAAATTATTCCTGGTAGTGCCAAAATATTCATTATTTTGGAAATTGGCAGCAAAAATTAACCCTAATTTCAGCATTTAATTTAGCTGTAAATAAATGTAATTTCTTTTTTCTTTTTAACAGTAGTGAAATAAACCCATAATTCCCTAATCAACTGCGAAAATATTGCACGTTTCAGAAATTTGCTACCAAAAAAGCAAATATATAATATTACACTAAAATAATCTTTTATTTCTGGAATTAACTTTGAAAATAGTACAAAATTTTGTCACATTTAATAGCAAAATAATCATGTTATTTTAAAAATTTGTAGCAAAATAAAAATTAAAAACATTAAAACAGTAATTTTGTGATTTTTCAGCAAAATAATCACACACTTTGGGAAGTTAAAATGATTTTCTATCCTCCCCCCCCCCCATAAATTTTGGTTTTGGTTTCTCTTTGGATGTACACTGATCTCGGAAACAGCCAACATGGCCTTCAAAAGGAAGGATTTCAGACTAAAGTCTGAAAACGTTCATGCCTGATTAAATTAAATAACAATTTAACAGTAGACAAACTTTTCTCAGAATCTTGTCGAATGATAAAATTACCCAAATAATGAATTAACACCTTCAAATAAAATAACAGATTTTTTTTCTCTTACATATTATTTTGTTATACTTTCAGGTTTAACACAGAGAAAAAATAAAATTTTATTCATTTGATATTTTCTGTAAATTTGAAGATGCTTCTAGTGTGAAGTATTTCTTTATTTGTGTAATTTGTTAGCTTTGATTAAATTCATGTATAATGTATTTAAAAAGACAATGCAGTCACTTTAAAATTCGACTGCCTTGCATTGAAGCAAAAAAAAAATTAAACCTAACTGTCAAAACTGATAATTGGATGTGATTTTATAGTTATCAAACTAAAATTTTTAGGTACAAATAGCCTATAAAATTTGAAAAATGAATAAATTCATTTTTCTAATTTAAGAAAATAAAGTAATAGTAAAGATAATAAATCTTTAAAAACAAGAACAAATTTAATGATTGTGCTTTTTCTGAATGTGAACATGAAACTTAAAAACATACATTAGGTAGAAAGTAACTTTTGTAATAAAATTCCTCACAGAATATATGATGGTCTTAGGCTTCAGCAGGCAATAAGTAGAAAGGCTCCTTGTACACGCTTAAAATTATACATGCAACATAGTTAAAGCATGTTATAAGAATGTTTAAAGGCATGGTTTGCATAAAAAGTGGTCGACACAGAATTAGTAATTATTTTTATAAAGCTAAAACAAATTGTGATAATTTACGTAATCCTTCAATTGACTGGAAATTTAGTACAACAAATATTTGATTTACATACAGCTATATGATTTTCGGATTAATTTAGTTATTGTGGCTTATTCACAGTTGCACACATAAGAATTCTTATGCGTTTTACACTTTTTTTTTTAACGCATTTGGTCAATTTCTTATTTAAATCAACAAAGTGGAATTAACATATACAAAAAATATTTAGGTAAAAAAAGGAGTGGGAATATAAATACATTTTATACCCTGTAATATTTAGTGTGGGTGAGGGGTGTAATTTATATGAATATTGTGATTCAAGGGTGCCATATGATATAAAGGTGTTGAAAAAGTGTAACCATTGTCATTAATTGAAATTATGTCCATGATTCTGGCTCAAAACATAGATATCTATAAAATTTCTTACAAACAGAT
Organism: Salticus scenicus; assembly: GCA_963930645.1. Classification (NCBI taxonomy): domain Eukaryota; kingdom Metazoa; phylum Arthropoda; class Arachnida; order Araneae; family Salticidae; genus Salticus; species Salticus scenicus. Next base: position 461,024 of record CAWVNO010002001.1, read on the forward strand.
TTCTCCGAGAGGAATAAAATAACAGTTTCCTTAAGATTAATCGTTTAACAAAAATGAACTTTATATTTCTTGGCACAATAACTTCCTAAAGTTGCAATTTCTGAAGAATAAAAGTTATTGCATGAACTTTCATCACTGAAAATAAAATCAAAATTAATTGAAATACTTAAATTATAAACAATAAATATCTTTAAAAAATATATATATGACATTAGAATTGCGGAACTACCTCTATAATTTATCAAGCTGGGTATCCTTGTAGAATTCGACGTTTTAAAGATGTTTTTTTGCACAATATGTAATTACACTAAGCTTATTTATTAATTTTAATAGGCACTTCCAAAAATACGGGAAAAGTGGATTAAATTGGGTCATAAATTAAAAATAAACTACTTAATTTTAATACATTTCACCATATATGCTTCACTTGAATAGTCTAAAAAGTTTCTCATTCTAGCTACACTACAAACACAACATAATGAAAAAAAAAAAAAAAAAAAAAAAAAATTCATTTGTACAAGGAAAGGAAGAGATACAATAATGAACTATATAAGGCTCCTATATATACGAGCTGGCGCATCAGGCATTTTCTTGCCTTAGGGTTGCCACATGTACCCAGCGCGTTTCTCTGATAAACAAACCACAAACATTATTTTTTATCGTCTTACGTTACTTTAGAGTAACTTATTTTATTATATTTCATAATTTTAGCTAAGTAAACTATGATATGGAAGTTTGTTTAGCGATAAACTGCTATAAACATTCAAGAAGTGAATATAAAGTGTTCAGAGACCTTCTATTACTGTGTATTTGAGTTTTGGCGACATTTTGTTAAAGAAACAGAAACCGCCCTAACGACAAATCGTACATCCATGGAATATCCTCAGAATAAAATGACATCCTGAGAATGTACTGTGAAAAAAATGTGTTTTTAGGAATATTATTGTTGCTTACTGCTCTTATCTTGACCGGATTAGCTTCAGGTCAAGATTTCTTAAAATCCTTAGGGAAGCGATAAGGACGCCAAGCGGGAATGCTGTCCTCTTCGGAGGCAAAAAAATGGCGGTGATGCGCCGGCCTATTATTTTATTTAGGGGTTCTAGAACTATAGTATTACAAATATATTTACAACTAATTTTAATCACATTCAACACTATGGAATATGAAAACATTCATACCTCATTGTCACGTTTAAGTTTTATTCCTGTTTTTTTATATTTAGCTTTGACATGGTAGCAGTATTTCTCCCATTATGGACTTCTTGAAATGTCAATTTTTTTTTACAAACCCTGCTTTGAAAAGCTTACACCCATTAATATTTTCTTGTAAGCAGCAGAACTTCCGTGTCCTTCATTCTGTGAATTTAAGAGAATGTATTCTTGGATATTTTCATGGTAAAAATCATAACGGCCGATCAAGGATCAAACCATCATCTTAAAAATTCACTGCTGAGAAAAAAGGGAGAAATATAAACAAAAATATAATGAAAAAATTTAATAAAAATAATGGCGCTCACTGCTTAGTTCAAGAGTAAACAATCCACGAGGTTAGAGGTAAATACCACCGACACGTGATCATTACGTCACCCGGATAAACCTCATCGCAAAGATTCCCATCCCACTGTCTACTGATTTAACTGCAAATAGGGCAGTTCCTTGTTTGTAAACAAACATCTCAACTTTTATGAGTGGTTGGCAAAAAGGCTTGGGAAAAGCATAGCGATGGCGATTACTTGATTACTACCAACGGAAAATCAATGGTGGGCGGGGCGCGAAAAAGTCGCGCGCGCTTTTTTGCCAACCACATGACGTCACGAGGAAATGCTCTATTAAATAGAATTTTCCACTTCCTACGGATCGAGCTTAGGATACAAGCGTCTAGGGAGAGAGTGCAACAATCCAGCAGACCGGAAATGAGGTTTCGGCCGATGATAGATTTAAGATTTCTGCTCAGCTAGTGTCGCCATCTCTTGATTAGATAATAAAACATAAAAAGATTGAAAATTTATATTTCCTGTCATTAAATAAACTTAAAACTAACTAAAAAAAAAAATAGAGAAGGGAGAGGATAGATTAATGATCGCTAAGAATGCATAAAAATTTAAATTTTATTATCTTTTTTTCAATGATTCAAACGCTTTTTATTTATTTATTTTCAATTCTTGTTTACTGCATTAAATATGTTCTTAATTGTTTATATGAGACTTGTTTTAAATGTGTATTACATTAATACTTTTGTAAAATTTATTTTATAAAATTTTGTAAATTTACAAAAACTGAAAAACAATCAAAAACCATGCTATAATTTTTAAGAAATGTTTTTAATCTATGAGCTTACTAAAAAAAAAAAAAAAAAAAAAAAAAGAAAAAAAGGGGAGGGGTGGGGGATAAAGTATTAATCTATAATAATGCATAAAAAGAAAATAAATTTTATTTATTTTATACATATTATGACTCAAATGCTTTTTATTTATATATTTTAATACTTGTTTATTACATTTAGTATGTTCTTAATTGATAATTTATGAGACTTGTTTTAAACGTATATTACTTTATTATTTTTATGAAATTCATTTAATAAATTTTTTAAACTTTCAAAAATTAAAAAAGAACCAAAAGTCATGCTAGTTTTCAAGAAATGTTTTGAACTTTAACTTTACATACATATATATATCTGTGTAGAATGCATGTACACACATATACACACTCAGAAGATATTAAATTAATAAATACATTAAGTAACACACTGTAATTTATAAATAATATATTATTCACATAATAAAATTTTTTACAGTGTACTTACTTAATTAAAAATATAAATAATATTATATGATAAATATTAATAATATTAATTAAATATTTAATAATAATAATAATTAATTAATAACATTAAAAAATAAATAAACCATAAATATGAACTATTAAAAAAATATATAATTTAAAATAGTGTATTACTAATTTAAGTAATACTCTATTTTATATTTTCAGGTAATAAAAATATTAAATTAGTATATGTAAAATATACATATATATTATTAAATATTGAATTAATTAAAAAAATAATTAAAATAATTAAAAAATAAAAAGAAGAAGAAGAGGGAAGAAAGAAAAAAAGACCTCTTCCCCCCCCATAAAATATGAATTAACTTTTAGGTATAGATTTAATATGTTCTAATAATTTTAATCTCAGTAAAACACTTTTTTCTCTTCATATCACACACATATATATATATATATCTATTCAAAATCTTATAATGCTGAAAATTTTATATAGTTTTACATTTAAATAGTATAAAATATTATTAGATATTTAGTGAGCAAATTAATTTATTAAAATATTGTAAAACTTTTATTATTATTATTATTATTATTATTATTACTTTTTTTTTTCAGTATACTTTTGCAGAAATATATATACATACATATATTTAACAGAATAATGTGTTATAATGCTAATATTAATATTTTTTAAAATAATTATTATGGGTTGTAATAAAAATCTAAAAATGTGTTATTCACTCATTCATTCATTCATTTTTATTTTATTTATTTATTTATTTATTTTTGACATATTTTATGAGTTTTAATTCTATTTTCAAGATTTGTATCATCACATAGTCATTGTTGTTTTAAGTACATTACAAATTTTTGTCATTTTATCATGATGTCAATTATTTTTATAAAAGTAAAGAAAAGTTTTTGCTGTCACTTAATAGAAAAATACAAAATACCAATAAAATTAATTATAAAACAAATTATTTTCCCTTATACATTTATGTTATTTCAAAAGTTTATCTTTTTATAAACCTGAAAGGGAAAAAAAAAACTCTGATATTAAATAAATAATAATAATAATAATTCATGAGAGTGTGTTTTTCATTAACACCAACAGATGGCAGCATTAACTCCCATATTTAGATTGAAATAAAGAATATTTGAAATGAAAGCTGAAGTCCGCACGCATGCTCAGACAGCCATTTCCGTTCTTGCTGGAAAGTTGCACTCTCTCCCTAGACGCTAGTGCTTAGGATAGAAGAGCTAGTAACCTAAGGTGACCATACGTCCTCGAAGTTCGAGGACTGTCCTCGAATTTTGGCCTTTTCTATTTTTTGTCCCCAAAAATTCTTTGACTACTCGGGGACGCTAAATGTCCCCAAATTTAAATATTTGAGTGTATTTCTTTCAAAATCACAGTCCATTCCGTGGAGGATCAAAATTGTGATGGCATGCAGGACCGGCGCCAGGGGTGAGGCAACTGAGGCAGCCGCCTCAGGCGCAATGATGAAAGGGGCGGCATTTGGCGAATTTACACTGAACATAGAATTCATTACGAGAAGGGAAAAAAAAACTATTTTGTGGTTCATATAGATTACGAAACATTTTCTAACTGCATGTACTTACTATTATACCCTTTAACCTTTTAATGTTCATTACTTAATTCATTTTAAAAATTACTAAATTAATTTTAAAAATGGCTTTTAGACATACCTGACCATAAATATTTAAAAAATAAAAAGTTAGCATTGTTCCTTTTCAAGAAATTTTTGGTTTGAAACATCTGTAAGTTAACCTTATTAAATTCATATAATATTTAATAAATAAATAAAACACTTTGTAAGTGAACATTATCGACTACAAAAACACGTAAAAGTTGTTTCAGGTGAAAATAATAGTCCAGCTCTTTATTAAATGAAAAAAAAACTGGATATGAGTACATCATCAAACCAGCAATTTGCACTCGCGCACTCTAAAAAACTAAACTTCAAGTGACTTATGCATTTAGCTTCCTTAGAAGCATTATTTGTTGAATTTTGGAATAGTGCTGCTACCTGCCGAAAAGAAAAGGAACAAAAGTTTAAAACATGATTAAAACAAGGGGGAAATGTTAAAAAAACTGCTGCATAAAAATTGTTAAATTATGTCAAATGTTTGGTTTCGCTGCGAAACCAATAAACGTTAAAGGGTTAAATTTAACTCTTTGCAATCTTTTGTCCACTGCTAAGCCTCGAAATGACGGATATTCATAGTCAAGGTTACGATAACGGCGCTAATATGAGAGGGTCTCATTCAGGTGTGTGAAAAAGAATTTTAGAGAAAAACTCTAAAGCTTTTTATGTACCTTGTTTATGTCATTCACTGAATTTGATTATTAACGATGCTGCCAAAAAATCCGGTGAATTATGCAACTTTTTTCACTTATTCAAGAGCTCTTTGTTTTCTTTTCGACATCTAAAATAATAAAAATACGTAAATGATAGCATTTTTCATCATTTCAAATGGATATGTCCAAATTCTGGAAAGTTTTACCATATTCTTTCCTTCATTATATAATGTAAGTTTATTTTCTGTAATTTAAATATGAAAATGAAATAATCCAACTAATCAAGTGATGACAATTTCATAGAAATTCTGAAGACTATAGGCAATAGGCCCTTTTTTAGTTACTTCTTACTCTCATTGTTTCTGTCTAATTATATTTGTGTGTATTATTTAATTATAATAAACTTCTTTATTGATTTTATAATTTGAAACTTTTATAAAGCGTAAATGGATACCACTTTCTTTTATGTGTTTTGTGGAAAAACACTTATTTTTCATATTTTAAAATTTTCAATCTGAAAATTAGCATATAATGATATTTATAGCATTACAATATTGAACTTTGCAAAGAAAAGTATGTAATTTAAATTTTTCAAAAAATATTTTATTGTTTTACGGTTGACTTTTTGTTTTTGTAAGTATTATTATCAGTGTAACTATAATTATACGTTAGTGAACCATTATACTACAGTGCATACGGTTTGACAATATAATTATTTTCTAAAAATTAGCAATATTCTTTATATTTTCAATGAGTGCTTATTAAATATAGATTATATTCTATCTAGTAAATGAAAATACAATCGCATTTTTAAGTATAGTTTGTGGCAATAGAACGATTTTGATCAAGAAAATGAAAGAGAAGTTAGATACTGAATTATTTTTTTCACTGTTCATGTTTGTAATCTTGTAAATATTAAGTATATGAAAAAAAATTTCATGTGTAAAATTTCAAATATTTCTCTTCATATCATAGCAAAAATTTCATACGTAGTTTGTTTTTGCACATTTATTATCTTTTTCTGGTTTTAAAATATGAATGCTTGATAATGTTTAGTTTGATAATGGTATTGTAATGAATGATTTCGTCAAAGAAAATCAAGGAAAAATAAATAAAGTTTTATTTTATTCCTTATACTAGTCGATCTTCGCACCCCCAGCAGTTGACATTTTCAAATTAACCTATTTTCAAATTTGTCATATTCACTAAATCTAAAACAAATATTTAAAATTTAACCTTTTTATCAAAATAATAGAATTCAAGTCATATGGAATTTAAATTTAATTATTTGTGAAAATTAATTTGAGCGAAAATTCCTCAATATCATTGTTAGTTTATTTGACCAAGGGTTAATGCCTTTTTTTTTTTTTTTTTTTTTTTTTTAAAGTTTACCTGAATTTGATGCCGATAACAGAGAAAACAGCCATAATTGTTTTCGGTTGTAATTTATTATCATTTACATTGTGGCCAAGAAAGAAAATCGCCGATTGGCAGTCCTTACATAGAATTACACCAGTCCTTCAAATTAGCATTTAGATTTTATAGTATCAGACATTCAGTACGAGGAAGTCTGGGTTAAAAATATTATTCAATAAAACACACAGTAGCATCAATACATTATTAAAAAAAATAAAAAATTCGCTAAATCACCCTTTTTCCATTATTTTATTCATTCCTCCAAACCAAGAATAAATATTTATTTTATTAATTAAATTTTTTGAACAATTCTTCAAAAACAAGGATAAAACTTTTTTTTTTTTTTTTCATTTCAATTTATTGTTTAGCAATGGCATCAGTTTTGAGCGTTATTTTCGTGAAACTATGGTTTTTATTATTAAAAGGTTATCGAAAAAGTTTTTATTTATGCCTACTACAAGATTTTAAAAAACTCTATAACTTGCTTTTTTATAAAAGTGATTTGTTATTTAAAATTTTACAACGAAGTAGGACTACTTTTAAATGCACCAACATAATTTTTTTTCCATTAATGCCTTTTAAAAACTTTGTTTTTTTTTTATCAGATTTAAGTTATTTATTTATTTATTTTATTTTATTTTACATTTATATTATCGATGCAATAAATAACTTTCACCAAAGGTTAAGTCATTGAAATTTTCTTTTTAAAAATATATAATCTGGATTGTCGCTCACACAACTTTCGTTATCTTTCATTTCAATGCTATAGAGATAAATCGCAGGTAAAGCAGTTCCATCAATTACATTTAATAAAAAAGAACGTGTAGGTATTTTGAGTAATCCTGCATATTTTCTATAAAGTATATGCACAACATATTGTTTACTTAAAATTAGTTCTATATGAAAAACACCTCCAGCAATTTCAAAGTATAGACCTAAAATATCCTGTATAATTTAATATGCTTAATATATACTTGGGTAGCCCTCCAAACAAATGTTTAATGATTTCCATACCACAATCTACACAAAACACGTTTTTATGCATATATATATAAGTTCATTTCATTTCCTGTAGGGCAGGCTATGTTACCCTGGACTTACCATAAATTTCCCCCATACCCCATAGCAGGCCTATATTATCGCATGGGCAAGGCGGGACTTTGCCCAGGGGCCCTGGACTCTGAGAGGTCACCATAAGCCCTAATATTAAATTACAAAATATTCCCTTTTATTTAAGTAAAAATTCAAATCTATATACATATATTTACATATATGGAATTTATCTTTAAAAAATACTAAATGTTCTCGGAAACAGAATTTTCATTTTTGATATATTTTGCTTTTTCTATTTCTGCTGGCTCATCTAATTCCTTAAATAATGGAGCCTTGGATCACAGATTATCGTACAGATAGGACAGTGAAGCTAAAACGCGAACCGGAAATATAGTAGCACCACTAGTGTCAACAGAGGGGAACTACAAGTGTTAAGTCTACATGAATAACATCCTTGATCGAAAATTGTTTTTCTATTTCGCGAGTAGTTAGTAGCAGGTTAGTATGGGAAATTTTCTTTTTCTTCACTTTGAATTCACAAAATTATCCTCAAAACATTCACAGCTATTTTTCTAAGAAATAAAAATTAATTTTTATAATGTTTAAAAATATGCTTTGTCAAACATATCCATATTCAAGTCCAAATTAAAATTACAAACTGTAATTCTGAAATAGCAGTATGAAATCATTAAATATTTAACGTTGCTTGTTTTAAATAATACAAAATGCTTTAAAATGAAAAAATGTTTTTATTTTATGTATATTCAAAGTTTATTTTCTTAATATTTAGCACTTGCTTCTTAAAATAAATTGCTTTTAACAATCAACTTAGTAAACAATAATAAAGTTGCCAAATGAAAACATATGTGCAGTTTTCTTTGCTTCACTGTTTCTACTACTTTTAAATTCACAAAATCATAACATTACAGCAATTTTCTAAGAAATAAAACTAATTTTTATTATGTTTGAAAATAAATTTTGCCAAACACATTCATGTTCAAGTATACAAATTAATATAACAAACTGTAATGCTGAAATAGCAGTATGGAATAAAATCTTAAATATTTAACATTGTTTGGTTTAAATAATGCAAAATGCTTTAAAATGAAAAAAAAATATTTCTGGTTTATATATATTTTCGAATTTTATTTGCTTAATATTTAGTACTTGCTTCTTAAAATAGATTGCTTTCGACAATCAATTTCGTAAACAATAACAAAGTTGCCAAATGTAAACATCGATACAATGGTTAGTTGGTTGGAAGTTGGGTTTAACGTTACACTAATATTACAATGAACATAGATACAATAAAAATAAGATGAGCGATTGCGTAAACCGGAAATCTCGAGAAACTTACAGCCGTTGACAATAGGGTCGTTGCAGTCAAATTTTGGTTACCGAAGAATATACGGGAGTGTCCTATCTGTATGATAATCTGTGCCTTGGATCAACATATGCCGGGCTCGTTCAGGCAGAGAGTTTGAAATGGTTCGAAATTTATTTTAATCAGTAAATCCTGCTGTAATTAATACTAGTGTGTAAACAATGGCAGTAGAGCGATAATCCAAAGCTGGCAAATCTATGACTACTAAATTTATATATCAGTTCTACAGGTCTTGTTTAGTGTAAAATAAACATACTACAGAGTGCTTTTTTATTGTCGCCTGTCAGTTAGGATATCAGGAAGGGATCAGCAGAATAAATCCACTCCATATTCAACTGTTTGTAGCGAACATAAATTGTAACTGAAAATGTAAAAAATATTAACATATTTAAATTAGCCTCAAAAATTTGATTATGCATTGTACATACGACATCTATCGGACATAAATGATGTTGCAACGGTTGCGAAGGAGCCCCTAATTTTGCCTTTCCAAGGGCCCCAAACAGTCATGATCGGGGCCTGCCCCATAGACGCAATATATTTAAATTCTCTTGGATGCCCTTGTACACTAACCATTTGCTTGATCACAACAAAAAGTCTAGTGTAGCATCACTGCATGATACAGATATAGAATACCGAATGTGGACTTCCTGCTACTATTTTTTCTTGCGATATGCTGATAAGACACACTTTCAAGCAGACAGACACAAATCAACCACTAAAAACATGATTTTCCGATTCTGGAGACCTCAAAATGTGTAAATATAACAAAAACTCAATTTTGAAAATTTCACCCCAAAACAAATCTTTCTCTACCATATATATGGGTAAGAGAAAGTAATTATAGTTAGCATGTCAATTTTCTTATGCTAATAAACATTTGAGTAGTGATGACGTCATATGGGCGGCAGATTAATGCTTGCCTCAGGCGGCAAAATATCTAGCACCGGCCCTGATGGCATGTCTCCGGACTACCTCTGGGGGTAAGTGCTAGATTGTCGCCAATTGCCCATTGTACAGCACTAATGAGATGTAAAACCCATCTATTCCAATCCAATCAAAATCGCAGTCTAATAATTGGATTATCTTGAAAATCAACGGAACTTTGAAATAAAGACCCTCATACTTCATGAGCAGAGAAAGAATCATGCACTACTAATCAGTATATAAATTCTATCTTGCCCGATTTATGTTAAGTGAAAAATAAAATTTGATTAATGAAAATATTTCTTGTAGTTATATAATCGGGAATAATTTCTGCATTTCAGGGAGTGGGGATTCTGAAGATTAAAATGAAATGGTGCTATTTTGTGTTTTCTCCTATCATCATAATAAAGTGTAAATGGGCTCTATAGACTTGATTATTTTAATAATGCTGGGATAGTTTAATTTGCATAAACTTACCTTAGGCTCAGCAATTTTTCATAGAAAAAAGTGATTCAAAGCATTTTGTAATGTATAAATCAGAGTTCTTTTTATTAATAATGCATATAGATATTGGTCTATCGTGTCCTCGAAAAAGTCCCCAAATAGAGTTTTCAATGTCCTCGAAATTTACTTCGATTTGGGGACAAACGGTAATTTGTCCTCAAATCAGTGTTTGAAAAAGTAACCTCCATTAGTGCAAACCACCTGGATCGCTGAAATCCCAGCTGTGAGTGTTAATCCGAGTTTTTCCATATAAGCAGAGGTGGTGGGAACGGACCTTAATCCCTGATTTAAACTAAGCTTCAATTTGCGAAAATTGTAATAGTTGAGAATTACATTCTAAAGGATTTTCTGTAAAAGGAAAAAATTCTAGAATTAGCTAATTCTTCTAAAATTTAAAACTCTAAATAAATCAATAAAATAATTTTAGGAATAAAATATTTATTTCTAAGGTATGTTCAAAGAATTTTTTTTCTAAAGAAAATATGACTACACTTACACACACTGATGCAAGTAAAAATCCGTATCCGAATGAAATATGTTCTAAAATCTTTTCCAAACAGGAGTACCCAAGTGCATATCTACACAATAATACCGAAAAAAATACAGACGTGCTTAAAGTATGTTCTAAAGGATTTAATAAAAATGGTGATTTCAATGGACATTTACGCACTCATACAGGAGAAAAACCATACGTGTGCGATATATTCCCTAAAGAATTTCCCCAAAAAATAAACATGGATTGCTATTCAGGCACTCATACACGAGAAAAACCATATGTGTGTGAAATATGTTCTAAAGGATTTTCCACAAAGAGTAGCCTAAAGAAACATCGATGCATCCACACAGGGGAAAAGCCATACGAGTGTGAAATATGTTTCAAAAGATTTTCTGAAAAAGGAAATTTGGCTGTTCATTTACGCACTCATACAGGAGAAAAACCATACGTGTGTGAAATATGTTTTAAAAGATTTTCCCATAAAGATAGTTGGGATATTCATTCTCGCACTCATACAGGAGAAAAGCCATACATTTGTGAAATATGCTCTAAAGCATTTTCTACAAAGAGTAACCTAAAGCAACATCTACTCATCCACACAGGGGAAAAGCCATACGTGTGTGAAATATGTTCTAAAGGATTTAATAAAAGTTATGATTTGAATAAGCATTTACGCACTCATACAGGAGAAAAGCCATACGAGTGTGAAATATGTTTTAAAAGATTTTCTGAAAAAGGAAGTTTAGATAAACATTTACTCACTCATACAGGAGAAAAGCCATACGTGTGTAAAGTATGTTTTAAAAGATTTTCTGAAAAGGGAAATTTGGACAGACATTTACTCACTCATACTAGAGAAAAACCATACGTGTGCGAAATACGCTTTGAAAAATTTTCTAAAAAGAGTAGTCTAAATGAACATCTACGTATCCACACAAGGGAACAGCCGTACGTGTGTGAAATATGTTTTAAAAAAATTTCTGAACTAGGAAATTTGGCTATTCATTCATGCAGTCATACAAAAGAAAAGCTATACGTACGTGATGTATGTCAGAATTTTCTCAAAGAAGAAGTCTAAATACTCCTCTATGCGCCCACACAGTAAAAAAGCCATAGATATCTGAAAAAAGTCGTATAGAATTTTCTGCAAAGTAATTTCAATACACATCATAACACTGTAAAGATTTATCAAAAGGGGAAACTGAAAAATATTTATGAATCCAAATAGGATAAGAGCTTTAAATGTGTCAGAGATAAATCATAAAGGTTTTCTGAAAAGAGATGTAACTGCGTATCAACTACGCGTACATTGAAATGAAAAGCCATATATGTACTGAACATATTAAAAGAAAAAAAAATTACCAAAACGAATAAACATTCACGGACTCATACAGAAGAAGGTAGTATTTGTTCACATACATGTATGTAGATGCCTTTTTCTCCTGTATGAATTTAAATTTTCTAAAGCGTTTTGTATAAAGATTTTTCTATTTACATATCCGCACATCTATTGAGCGGAAAAACTATAAATGTGTAAGGTATGTTCTAAAACATTTTCAGAAAGGAGCTACTTGTAATCATTTACGTATTCATGTTTGTGAAACAAAACGAAAAATCCAAAATATGTGGATTGTGCTTTAAAGGTTATTCTAGAACACTACGCAAATAGACATCGGTGCATTCATGAAAATGAAAAACATTATCATGTGCGCAGTGAGATTTCCTACAGATATTTTTTGCGCAGCACTAGTGCGACGTAAAACCCAATCAACCAACTAACCGAGAGAGAGAGAAAGAGATGGGGGATCACGGATTAGGATACAGGATGATAAACTAGATAGGGCGGTCAGCGTGGGGAACGGAGCTTTATTTTCCGCATTAATTCAGCCGAATAGAGTAAGCGATCCGATCGCCGCCTGGTGTAGTATCTTTGAAACTCATCGGAAGAAAGGGAAAGCCCGCCCCTTCGGCTTCAGTCATCCAACGAACGAACAGCCAGAAATGTAAAAACGCGCTGATTGGTGTATTTTCGAGATTTGGTCGCCCTCTATCTGTAAGATGAAAATTACTACCTTTCCGTAACATTAGTAATACATCCTTCTCTTTTAATCCGTGTGGGGGATTCTTCCCAACAAACACGGAGGTAATGTCTCATTTGTGGCTATACCTTTGGCAATAAGCGACTTGTAGCGGCCTGCTGAGATTTTCAAAAGTGTAGCGATTTCGTTACGCGCGTGGCGAAAACAGAATTGCGCCAAAAAATCTGGCGCATTTCTCTTCGGCCCCGATCCCGATGGCCGATCCTATTCCGAAGTCCAGGGTGGAGGGTTTTCAACATTATCTTATTTCAAGGACTAAGCACGAGAATATATTTTGAAAGATTAGCTTTAATAATTTCAATGTACATTTTAATAATGATTTCAATTTCATAATATATGAAACTAATCAATAAATTATTGTGTAGCAAATTACTACAATTTCCTAACTGTAAGTTGTAAAATAGAAATTTTACACTCAATAAAAATAAAATTCTATTAATGAATCATTTTGAAAATTTGCGTAATTCTATCTTAATTAATATGTTACAGTAATATCAGTAAATATAACATTTTAATTTTCCTGGGATTATAGCATATTTGATACATAGTATTAAATATCGGAAGCTGTGAAAAACACAGTTTGTTATATTATTACACATTTTGTTGAACTACCTTATCATGAAAGCTGAAAAGTTGATTATAAATTAATTTTATCATGAATCAGGTTTTTTACATGAAATTTTTTTCCTATGAATACTGTTTAATAGTTATTTCTGTGTTGTTTAAATTGTATTTATAAATAAAAAATAATTTTTATGATATTTATAATGGTTAGTGTCATTTTTAGTGTTTTTATTTTTAATTATTCAGCTGATCCTGAATTTTTCTATAATTGTGTTTTGAATAATGAAAAAGAAAATAAATACCTTTTTTATAGGTATATTATCAGTTTAAAGAAATGTGAATCTCCAAAATGAGAAAATAAATGATATATTATTTTATTATACTTCATTTTTGGAAGATCTTATTTATATTTTATAAAAGCAAAAAAGTGACTCTTCGTCATTTATACTATGAAAGGATGATATAAATATATTGATTTAAATCACCATTTTTTAATCATTTGATAAAATTCACTAACATTCTTAAAAATTAGTGCTATAACTCGCCCCTCCCAGCCCTCTAGCTGACGCAACATCTGGCTACTATTCTAAAACTATACCAAAAAAAAATTTAAGAAATCAATATTATAATCAATGCTAGGGAATGAAACACGGTTACTGCATGCTTTTATATAGAAAAACGATTAAAATAAGTTGTGTCGTACTGTATGAAATTGTGTTTTGTGCAGAATTTTATATGTATTACTTAAAAGACAAGAATAGAGTACCTTTGTTAATGCAAGTATAGTATTTTAATTAATAATGAGACAGATAATATACACTAAAAATATACATTTTAAAACATTAAAAACATAAAACACAAATTTAAACGTTTCGAGCCTTTTACTTTCCTCATCAGTAAAAAACATCAAATGTAAATGTAGAGAAGAACAACAGACTTTCATTAAGTGAGTACAACGTATTCATCGGGAACTGCGCATGCCTCATTAAGTGGCGAAAAATGTTGATTTGTAAACCAGCCCTCCAGGAAAATTCTTGAGTGATAATTTAAACAATTTGATATGATTACTTTAGTACTGTTAAAATCAGGTAAATGGTCAGTTTCTATGGCATGCTGGAATGGTCAGTCCAGCATAGTTTGAATTAGCTACTCCAAAGGCCATAACGGAATCAAAAAAATATATATATATATAATTACTGTGTAGCAAATCTTCTGCCAGCTGTTGCAATCCGCGATTGTAATGAAATGCTCGCCCTCTGGTGGGCTAAGGTGAAATTACAATAAACATGGTTTAATTCGAATTCCATATAGCCGCCATTGCTTGCCGATATTTAGTTTCACATATATTTATTGAATAAAAATGAATAAATACGGTAAAAAAGATAATACATACTTTTGTGTGCCACAGTGTAACTCCAAAGGATCAAGAAATCCAGAATTGAGCTTCCATTTATTTCCAAATGACAAATTTAAAATTTCAGTTGCTTCGGCTAATGGAAGTAAAGAATTAATCAGATGATTTGAAACTAATATTTGTTCAACTTCAGTTAAAAATCTACTTCCGATCGAACTTTGAATAAACTGAAGTATTTTTTCCAAAAGCAATCAATTTTCCACAATGTAATGGCGGAGAAATTATAGTACGAATATTAAGTAGAATAACAAAGGAACACTAATGGAACACACGTGGCTATGTTTACTAAACAACTGCAGTGTTCACAAAGCGCCGTCTATCGATCATTACAAACGCGGATTAGAGATGCAAGGCTTTCAAAACACCCGGTTTTTTCCCGAAAAAAAACCGGTATTTTCCCCTGGGATTTTAAGACAAAATTGGAAATTCCCCAAAACTGGGAATTTTGAAATTATGAATATTTTTATAATTTTTGTATTTATTAAATATTTTTTGTGTATAAACAGCCTCCGATCCTTAAAATAATTTCAACTTTAACTTCTGCATAGCTTTCATTTCCCTTTTCATTTCCCACTAATTCTAGCATCTTCGATGTTCATGTTCATTCCGTAAACGACGAAAATAATTAATTTTAATTAATTCGTTGCTAACACTAACGGTAAGTTTCTGTCACTATATTCATTAATATTAGCATTTTTAGCAATTTTTTAATACTTAGCAGTTTTACTAACTGAATGACAAATGGAAAGTCTATAATTTTATTTTTTTTTTATATAATACTTTATATTAATAACAATTATAATGTTAAAATTTGTAGTGATTAAAGGAAAAAAACAATTGTTTTTACTGAGTACAAAAGTAGCTAATACATGTTATTTTATCTAGAATAATGTAGTAAAATTAATTGAATTTTAGGCTTATGAAATAATGTCATCTTGTGGAATTAAAAACTATATGTAAGAGGTGTCTGTGGAGAAAAATGCTTATAACAATCTTAAGTCTAATTTTTGCCAATCAACAAGACTAAGAAAAGTAACATGTTATGATTCAAAGAATTATTTTTTCATAATCATACCATTATCTTTTAAGCTTACATATTTTGTAATTATATTTAGTTATATAAATATCACCATATATCTTGTAAAAAAGGGTTTTATATTGAAATATCTTTTCAGATGTATAATGTATGACTTGTTTACATATGAAACGCTAATGATTTGGCTGCAGTTCTAATAAATTGAAAATAAAATGATAAATTAAAAGAATGTTATAAGCTTATCAGTATATCAAAGTCTTTATAATTGCCTTTTATATTAAGTAAACAACATATTATTTGCTTTAGAGATTTCTAATTTGTTTTTTCCCCGCAAAATTCCCAAATTTCCCCAAAACTCCCCGGTTTTTTCCCTTGGTTTTAAATTCCCGGGTTTTTTGCATCTCTAGTTGCAATGATTGTCCGGGACATCGTTATTTCCCCTGACAGTAATGACCCCTACGGAAAGTTAAAAGATGAAGTGATAACTCGGTGTGGAGAGAGTAAGGGGTTAATTCTGAGTACGTCCGAATGCGATAAAATGGGAGATACGTTCGTTAGTGACGTCATTTTGACGTCATCCGCCTATCCCATAAACCCTAAGACTACTATATAACTAAACCCAAAGCAATTCTGGGACCAATTTTATCGCATCCGATTATTCCGCCAGTTACGATATATTCGCAAGTGAATATCACCGTTCAAAAAAGCGTGATAAACTTGTTAACGCATCCTAAAATTCATCCATCGTCCATTAAAATACATGCGTTTGCTCATTTCTTTTATTTTCTAAAGTTTCTTGTATTTTGAATGTTGGCTTTTTACTATGTAGAATCAAAATTTTAAGGATTTAAAACTGCAGATAAGTAATTAATTTATTTTTGTTAAGTATGAATGTATATATTTAAATTTTTGAATGCAGTGTAGAGTGTTTGTTTATTACTTACTTTTTCAATTTTTGGAAGTTCTATGACAAATTTTGTTTTCTGATGATGACGACCACGGATTAAAAGAGAAGGATGTATTACTAATGTTACGGAAAGGTAGTAATTTTCATCTTACAGATAGAGGGCGACCAAATCTCGAAAATACACCAATCAGCGCGTTTTTACATTTCTGGCTGTTCCTTCGTTGGATGACTGAAGGCGAAGGGGCGGGCTTTCCCTTTCTTCCGATGAGTTTCAAAGATACTACACCAGGCGGCGATCGGATCGCTTACTCTGTTCGGCTGAATGAATGCGGAAAATAAAGCTCCGTTCCCCACGCTGACCGCCCTATCTAGTTTGTCATCCTGTATCCTAATCCGTGATGACGACGAAGATACTTTTTTTTTTGGGGTTTCTCTGTCCAGAAACATTTCGGAAAGAACAGACTTTTTTTCTCTATATGGTGAAAAAAAATTTTAAATGTCGTTTTTGCCTTTCAAGAATTTGTGTATTGGATATATTTTCAGAGATTGAGTATCGTCTTTCATTCGAGACTGATAGGTGAGTTAATTTTTACACTTCTCTTCTATTATTTTGTATAAAAATGAATTCTTAATTAGATACTCCGGATCTGAAGTATGTTTGAATGCCTCATCAAATGTAAACAAATTATGCACATACGCTAAAAGCCTGGTAAAAGTACTTATATTCCGTTGTTCTAACATACAAATAATATTTATGTATTTGTATATATATTCCCCGTACATATAAGGCATATTAGTGTTTTTACCTGAACATATTTCTTATTCCAATACCTCTTCATATCATATGTTTATGCTGAGAAATCTGTAAAGATTTTTTTCGAACAATGAAAATATTTTTATAAACTTTTATGAAGTATTTTACTTTTCTAGGAAATTGTACATAATCTTTTTATTACAGGAAAAAAATAAAAAATAAGCCACACTTGTCCATATCAAATTATGTAATTGTCTGCAATATCGTGTGATTTAATTAAATATTTTCGTGTGGGAAAGTTTTCTTAAATTACGAGTTTGTTTTTAAATCTACAAATGCTTTATAAATTAATTGCTATTATGTGTTTATTTTATTAGAAATGTTTTTAAAATTACAGCAGTTCAGTTTAAATTTTTTATTACAATTCATTTTATTCTTAACATTTTAAACATTCATGTCGTAGAAACAAACACTAACTATTTAGAATGGTTACTGATTTAACTATATTCAGTTTATTTTTAAATGTTTTATTATTATTAACATTGATTTTTATTTGTTTTTGTCTTCACATTTTTTTTTTTTTTTTTTTTTAGTATAGTTTGTTACTGTCTAATCATCATTTTTTCCATCAACTTATGCTTTTGTTGTCTAAAACATTTTTAAAAAGAATGTAAATACAGTAAAATTTACACTTAATAAAAAATTTGAAAAATGAACTTTCATATCAGCTATAATGAACTTAATATCCTGTTTTATTTGCCTAAGGCAAAGTTTTGAAGTTTATTTAGAAGATGTTACGAAATTAAGTTTTTCCAAGATTTGATAATTGCCACAATGTAATTTTTATTAAATCATGAAATGTAAAACAAATAAGGATATTATCATAGTGATGCTTTTTAAAAGTGATAAAAGAATTTAAACAAAAAAATTGAAACATCTGGGACAGTGACTTATTACCTGGTAAAATTTGATAAATATTTATCTGAGATTGATAATAAATGCAGTGTGCTATTTATGAACCATGCAAAGAAAATAAGACTGGGGGGGGGTGTTTATAATGTATGTGCATTTAGCACAAAATTGCGATAAAAAAATATCTAAAAAGCACAAAGAAAATGCTTTTGTCTTTGTGCATCTACCCATCAGAAAAAGAGCAACGGAAAATGCGATTGATGCAGTAATGCCCATATCTCATATTTCTGCTTTAAGTGACCATGATTATTTAGAAGAAAATAGCAGAATTTTGAGGGTGAAATTATACAATACTAAGGACTCTCAATTATTGGGCCTAACAGATTATTATAGCAAGCATGTATTAAATCTTACTTTTTTTTTATGCTCGAGAAACTTTTACTGTCAGTGAACCAAGGAAGAGGTACATAAGATTAGTCAGTAATTATAAATGTGGAAAAAATGATGATTATATCACAATTTATTACCTGTAGAAAGCCATGTGAAAGATTGTGTTTTACGTGAAAGGATGCTCGGTAGTTGAGACACAACGCTATCTGCACACTGTAAGTAATTTTATTACATATTATTATTTTCATTTTTGTACAATTATTTATATTTCTTAATATATATTTACACAAAAAGATGCTCTATAGACTGCACTGTAAGTACTATTATTTGAAATCTTTTAATTATTTACATAATGCATGAGCCGAATTTGAACCTGGCACCTCACTGAAATGTAAAGTCTGACAAAAATGCTTATTAGATAGGACAGAAGGACACAATTTTACTCTAAACAATTTTATTTTACTTAATCATTTTTACTTTTAGTTGGATATTTACTTTTGTTTTCTTTATTTTAAAATTTTAGATGGACGCTCAATACATGGATAGCCAAGGTTAATCTGAATCGGCCTTTTAGTGAGACACCACCAACAGAAGTCGAGTACAAAAAAAAATTGGACCAGAAAGAACAGGAAAGTGTCTGCTTAGAAAATATGGAAGATCTCAAGAAGTAGAAGTACAACCCTTATGATCCTCTATACTCAGTTGTCACGTTCTCACTTCAGATCGTTCAAATTTGTGAATAAGAAAGACAAAAGCCTGGTGAGTGGTTTCATATTGGGTGGTGTTTATTAAAAAGCCACCTGATTGAGGCACCTCTCCCTGGCAGTCAGTGCTTTGGAAATGAAGAGTGGACATAACTAATATAGATGTGTCTTGCTGTACAGGTAATAATATTTTTTCTCTTTAAATTAAATAAAGTTCAAATTGAATTATATTGTAATTGAAAGTAATTTTAACTTATTTTCTATATAAATGAAATAAAGAGAAGTAGCTGTGTAAGTATTGGCTTCTCTGTTTCTCTAAAATTTATTCTTTTATTTTAGTTGAACCTCGTTAACGAGAACACTGTTAATATGAATTACTTTTAATATGAACTGTTTCCGCAATGGCACAATGCCCATAGCAGGAACTACTGATAATATAAAAAAAATTTTTATCCCCTTGAGATTCACGTTAATGAAGTTCGACGTATATATGAATATTCATAGAGGTAAATGAGTT
This sequence comes from Salticus scenicus, assembly GCA_963930645.1. Taxonomy (NCBI): domain Eukaryota; kingdom Metazoa; phylum Arthropoda; class Arachnida; order Araneae; family Salticidae; genus Salticus; species Salticus scenicus. The sequence continues at coordinate 481,201 of CAWVNO010002001.1, forward strand.
TATTATTTTTTTTTTAGTAATACCGATTTTCAAGGCTTTACCTCTATTTTTAAAATTTTGCCCCTCCTTTCTCAAAAACTCTTCCTCCAAATAACTTCACATATACGAGAATATCTGCAATTGATTCCTTACACTCAAAAACATAATAATACTATGGTGCTACCATTCTGCATACTTGACCATTTAAGTGGAGGCTGTACCTCATCTTCTGTTGAACATTACAGTATTAACAAAATGTATCACTTGCTCTGTTTTTGCTATTCAATGTTTAAATTTGTGTAGATGCTGTCTGAAAGGTGGAGCTGTTATGTTGTAATTTTCCTTACTTATAAATAAAGCTGTATCCCAAAATCTAATGTACTCAACTATACCATTTTTAATTTGTATGTTTAGTGAATGAACATTTGTTTTACACTTTCGAAAGCATCTACAATTGTTTTCTCACATCCCAAAACCTAATAATACCATGGCGATACTATTCTCATTCTGCATGTACTATCCTCCAATATTTAGGTAGAGCCTATATCTCAACTTCTATTGAACATTACAGTATTAATAAAATGTATATCTTGCTTTATTTTTGTTACTCAGTGTTTAAATTCATATGGATGTTGTCTGAAAAGTGGTGTTGCCATGCTGCAATTTTCCTTGTTTCTGACAAAGCTTTATCTCAAAATCTAATGTGCAGAACCACACCATTTTTTCATTACTCTTGTTTAAATTTATGTGAATATTGGTCAATAGATGCTGCTGTTATGTTATAATTTTCTTTGTTTCTGAAAAGCTTTATCTCAAATTTTAATGTACACAACTACATCCTTCCCCCCCTTACTCTTGTTAAAATTTGTGCGTATATTTGCCAAGAGGTATTGCTGTTATACTACAATTTTCCTTGTTTCTGAAAAAGCTTTATCTCAAAGTCTAATGATACTAATTACACTATATTTTTTTTTAAGTCATACTTAAATTTGTCAGTATATCCCTATCACCTGAAAAGTGACACAGCTTTTATGAAAAAGCTATAGCATAGAACCTAATGTGCTTAAACACACATTTTTTAAATTTGTGTATATAGTGAGTGTATTAATAAAATCAGACTTTTGTCTGTAGATTTGTCAGAATCGAAAAATTTTGCGATATCTTCACGTTTCACACACCATGAAAGCCGAAAATGAATTCAGAAAATTTTGCCTGTGTGTGTGTGTGTGTCATCATGTCTGTATGTCTTTTTTTTTTTTTTTTTTTTTTTTTTTTTTGGTCAGCATCACTTGAGAACGGCTGGACGGAATTCAACGGTGCTTGGCAGAAACTTACATCTTTAACTAATTTAAAATTAAGAAAAAAAGACAAAAACACGTTTGTCCGGGTATCACTTAAGAACGGCTGGACAGAAGTCAACGGCGTTTCACAGGAATTTAGGTCTTTACCCAACTTAAAATTATATCTATCAACTTTTCAGAAATTCTCCCCCTGGGGGGCAAAAGACAAAAACACGTTTGTCTGGGTATCACTTGAAAATGGCTGGACGCAATTTAACAGCGCTCTGCCGGAATTTAGGTCTTTACTCAACTTAAAATTACATCTATCAACTTTTCAGAAATTACTCCCCTTTCCTCCCTGGGGGAGGCAAAAGACGAAAACACGTTTATAAGCATAACTCGGCTCCTAATTATTTCACAATAAAGAAATTGCACTTGGGGAGACTAGACATGAGTACAAATAATACATTATCTGCATTTAGAAATTTTCGATTTTTAAGGGAAGGGAGGAGGGAAATATTGAAAATTCCTGATTTTTGAGTAGACCTCTGCCAAAAATGGAACAAATAAATTGAAAAAAGGCTATGTGACTTCATTAGGATATTTCCAAAAACACATTTTTGCTTTTTTTTTGGGGGGGGGGGGAGGTTTACGAGAAGGCAAACTCGAGACACGTTTCAGCGCTAAATTTGTCCTGAGAAATCTATGGGATCTGCGGTCACGAAATTTGGTACATAAATTGTTTATATATATCTGACCCTTATTGTAACGGGATTTTACGAAATCCCCCCTTACCCCCCTAGTGACGAGAGGGCTATAAATACATGTAAAAACAAGTTTTCCCATTTGAATTCGCCTTAAATTATCTTAGATTGGTGAACTTTGGTGCGTGGATGTTGATTAGGTGTACGCATTATGTACTGTGTATAGATTTCGCAAAACTTCGAACTTACCCACTGGGGAAGGGGGAGCAAGAATCGGGTAAGTTGCTGCCAAAGGCAGCGAGAACACGGACTCTTCACGTTGCAAGCGAGAAAAATCTCTACCGAGCACAGCGGGAACTTTAACTCAGGTTAATTAATAATGATATAGGATTTTGAAAACTCATTTCACTATTGTGTCTAGCGAAGCGGGCAAAGCCTGCTAGTTTTATTATAAATAATATAAAAAAAATTGACTATCATAGGCAAAAAATAAAAAAAATAAAATCATCACCAGCGACAGAGGGTGCATGTATTAAGGTATAACTTCGATAAAATTTAGACTCAAAATAGTTAATCCATCATGGAAAATTACCAATTTCTGTTTCAATGCATCTAAAATTGGCAAAATCCTAAATTGCTTTTTCTTAAACTTATGGTCAGAATGAATTTCTTAATTTTTGTTACAAGAAAATTTAGGTGGCGGCCAAATACTTTTAAATTTGTTGAGGCCTGCTTTTGGTATTTGGAAATATTATTAGAAAATTATTTTAACATTTATGCATTTTTTACAGATATTCAATTACTATTCATATTCATAACATAGAATAACTTTTTTAATTCTGGAGATAATTATGAATCACCCTGTACTACATATGTATTCATCATAAAATTATATGTCTGCATGAAATTGTTGGTTTATGATAACATATTACTCGAAAAGTTCAATTTATACATTAAACACAGAATTCATTTATGTTATGTCAGGGGTTATTTTATTAAGGCCATTTAGTTGCGTCTTTATAAAGTTGAAATTCTTAAGAAGGGCACGTTCACAAAATTTCATTTTATAAAAAGGATCCCACTATAAATTTCTTCCTCCTCCCAAAACTGTTTTCATCACTTATACTAAATGTCATAAAATTGGGGTTTGAATGAAATATTATTTTGGTAATAAATGAACACTTTGATTGTTAAGTATAAAATATGAAAGGTGAATATTAGAAAAATACTAAAGACAAGAACCCTACACAATTATTTTTTTTTTAAAGAAAGGTTATAAATAATTCATCATTCGAAAATATTAGTAAATCATTTTCTTTAAGCACTTTGGTTGTTTTTCTGATTTCCCTCCTCTGACCACACCACCGCGTATTTGGATTCTAAGTCATGCTTATGCAGGGTTAATACTCAAATATGGGAAAAAAATTCCCTGAGTTTCCAGACAATTTTCAAGAAAATATTAGCAACATATTACAAGAAACGCTCTTCTAGACAAGACAAAATACAGCTACTTTCACTGTATGATGTTAAATTACTGCCGATCATGATAGAAATTCAGGTAGAAATCATTATTTACGTGCGTATTTTCATAATACCTAATGATTTAAATTTTGATACGAAGCTAAACAAGAAAAACATAACTCAAGAGAAAAAAAAAATTGTTTTTTCAGATTTTGTAACTGATTTTCCCTGACTTTCAATGAAAATTTTTATTTTCCCTGACTTTTTTTAACAAATTCCAAATTCCGTTCCAAATACCAAATTCCCTGTTTTCCAGGTTTTCCCTGAGGAGTATGAACCCTGTTATGAGTAAAGCGACTTGACATTCTGCACTAGTTACAAGATATTTAAAAGAAATCCGAATCAGTAAATAAACATAAGTAAAAATTATAATATGATTTTAAGTATTTTTTTCCAAGTTCGTATTTAATGTGATGAACCATTAATGCATTCGAATTATTATGTACAATTCTGGGAAAGAACTATAACATACAATTTCCAGCAATGTTTACAGTATAGCAACATATATGCATGATGCCATAGTATATTATCAGGATTTAGTAAAACGTATATCAGTTTTATTACACTAATTTTTAAGGAAGTGAAAAAAGATGAATTCACTTATTACACAATATAATAAACATATTCAAAACGTTTTGTAGATTTATATTAAAAATGTTAATACTGGTAAGTGAATATAAGTGCAGAGCTGCCAACCAAATCCGGCAAATTGTTTGTACCGCCCCTTTTTGTACACCAATATATTTTTAGAGTATTTGTTTTCTTAATTCATCTTAAATATATTTGAAGAGAATTACTCTAAAAATTAAGTGGTGTAGAAAAAGGGGCGTTACTAACAATTTGCCGGATTAGGTTGGCAGCTCTGTAAGTGTAAGCTAATATTTAACTATTAAAATGTTACTATTATATTAGACATACAATCATAATTTTACTAATGGTAATTGATTAAAAGCAAAAATAAATTAAATTTAAACTTACAAAATTAGACTTTCGTTTGTTTTTTGTAAGCAATATTTGCATAGAAGGACAATCTAATGCATTGCCTAATATAAAAAAAAGCACTGTACACAAGACTGTCCCACTAGCTTTTTGCCTTTCCTCAAAGATTAATATTTATCACAGTGCTTGGTATAAAGCATTTCTTCCAAAACAATGCTTTCAGAAACTATCTATTCAATTTTCTGGAAAATTTTGTAGAAATGACACTAGCTCTTCTACATCAAAAATAGTTCGTTGAAAAAAAACTTAGACATGCAGTCCTTATAAATAATCAATGGCACAATTAGAATAAAAAAACATCGCAGGATACAAAATATGGTGATACAAATACTTTTAGTATAATTCGAAATATAAGAAAAATGACGAAGATTCTCTAAAATATAATTGGTGCGTGATATCTTTGCATTGATGTCATTTCAACATACTTTGCATCGTTGTCAGCCATTACTGTCAAACTGCTACTGTTTACTAAACAACATCATTTTGATGAAACTTTTCCATTGGTTCTATCGGAATATCTGCTATCGTAATCGCTGAAAATGATTGACAGTTGGGAGGAGCCGTAACAACTCTATCGCATGCTAAATATCGCACTCTGGCTTGTCGAACTTGCGAAAATGGTGGTCCAAGAATAGCTCTTTTGGTCGCATGCGACTATAGCATGCGATGTGATAACAGATTTCAGTGACGTCACAATTCGCCGACTTATCGCAACGTACGTACCCAGAATTGACCCCAAGATCTCAAGAAATTAGACGGTTGCTTACAGGAGAAAAACTGGGAGATCGGAAGCCCTCTGACCTACTTCGTCTTATGCAACGGCGTCCAGAGAACCATAACGTCGCAGATGCCCTGCTACTTGAGCTTTTCCTGCAACAACTGCCTTCAAACGTGCAATCAATTTTGGCGTCTATAACTCCTCTCACTTCCCAAAAAGCTGCTGAAATAGCCGACAAAATTCTGGACATCACACCTGCACAGGTGAGTGCAATAGAAACTAGTTCCATTTCGAACGCTTCCTGCAACAATGACTCAGAATTGCTGAAAGAGATTAAACTTCTGCGTAAAGAAGTAGCATCGCTAAGACGTTCGAGAAGTATTTCTCGTAGTCGTCGGTTTTTTCGACCAAAGAGCCCGTCTGTAAAGAACGATCCCTTATGCTGGTATCATAAAAAATTTGGCTCTAACGCCAATAAATGTTCACCACCGTGCACCTTCCAGGAAAATAACACACCCCAGGAGTAGCGGCGACATACGCCTGGTATACTAATAGTTCTCGTCGCCTTTTTGTGCGAGATCGTCGGTCAAATGTTAATTTTCTCATCGATACTGGTAACGATTGTTCTATTATACAAGCTGCCACAGTTGAAAAAGTAAGCACTCCTATACAAACTTTTAAAGCTGCTAACGGTACTTCTATTAATGTATATAAACAGAAACTTTTATCACTCGATTTAGGTTTAAGAAAAAACTTTATTTATCCTTTTCATGTATGCAACGTGTCTACAGCTATAATTGGTGCAGATTTTTTACACTATTTTAACTTACAGCCAGATCTTAGAAATCGTCCATTAATCGACACTAATACAAAATTAAAATCTAATGGTACGATTAAGATTGCTCATATTTATTCTATAAAATCTGTATTTAGTGATAATAATTTCTCTCAATTGTTAAATGAGTTTCCTACTATTACTAAACCTCCATGTGCAGATCAAATTATTAAACATTCTGTTAAGCATCATATTGAAACATTTGGCTTTCCCGTTTTTGCTAAACCACGTCGGCTTGCTCCCGATGGTTTAAAAATTGCAAAATTAGAATTTCAGCACATGTTGGATTTAGGCCATATTCGCCCAACCAAAAGTAATTATGCTTCCCCTTTGCATATGGTCCCTAAAAAAGGAAGCGATGATTGGCGTCCCGATGGTGACTATCGAGCTCTTAATGCTCAAACCAAAAAAGACAAGTATCCAATCCCTAATATCGTTGATTTTACTAGCGAGCTTCATGGGACAACAATATTTTCTCACATTGATTTAGTTAAAGCTTATCATCGAATTCCGATTGCTCCTGAAGACATCCATAAAACTGCAATTTGTGCACCTTTCGGACTCTTCGAGAGCACTCGGATGCAATTTGGTCTGTGCAATGCGTCTAGTACTTTTCAAAGATTCATTGATGAAGTGACTCCAGGTTTAGATGGTGTTTACGCATTTGTTTATGATATTCTTATTGCATCTAAAGATAAACAAGAGCATTTAAACTTCTCAGAGCCCTTTTTGAACGATTAAGTCACTACGGTCTTACTATTAAACCCTCTAAGTGTACTCTAGGTGTACTTAATATACAAATTTCTCGGATTTAATATCTCTGCCGATCTATTGCATGGAAAAAACTCTTTCCCTCAAGTTGAAGAGCAGAAATTGTGGCTTTTATTGATGAATTTATTCTTTCCGAAATTCCGTTCGCCTGCGAATGTCCTGTAGAACAATGCCTCAAATTTACTTGTAAGACGTCTTTTAAATTATTGAACACGGCTGAATTGAACTGTACTCCTAGATCTGATAGGATTTGTGCTGGCCTTCCGTAACTGCAAATATATTTGAAAATTTTCTCCGCAACAGATTTAGCAGTGATAATTTTGATGGGATAAAGCTCCATGTGTCTTGAGAAAATGTCGACAACAGTGAGTATATGAAATATGTTCTTAAAAGGTCCTACTAAATCGATACTGATCATCTCGGAGGGATGAGACGGCAAAATAGTGTCTTGGTACGGAGCACGAGGATATTTTTGTGGTTTTGCTTGAATACAAACACAGCATGAGTTTATGTAGGCTTGGGTATCACTAAACATTCCTTTCCACCAGTAATTACGTTGCAGTAATTGGTATGTTTTTTGCACACCGAGATGAGTAAGGTGAGCAATTCTCAAAACTTTTGGTATTAGGGAAGCGGGAACAACAATCCTTGGTATGAAGTCAATATTTGTTCTTTTATTGCCACAATAGAACATAAGAAGATTGTTGGAGGAATTTATATAATATTTCTTATTGAGATATGAGAATTTGCGTTGGAGTATGGAATTGTAGATTTTTGATATTTTTTTATCTTTTAATTGTTCAGACAAAATGGTGGCGACAGAAATTTCTAAAAGAGGATCTTGTAGTTGCATGCGAGTGGAGGTATGAATTGTGTTTACATACTGCTCATCATTATTAGTTGGTTGCTTTATTGATGTAATTTCCTCAATGGGAAGTATCTCGTTGGTCTGTATAAGCTGTGGATGTGATTGAATTTTCTGCTTTTCTGGACTTACAGGCAATCTTGAAAATAGTCTGCAAGCACATTTTGCTTGCCAGGAACGTGGGAGAAAGTAAAATAGTACTCATCTAATTGAAGCAACCATCTGGTTGTTAGATCGGTTGGAGAGGAAAACTTATGAAAATGTTTTAGTGGAAGACTATCAGATAGTATTATGAAGTGTCTATTATACAAATAGTATTTATAAGCTTGAACGCCTTTTACTATGGCCATCAGCTCTTTCTTCAAAGTGGGGTATTTCATTTCTGATTTGGACAAAGTCTTACTAAAATATGAGACTGGTAGTAACTTGCCATCAAAGTCTTGCATCAGACAAGCCGAAATTGCCTGATTTGAGGCATCGGTATTAAGGTAAAAAGTTTTCTCCCACATCGGTTGTTTGAGAAATGGTTCCTTGAAGGAAAAGTCCTGCAATTCCCTGAAAGCTTTTTCATGTTCGGTTTTCCATTTAAATGAGGCTTTATTTGAAGTAAGTTGGTTAAGTAGCACTGTCTTCTGAGCAAAATTTGACACTAAGTTACGATAGAAGGAGCAAAGTCCTAAAAATTTCTTTAAGTGTTTTTTTGTTTTAGGAGTGGGGAAAGCGGTGATCTTTGTAATATTGCTAGTGATGAGTTCAATTTTGTTTTCTGAAATTCTAAATCCCAAATAATCTATTTTATCTTGATGAAAATTACATTTTGTTGGACTAAGTGTAATATTATATTTAGATAGACATTTGAAAAAGGGTTCGAGTTTCTCAATAGATTCAGTTAGTGAATTTGCAGCCACGACTACGTCGTCCTGGTATGCAAAGAGTACTGGAAGGTTTACCTCATCCAAAATTTTGTTCATTAAATGTTGAAATATTGAAGCTGAATTTTTCAAGCCAAAAACTAGTCGGTTGTATTGATATGTTCCAAAGGGTGTGTTAAAAGCAAGTTTTTGTCTATATTCTTCAGGTAGATTTGATTGTATGCACTGTGAAGGTCTAGGTTTAAATAAAATTTAAATTGAACTATGTTTGAAATAATGTCCTGTATCTTCGGAAGAGGGTAAGAAGACTGTGTTATTATGGTATTTACCAATCGAAGATCAAGAGCAAACCGATATTTTTGAATTCCATCCGCACCAATTTTCTTTTTTACGAGAAGGAGAGGACAGGCCCAATCCGAAATGGTGTTGGAAATAATACCTGCCTCTTTCATTTCTTCCAACTGCCTTTTGGCTTCAGCTTGGAGACTTTGAGGAATTGGATACGGAAGTGATCTTCGAGGAAAATTAGAGGTGAAATTTAAGTGTGGCACAACATAGTCTGTGTGCCCCATGGTATTCAGAGTGGAAGAGAACACTGACCAATGCCGGGTAAGTAATTTTTTTATTTCAGATTGTTGTTGTGAATTAAGATGATCTATTTTAAAATTATCTATATTGAATTCCTTTTTCCTTAGAGTTAATGTGTCTTCAGAAGCTTTGATTAAGTTTACAAATGCATTTACTTGTGGGATGTTTTCGTTTTGCAATTCTTGTATATCATCTATCTCATAGACATGACCTAGGCATTGATTTTTGTTTAAATGAATAGTTTCATCAGAAATATTTTTAAGAAACACATTGAATACAATTTTATTTTGTTGAGAATTTTCAGAAGTGTTAAAATTTAAATCCTTTAAAGAAATGATAGCCATAGGACAGTCCCTTTTGTTATCCGGAATGGATTCAAATAGAAAATTTAAATTTGAAGAAATGTTATTACAGAATACTTTAACAAATAATTCTTCATTTGGTTGTATTAATACCTTATTTACAAGCTTAGCTTCAAAAATATTACTTTGTAAGGAAGAAGAATTTTGAGAAACAATACCATTTGTATGATTATCATTAGGCAAATTATTATCATTGTTAAACTGCATTTGTTGTACACCCCGATACATAGTAGAATTTTGAGAAATAACGTTATTGTTGACATGATCATTACACATATCACTATGTGGGGTTTGTTGTGTATCTGGATAAACACCCGCAGTAATTTGAGAAATAGTAGAAGCACTTTGAGAAACATTAGCATTATTATCATTATTTACATTTTGAACATGTAGCAACTGGTTATTATCTTCACTGAGAATTGACACAAATGGAAATTGTAGATCCTTATAAATTACGGATTTTGTTGAAAAGTTGACCGTCATGGCATGTTTTTGCAGAAAGTCTGTGCCCAAAAGGCCAGAAAAATGAGACTGTGAAAAGTCCACAAGGAAAAATGGATGTCGAAAAAATTGCTTGTGTACATGGAAGCTTATCTCTGCACATCCAACAAAATTGACTGATGAATTTATTGTTTTTATGGTAACATTTCTTGATATAAATTTATAATGAATAAATGATTTTATGCTCTTGAAGAACTCAGCGGATATCAAGGAGATACTAGATCCCGAATCAACAAGAAATTTAAATTCTAACTTAGCAAGTGTCACATTAATCAAAGGAGGTGGAACGAGAGAATTTTGATCATGCACTGAATAAGTGAAGTGTTCTTTAGAATTATTATTAAGAAATGAGGCTTTATTATGTACAGAATCTACAAATGTATTTGCATCTGGAGCGACAGCGTGATTATTAGTATCATTAAAGGTTTGAGTGGACTTGTTTCTGAGATCTCTCATTACATGAAGATGCAAAAAGTTATTCTTGAAAGTTGGAGGTGGCATATTCAGTACCATAACAGGGGCTACGAATGTATGAGAAACCCTGGCACATTCAGAGCCTCTCAATTGTAGTTTGGGTGGGTTGGTAACATTTGTTGAGTGCCAGTAATTGGCAAAGTATTGTTCTGAAACAGATAAGGCAGAGATTGCGGAACATTGAATTTTGGTGGAGCAGGTGCTTGCATTTGTTGTGGCACAGACGACTGTTCAAAAGGAAAAGGAGTTGTTTGTGAAAAGTAGCAGTTGGTTGCAGAGAGTTCACAAGATGTGATTGCGAAAATGGTAGAGGTGGTGGTAAAGCGGATGATCGAGAGTTCACATTATTAACATGAGGAACGGGAGTATCTTGCAAAACCTTGCCAAAGCGATTTTCAAATTGGCGACACTTCTTGAGTTCGTGGCCATATTTGCCACAAAATTGGCATTTTGTTCTGTGTATATTGAATTTGTTTCTATTGTATTCGTATGATCTAGTATTATTGAATTTACGTTTGTTGTTGAATTTATATTTTGAAGACCTTCGGTTCCAATGAGAAAGTTCTGGTGAATGTGATTGATTTGTTTTCTTGACGTATGTATTGTTAGAATCAGTTGGATTTGCATTCTTGACTTTTACTAGATTAATCTGAACAGTTAGAGGGCTTGATTTTATTTCTGTGTCAGACGTTGAATGATTTGTTGTCAAGTAATTTAGAATGTTGTGATTAGCATATTGGGTGTATAAGCTTGCAGCTTTTTCTACAGCTTCATCAAAATTAATAGGTGCCTGCTCAACTAGCTTGATTTTAATACTGGCAGGAACAGCCTGAAAAAAATTTGTAAGTTTTATTTGTTGCAGGGCACCCTCATCCAAAACTTTGGGATACACTATTGAGGTAAGTTTGTTTATTCGATGTGCTAACGATCTGATGTTTTCACCTGGGAGAAGGGTTATACCTTCAAAATCATTCATGCTGTTTTGTGTAGTAGTGTTGGTAAAGAACAGTTTAAATTTTTGTAAGAGTTTTGAATGTGATGTGATTTTCTGCAACTCCGGAGATTCAATGTAATATTTTAACGCAGCCCCATCAAGTCTTGATTTTAGCATGATCAGTGCTTCAGCATCAGATAATTTATTTAATTGTATGTAAGAAGTAAATTGTTCTTTAAAGAACGAAAATTTTTCAGTATCTCCCGAAAATGGGGTGATGTTAAATGAGAATTTATGAGCCATTTTACTCTATACTTTATACTTATTTGTAATATATTCACCAGACTAATGAAAAAATTTACAATGCATTTAACCAAAATATTTATAACACCATAAATAGGTAAACCAATTATATTATATTATACTCATAGAAACAGGAACAACATACCAAAAATACTCATGAGTTTTTATATTTTCAACACTAATTTCTTTATACATTTTCAACAAGAATAATTTTAAAATTCTGTAAAGACTGTAATCAAAACATAAACAAAAGAATTCTTCTTCTTTTTTTTTTTTTTTTTTTTTTAACCAAAAGTATCTTACTTTACAATCCAGTGAAATAATATTTCATAAACAATTTTAAAACGAAACAAATATACTGGATAAATACATCAAACATCTTCATTAGGATTTATATTTTAGCACATTTTCATCAATTCAATAAAATATTTTATGTACTTTCGTTTTCAAACTTTTGTTCTTTATTTTTATTCTTTGATTTGCAATACCTATATTTCTAAAATAAACCTTATTAAATTTCTCAAAAATCTATTTATTTTATTTGTGCCATCGGCATATCTCATACAATATTGATTTTTAACTATTATTAAATGAAATGAATGAACCATCTGCCATCCGGCGACGAAGGTCCGGACACCAACTGTGGTGTAACTGAATCTTCATTGTTAAAGTTTTGAAAAACTAAACTATAGTATGAAAGATAATTTTATCTTAAAAAGCAACGTGATCGTAATGAACTGAAAGCAAAAATTTTAAAGTGGTTGTTAGTACTCACCAGGTTGAAGAATTTTTCGCCGAATAAGAACAATGGCATATTATTTCGTTTTAATGAAGCAATCCAACTTTCATAAAGAACTCTTTATTTTTATGTGACAATCATCCAATAAATCAGAAATGTACTCGGTTTCCTTTTTATATAACAAAAGAGTTACAGCAGTATTAAAAGATACTGAAAAAGATAAGAAACTGCGAGCTGCCGCACCAGTTAGATTTTAAACGGTAAAAATTGCCATATCGCGATCGCGCACGCACTCTTGAATGTCCCGCTCTCCCGGAGTTTTTTTTGCCGCTAGCCGCGATCCCGAAAAGAACGGTAAATTCGCATCGGCGAAACTGCGCAGCGATAGGCGGACACTGAGCATGTGACAAAAGCGCGATGAATTAAAGGCTATGCAACACACTATGCCGGAAAGGAAATATTTCATCGAAATGATGAAAATATTTAAATTAAATTACGATCGCGGAAAATACGTGATAAATAAATTACAAAATATTTATATGTGGATGTCTTAAAGTAGATCCGGATTATTTAATGCTTAAATTGAGGTTATTTATAAGTTGATATTGTGCCGAAGGACTTTTACCCCTCCCTGACAGAGTTGAAGCAAGAAACAAATTTCCCCTACCTACAACTATTACCCAATTGCGGCGCTTTCTTGGCATGTACAATTTTTATCGAAGATTTATACCGAAAGCTGCCCACATTTTAGCATCCCTAGTAAAACTTTTGGAAGGCCATAAAAATAAAAAATAAAATCTCCACGTTCAAAAACATCTGAAGCACCTCTTGACTGGTCTGTCGAAGCAGAAACTGAATTTCCACCGCTAAAACGGCACTTGCGGATGCCACCTTGTTAAAACATCCCATTTCTGGTGCTCGTTTCCGTTTATGGTGTGACGCCTCGGATTTTGCTGTCGGCAGTACGCTCATGCAATATAATCATTCTTCATGGAAACCAATAGCATTTTTATCTGTAAAACTTACTAAAAGTCAGCGCACTTGGTCCATTTACGACCGCGAACTTTTAGCTATATATACTTCAATTAAACGTTTTCGGCATATTATGTATCTGGCAACAGCCAGATTAGAAAACCTTCCAAGCTGTGTGACGCGCGCGTGCTTTGTTTACCTTTTTTGAATTCCATAGTTTCGTATTGTACATGTTCGGTGTAGTTGTTGTTATGCTCGTTTGTGCCTGTGTATCTTAATGCTAATAAATGTTCTTTGCGTGTATGTAAAACGAATCGTATCGTCTCTCGGTCTACCTTGCATACATGACAAAAGAGTTGGTGACGAGGATGGGATCTTCGAACATTAATTTTGAATCTTATGATGCGTCTGTGGAAGACTGGTCCAGTTATGTGGAACGTCTAGAATCTTACTTCGTTGTTAATGGGATCGAAGATAAAATGAAAGTCCCTGCTATTTTAAGCCTTATGGGAGCAACAACGTATATACTGTTAAAGAATCTGGCCACTCCGAACATTCCTTCTGAATTGACTTATCAAGATATCGTAAAATTACTTTCGGAACATTTGAATCCTAAACCACTAGAGATGACAGAACGGTTTCGTTTCTACAAGAGGAAGCAATTTGAAGGTGAGTCCATTGCAAATTATTGTGCCGAATTACAAAAACTGTCGATACACTGTAACTTTGGGAACAATTTAAGTACGATGCTTCGTGATAAATTGGTGATGGGTCTCAAAAACGAAAATATACAGAAAAAGCTGTTAGCAGAGGACAAGTTAACATACGAAAAAGCTAAGAGCACAGGGCCCGATTAAACTTTGAAGCTAGGGGAAGCTCAGTATCATTTCGGGGCCCTTTTTCATTTCAGAAAATCTTGTTTTCCTGTTACATATTGTAATATAAAAATGCTATAGACCAGAAATTAGAGGGTGTTTATAGTTTTTTTTTTTTTTCATTCATATATCTGGGTGGTTTCTACACACAACACTAAAATTGTATAACTTGTTAATTAAGAACATTCAGATTTTTGAGGTTAAATAATAGATTTTTCCCGAAATAGTGAGTATTTTATCTTGCTTTAGGCGAATTTTCTCAGAAAAATTCAATCTCAGTATGAAAATATAAAACAGAAAATTCAAGACCCTGTTTTTAGTCATTTTGGGGGGCCCTCTTAAATTTTAGAGGGGAAGCTTGTGCTTCCCGAGCCTTTTGGGTAATCAGGCCCTGTAAGAGCATTGCATTCGCAATGGAATCTGCTCAGAGAGATGTGTGTGAAATTCAGAATCAAATGGTATCGATAAAAAGATTACATAGTTCGCAAGATAAAACTATCCAAAAAGATTTTTCTAAATTTAAGAAATCTGAACCTACAAAGAAGTTTGATAAATCTCGGAAATGTTACAGATGTGATAGTACTCAACATTTATCTCACGAATGTAAGCACAAGAACACTCAGTGTAGGAATTGCTTAAAGAACGGGCATTTGGCGAAAGTCTGCCGCTCGAAACGTAACGAAACAGTTAAAGAAATAGAATCTTGTTCTGAAACTGTACCAGTTAATAGCGTTAAATCACCACGACATGCAAGGGATAAGATTTTATTAGAAATTTTTGTTGAAGGGAATAAATGTTTATTTGAATTAGATACTGGAGCTTCTATTAGTTGTATGAATGTGAATGAATTTAAGAAACTTTGTCTGGATGTAGCCATTAAGCCTACCAAATTATTGCTTAGGAATTTCGATAATTCTATGATAACATCAGCTGGCCAAGCAGTGGTGCAAATTCAATACAAAGATCAAATTAATACAGAAACTATTTATTTGGTACATGCAAAAGTAAACGCAGTTTTGGTCGTGAATGGTTGAGAAATTTCCAATTAGACTGGAGCTCAATTAAAGCAGTTCGGGTTGGAAATTGTAATTTTCGAACCAATAAATTAAAAATCTTGCTTCAAAAGTATGAGAAAATTTTTTCTCCGGGTATCGGGAAACTGGAAAAGTTTTGTTGCCGTCTTCAAATGAAACCTAATTACAAACCGGTATTTTTTAAACCTCGACCAGTACCATTTGCTTTAAAAGAAAGAATAGAAACTGAACTTAATAGGTTAGTTGCAGAAGACATCATTGAGCCGGTGACATATAGTGATTGGGCTACACCAATTGTTCCTGTTATCAAACAGAATGGGAACCTACGAATCTGTGGTGATTATAAGGTGACTATCAACCCGGGACTAAAAATTGAGCAGTATCCTTTACCCCGTATCGAGGACATTTTTGCTGAACTGTCGAGAGGGGAGTTCTTTACTAAAATCGACTTATCTGAGGCATACCTTCAAATGTTAGTTGATGAGCAGGACCGACATCTATTGGCGATCAATACTCACAAGGGTTTGTTCCGTTACAAGAGAATGAATTATGGTATAGCCTTAGCTCCGGCAGTGTGGCAGAGAGCCATTGAACAAGTTTTATCAGGCATCGCGGGGGTACACGTATTTTTAGACGATATTACCGTAACAGGGAGAAATGATCAAGAGCATTTTGAAAGGTTAGAATTAGTACTACAGAGACTAGAAGAATATGGTCTTAGAGTAAATAAGCGGAAAAGTGATTTTTTTAAGAAATCTGTGAATTATTGTGGTCATACAATTGATAAATTCGGCCTCCACAAAACACAAGAAAAAATCGATGCAATTACGAAGGTACCAGTTCCAAAAACTATATCTGATTTGAAGAGTTTTTTGGGTTTAGTCAATTACTACGGAAAATTTATTCCCAACTTATCTACTCGTGTCGCTCCTCTCAATAATTTACTGCAGAAAGGTACTAAATTTTTGTGGGCTGCAGAATGTGATAAAGCTTTCAAGGCATTGAAACAAGAAATTGCTTCAGACCGAATTTTATGCCATTACGATCCTAAGTTACCTTTTGTATTACAAACTGATGCATCACCAGTTGGAATAGGAGCAGTTTTAAGTCACATTATGCCAGATGGTTCAGAAAAACCAGTAATGTTTGCATCAAGGTCATTGACTAAAACGGAACGTAATTATTCGCAGATAGACAAGGAAGCATTGAGTATCGTATGGGGAGTAAAGAGATTTTATCAATATTTATTTGGTCGACATTTTGATCTCGTAACCGATCATAAACCCCTAGTATCAATTTTCGCACCTAATCGTAGTTTACCATGTTTATCAGCAACACGAATGGCTCATTATGCACTTTTTCTCCAAGCATTCGGTTATACAATCAAGTATCGAAACACTAAGAATCATGGCAATGCCGATGCATTTCACGGTTACCACTAGCAGTTGACAAGGACTGTGAGTACTTGACTGAAGCAGACGTGACAAATATTTCGCAAATTGAATTAATGCCTGTTACAGCAACTGACATAGCCAGAGCTACTAAAACTGATAGGAAATTGTTCGAACTGTATGAAAGTTTAAAATCTGGAACTGAATTACCTGTGCCTTGGAAAGGTACAGAATCTGAATTTTCATTGCAAAATGGTTGCATAATGTATGGTCATAGAGTATGCATTCCTGAAAAGTACCAGAATCAAGTTTTGGAAGAACTTCATGTTGGACATCCTGGAATTGTCAAAATGAAGGCCATAGCTAGAAGCTACTGCTATTGGCAAGGTATTGATGCCAGTATAGCCAATTTTGTTCAGAACTGTTCAGCTTGTATCGCAACGAGGAACGAACCAGCAAGGATAAATCGACATCCGTGGGAATGGCCAAATGGACCTTGGCAAAGGATACACGTTGACTACGCTGGTCCTTTTATGGGGAAAAGCTTTTTTGTAGTCTCTTATGCATATTCGAAGTGGATAGAAGTCATTCTGATGAAAAATATTACAGCTAGTTTTACAATTCATCATCTTCGTATTCTTTTTGCTCATTATGGAATTCCCTTAACTTTGGTTAGTGATAACGGCGCAAGTTTTACTAGTTACGAATTTCGACATTTTTTTAAACTGAATAATATTAAACATATAACTTCAGCACCGTACCATCCTGCTACAAACGGACAGGCAGAAAGAATAGTCCAGTTATTCAAAGCTTCGTTGAAATCGAGTAGAGGTGATTCTGGAGATCTAAATGTGAAATTACAAAGATTTTTATTACAGTATAGAATAACTCCACATTCTCTCAAGGGAGAAACTCCGAGTGCCTTGTTTTTGAAGAGATGTATTCGCACTAGGCTTGATCTTTTTAAACCAAATTTGAGAGACAAAGTTGTTCAGAAACAGAGTTCGAGACTTGACACAGAATCTATCGTGCGTGAGTTTCAGGAAGGGGAGAAAGTAGCCGTAAGAAATTATTCCGGACCTAACAAATGGAAAATTGGAACAATTATAAACCGAGATGGAACTTTGAGTTATAGCATACAAGTTGGAAATGAAATTTGGAAGAGACACGTAGATCAAATAAGGAAATGTGGGAAGTCGATTGAATTATCCCAAGCTGCTACTGAAATTCCAATTTACGATAAAGAATTGAATTTTCCAGATGAGCCAGTATCCGATGATGTTGCTGAATCGGAACCGCCTGCACCTGTACCTGAAGTTGTCCCTGAACCTAAAGATGTACCTGTACCTGCCACTCCAAGTGATGATATACCACCTAAGCCTGTACCAGACGCTTCCGGAAAGCCGAAAACTGATGTGCCACTCCGACGCTCAAACCGAATCAGGAGACCTCCAAAGAGACTCGACCTGTGACTCTATATTTTGTCGGGGAGGAACTGTTATGTATCTGGCAACAGCCAGATTAGAGAACCTTCCAAGCTGTGTGACGCGCGCGTGCTTTGTTTACCTTTTTTGAATTCCATAGTTTCGTATTGTACATGTTCGGTGTAGTTGTTGTTATGCTCGTTTGTGCCTGTGTATCTTAATGCTAATAAATGTTCTTTGCGTGTATGTAAAACGAATCGTATCGTCTCTCGGTCTACCTTGCATACATGCTTGAAGGTAGAGATTTTTCCATCTACACTGACCAAAAACCTCTAATTTATGCCTTTAAGCAAAAGCCTGATAAATCTTCTCCTCGTCAATTGCGCCATCTCGACTTTATTTCTCAATTTTCGACAGATATACGTCATATTAATGGTACAGAAAACTCCATTGCTGATGCCTTATCTAGAATTGAAATTGATTCAATTTCAACAGAAATTTTAGATTTCAAACAAATGTCTCTCGCACAACTCGAGGATCCTGAATTAAAAAACATTTTAAATTCTACTGACAATATATGTAATATTCAAAAGCATTATTTTTCTTTGGAGGATGTAACATTATACTGTGACATGTCAACAAACATACCACGTCCTTTCATCCCAGAATCTTTTCGATCTAACATATTTAATCACATTCATAATCTTTCTCATCCCGGAATTTCTGAAACAACTAAATTAATAACTAAGCGATATTATTGGCCAAATATGAAAAAATTCATTAAAAATTTCGTCCAGTCATGTGATAAATGTCAACGTTGCAAAATACATCGGCATACGAAAGCTCCACTTGGAACTTTTGCCCTTCCAGATGCAAGATTTTCACACATACATATCGATTTCATTGGTCCACTTCCTATATCTGAAGGTTATCAATATTGCATGACTATTGTCGATCGTTTCACTCGATGGCCCGAAATAATCCCAACATCTGACATGACAGCTCTAACAACAGCTAAATTACTTGTAAATGGTTGGATTTCGCGTTTCGGATGTCCGGTTACCATCAGGACAGATCAAGGTCGAAACTTCGAATCCACACTTATCCGTAAATTAACAAATATACTTGGAACCACGCGTATACGCACAACAACGTACCATCCAATATCAAACGGAATTTGTGAAAGATTCCATCGCTGGCTCAAAACTGCATTAAAAACCCATGACAATATGAAATGGACTGAATCACTGCCAATTGCCTTATTAGGTCTTCGAACTGCTATTAAAAATGACATTATAGCGAGTAGTGCTGAACTAGTCTATGGTACTACACTTCGACTTCGATCTGATTTTTTCACAATAGATAACTACAAAACATCACATTAGGGCTATTATTGGTAGAGTTTTACTCGAAAATCCGTATTTTGCTAAATTTGCCTCCGAAAATCGTTTTCACCCCCCCTCCCCCGCTTAAAAATCCAAAACTCAAATCGCTGAAAAAGCTTTTTTTGCATTCAAGTCTAGATTCTTTCTCTGCAATTTCTTCACCGTGAAACAATTTGGAGCCGAATTTTGCTTATATGGGGGGTGTAGGAGATTGGTGTGTGTTAATTGATAGATGATAACCTTCAGTTATTTTTCATATTTTTTAATCGACGACACAGTACAAAACAACACACAGTACACATATTTAACTTAAAAGATAGAAGGGGACAAAGCCCGCAGTTATAATGTGGGGAAACCCGCTTATACATACTTTTGGGGATAAAACCCGCAGTTACAAAATGGGGATATATCCGCTAGGCAATTCGACTTCTATTGCAGCCGAAAGCCAAACAACAACTGAATTCTTAATATGGTCACATGACCACGAAAGCCCGCGGTGCTCGTTCGATATGCGCAGATGTCCGAACATGCCGCCCCGCGTTGCAATGTGCGCAGCACATTCAAAGTTCGGGTTAGAGATGAAGCAATATAATAATAAATGTTACACAATGCAATATAATACTAAATGAAAATTGAAATACAAAAATACAGTTATGCACACGAACATTATAAAGGCACATCATACAGTAGTACTAAATGTAATATAATAAGGTACACACGAGGAAAATATTTTTTTTTAATCATTAATTGGCAAAATAGCTAATTTTGAAATAGTTTTTTTTCAGTATTCCATTTTTTGTACGAATGTCTACAACTCTAACAATATTATCTCTTCCAATATAGGTTTTAGTAATGCGGCCTAGTAACCATTTTAGAGGGGGCAAATTATCCTCTTTTATGACGACCATATCGCCTATTTTTACGTTTTGTTTTTCAAAGTACCACTTAGTCCTTTGCTGTAGATTATTTAAGTAATTGTTAGACCAAAATTTCTAAAATGTTTGAGTTAATTTACAAGTTTGTTGCCACAAATTTAATTTAATGGTTTGAATGTTGGTCAGTGAGGGTTCGGGGATGACCGTTAACGATCGACCGATAAGAAAATGACCAGGGGTCAAAATTTCCAAATCCTCTATGTCGGCCGAAAGAGGGGTTAATGGACGAGGATTCAACATGGATTCAATTTGAAACATGATGGTTTAAAAGGCTTTGTACGTCAGTTTAGCATCACCTATAATACGCTTGTAATAGTACTTAAAACATTTAATCCCGCCTTCCCATAAGCCACCAAAATTTGGTGCCCTGGGAGGAATAAATTTCCATTCTATTTTCTCACTTGAGGAGAAATTTGCCAAATTTTCATCTTGTTGGGTAACTAATTTAAAAAATTCCTTTAAGTCTTTATTAGCTCGAACAAGATTACTCCCATTGTCCGAAAAGATATTAGCACACTTACCTCGTCTGCCGATAAAACGTTTCAAGGCAGCAATTAGTGACTCTGAAGTTAAGTCAGAGACGATTTCTAGGTGTATTGCCTTAGTTGTAAGGCAAACGAAAAGAGCAACATAAATTTTAATGGGGGCCCCTTTTCTTTGATGCTTATTTTTTTATAAAAAATGGGCCACACAGATCTATACCCGTACTATTGAATGCGAAAACAGGATTTATCCTCTCTTTAGGCAGATCACCCATTTTTTGAGAGTATAACTTAGGGTTAGCTCTAAAACATTTGACACAATTATGGATAATTTTACGACATGCATTTCGACCATTTAAGGGCCAATATTCTTGCCTAATGTTATAAAGAAATGTCTGAGGACCTGAATGGTGAAATTTCTCATGAAAATGTTTAATAACTACTTACTTAATGAACTTACCCTTTGGCAATATTATAGGATGTTTTTCCTTATAGTTCAAATCTGCGTTATGTAACCTACCTCCAATTCTTAATAAACCATTCGAATCTAAAAATGGTGTCAGGGGGCGAAGCCTGCTGCTAGGAGAAATACAATTATTAAATTTTATACCTGTTATATCATTCCCAAATTCTTCCTCCTGTATGGTCTTTAGTATGAAATTTTGTACAGCCCTTTTTTCTTCTGGACCTAGGTATCCAGTTTTTCTTTCCGCTGGATGTCTTATATTACTTATAAACCTGAAAATAAACGCTAAAACATGCACAATTTTAGTAAAACTATTACTAATGGTTAAAACGTTTTCAACAAAATTGAAAGGTTGGGTAGTTACATAAAAGGAAAAATTAAGCTCAGGATCATTAAGACTTTTTTTAGCCTCAGAATAATAGTCACTTTCTGGCACATTAATGTCCTCGACTGAGGGTCGCAAGTCCGGATCAATCAAGAAAGGTGGGTCGTGCCACATGGAATTGTCTAAAAGTGAATCTGCACTAATCCCTCGGGTTAACAAATCAGCAGGATTTTTCTTTCCGGAGCAATGGTGCCAGGAATTTGGATTACTTAGAGTTTTTATTTCTGTTACGCGATTTGCCACAAATTGTTTCCAACGTTTGGCCGAGCCCCTTACCCAGTACAATGTTATCTTGGAGTCGGACCAGTAGTAAACTGTAGACACTGTTTTTTTATCTATGATAGGTTTTATCTTGTGGGTCAGTCTTTCACTTAATAGGGCACCAAGCAACTCTAATCTAGGTAAGGAAATTTCTTTTAAGGGAGCAATACGACTCTTAGATGTTATGAGGTTGACTTCTATATTATTTTCTTTCTGTACACGCAGATAAATAGCAGTGCCATACGCTGTCTAACTGGCATCGGAAAATGCGTGTATTTCCACTGCAAGTACCTGGTTCGAGCAACTTAGGATTTTTCTAGGAATTTTTACTTCAGACAATCTAGGAAGCTCTTCACACCATTTTTCCCATTTTCCTTGGACATCGGCTGGCAAATGTCTGTCCCAGGGTATTTTCTTCAACCATAATTCTTGAAATAGGCACTTGACTCTAATAGTGAAAGGCGTGAGCAGACCCAGAGGGTCAAATATCTTCCCAACTGCTTGCAAAAGGAGACGTTTTGAACTCTTCTTAGAGGACAAAAATTCTAATAAACTCTTTACTTCTAAAGTTAGACAATCCTCTTCTGTCTTCCAGGCCATGCCTAAGACCTTTGCTAGATTACTTCCTAAGCTGATTGTAGAGTGCTCTAATTGCGTATTTAAGCCTTTTTTATGCCAGAATTTCATTAACGCATCATCGTTTGTAATCCATTTTCTTAAACTCATTCCTGCTTGAGACATAATTTCTTTAGCCTCATGAGAAATTTCAACAGCCTTTTCCACAGTATCTTCGCCAGAGATAAAATCGTCAACATGGATATAATTGTCGAGAAGATGGACAGTTTTTGGATATTGGTCACTAAATTGAGATATATGGTTTTTAATAGTAGCTGATAAGAGAAATGGGGATGCATTAACACCAAAAAGAACAGGTTTAAATCTTAATGTTTTCAAATTTTCAAGAGATCTAAAATCCTTTTCAAACCATAAAAACCGCACAACATCACGATCCTTCTCTGCAAGGGATATCTGTAAAAATGCTTTCTCGATGTCTGCAGAGAAGGCTATTTCGTTAAGTCGGAAATGAATTAAAATATCAAAGAGAAGTGGGTTTAAATTGTTACCAGGCTACAAACAGTCATTTAAAGAAAATTGATTGTTATCATGGGAGCTTGCATCAAAAACTATGTGAAATTTCGTAATAAGCTTGTCTTCCTTACAGACAGCATGATGGGGTAAGTAATAAATTCCCTTATCTAATATTGGCTCACTACTTTCAACTTGCTCAATAATACCTTCATTTATATATTCATTTATAATTTTTGAATAATTTTGAAAGAGTTCAGGATCCAGATAAAATTTCCTTTGTAAAAATTCTAGTCGTTTTTTCGCTACAGTAAAGTTATTGTGCAGCTGTTTCGGATCCGTTTTCCAAGGCAACTGCACTTCATACCTATCGTTCACTAACCTGGCAGTTTTGTCAAAAATTTGTTGGGCTTGATCTTTCTTTACTGGTTTTAAATCATCGGGCCGAATTCCAATGGATTCCAATTGCCAGAATCGGCTTAAGTTATTACCCAAGTAACACAGACTGTTGGCCCAACTGCGATTTATTGTTAGTTCGTTGGGGAATTGTTATCGTTGGGGAAAGGGCTCAAAATAACAGTGGGCCAACAGTAAATAGTATTGTTGGCCCAACAGTCCTCAAATACTATTTTCCCAACAGCAAAATATAACAGTTGGCCCTACAGTGTCATTCTGTTGTTGGGCCATCTGCAAAACAAGGTGGATGGGCCAACAGTATTCAACTGCAGTTGGGCGAACTGCAAAATATCATTGTTGGGCCTGCAGCATTCACCGACGGTTGGGCCAAACGCAAACCAGAGACCATAAGCCAACCGTGTTAAGCGACCGTTGGGTCAAAAGCGAAAAACGAACATTCTGCCAACCAACCAGCTAAACCACAACAACAACAACAACGCTTTCGTCTCCGCCATCTTTGATTATTAGCTGCAAGAGTTGACACGCCGTACATTAAGGTATGTTTATCATTTTAATAATGATATTTTTTGGAATTATCGAGTATATTTCACTAATAATTGGTTATTTAATGATAACAAAACCAAAAAAATTTATTTATCTAATTTAGATCCTGCTATAAAGGGTTTTTGTTGTTGTTGTTTCTAAATAATTTTTATTTAATTTTATTTATTTTTTACATGTTCTTGAACAATTTATTTTTACATATTCTCCATATTTACTTATGGACAGTATAATTTCTTGTATAAATTTCTTCTTTTATTGCAAAAATTAAATTTTTATTTATTTTTTAGTATTATTACTGATTGTATAAATAATTGTGCCTGTTTACAGCTTGAACTAATAAATTTGAAATGAAATTTTCACGAGTAAATATTAAATAATTTATACATGCCTAGAAAGACAGAAAGCATTCGTATTTTCCTTGTCTCACGTTAATTATGAGAATTTAAGAAGCAATCTAGGGCTGTTTAACATTCAGAATTATTGCTTTTTTTTTTTTAAACTGCTCGCAATTGAACTTATTGAAATTAATTTCTTAATAATCAATAATGTAAAAATATCACTTTCTTTCTTTTGAAAGGCATATGAAAATTAATGCTTCATACT
Source organism: Salticus scenicus (assembly GCA_963930645.1). NCBI lineage: Eukaryota > Metazoa > Arthropoda > Arachnida > Araneae > Salticidae > Salticus > Salticus scenicus. The sequence continues at coordinate 505,905 of CAWVNO010002001.1, forward strand.
GAAATTTTAAAAGCCTAAAGTTTTGTTTTCATATTAATCAAAGTGTTAGAGGGTTCATACTCCTCAGGGAATTTAGAATTTGTTAAAAAAAAGTCAGGTAAAATAGAAATTTTCATTAAAAATCAGGGAAAATCAATTATAAAACCTGGAAAAACAATTTTTTTTCTCAAGTTATGTTTTTCTTGTTTAGCTTTGTATCGAAATTTAAATGATTAAGTATTGTGAAAATACACATGTAAATAATGATTTCTACCTGAATTGCTATCATGATCGGCAGTAGTATGACATTATACAGTGAAAGTAGCTGTATTTTGTCCTGTCTAAAGGAGCTTTTCTTGTAACATGTCGCTGATATTTTCTTGAAAATTGTCTAGGAACTCGGGGGGGGGGGGGAAACTCAGGGAATTTTTTTCTCGTATTTGAGTATGAACCCTGTGTTATGATGATGTTTCTGCTAAACCCTTAATCCGTTTACTTTTTAAAACATATTTATAAGTATCTTATTAAAAACAACTAAATTTTTAAATTATCACATAAGTTTATCGTATACTTTAAGCATAATTATAAAAATATTTCGTTGTAATATATAAAAGTATAACAGTGTATTTTGAATGAACATAACAATAATTCATAATGAAATTTTAAAAGTCTAAAGTTTTGATTCTTATGTTAATCAAAATGTTATAACAGTGTGTTTTTCAAAGAACTTAATCCGTTTACTTTTCAGAATATCTTTATAAATAATATTTTGTTAAACTAAATTTTTATATGACATGATGTCTCACTTCGTATAATATAAAAATGTATCAATAGATAGATAAAAAAAAAATATATATGTTTATTCATCATAGGCATCCTATGTTGGACCACAGGTGACCTCGGTTTTTTTCCTGCTGTTTACTTAAAGTAAGGCTGTTTTATAATTCTTTTAAAGTTTTCATTACTTTTAGTTAATCAAATTTTGTGTTTTGCAAATTATGGTCCAAAACCACCTATCTTTTTTACTCTTCTAGAATTTGAAGATTAATGAAGTTAATCATGTTTGAAATTATAAAATATTTATTTTAATGTTCTCATTTCATATGTAAATTTTCATGCATCTTAAATTAAGCCTAAGTGTATAGGAACTTCTATATTCTTTAAGAATTATCTAAGAATGGTTCGCATTTGAGAAAGACTATATAATAAAGAATGAAATTATCAATTATTATGGTTTTAATAATCCACTAAGCTGGACACTACAAAAGTTCTGAAACATTTCATGAAAGCATGGTGTTTGCCATTTAACTTAGTTTTGTGTTCAAAAGGCCTTTTTAACACGCTTTTATTAGCTTCACCATGTTTGTTTGTATGTATGTTTGTAACCGCTCTGGGAGCAAACAAAAAATCTATGTGGTAAGAAAAGACTTTCCCTACATGGACACTGTGGTTGTGAGGTAAGGCGCCGCGCTACGAACATAAAGGTCTAGCGTTCGATCCCAGTCAGGGAAGATTTTTTAAAAATGGTTTTTGTTTAATTCTAAATTATTTTAATTAAAGATTTAAATGTAAATATTATGGTGTGTCACTCACACGATTTTCTCTTACCCTGCATTTTAATACTAAGATAGATATTGTGTGCTTTTTAGTTCACATTTCTATGAAAGTGGTTCTTTAATTTTTTAAAACTATAATATTATTTTAATTTTAACATGTGCAAAATTCTTCATATATACATCAATTATTCATTCTTTCTTACAACTATTCGTTACTCGGCCGAGCACTCGGTTACTCGGCTAAAGTGCTACTCGGTGCAGCACTAACATTAACTGCTTATAAAATCTTTATTGTGATATAGAGCTGTACCAAGTACTCGGTATATACTCGGTACTCGGCCAATTTGCCGAGTACTCGTTACTCGGCCAAATTTGGACTAAGTATTCGGCCAATACCGAGTAGTTGTAAGAATTTCATTATTTTTATGTATTATTAGAAGAAATGTATTCATAAGAGTTGTTTATTAATAACTAAACTAATATGTAAATATAAATATAGAGTCATTAAACTTTTGCTGCAAAAGCTTTCTGCAGTTGAAACGGGCGAGTAGATTGCCACCAAACTTGGTATAGAGACAATTCATGATATAAGCTTATCCCTTTTAGTTACAAGAATTTAAGTATAACCATCTTGTGTGTGTGTAATATGCGAATTTTTACTTTCTTCTAAATGCAATAGAAAAAAGTATTGGATTCGTAAAAATTTTCAACCTCTGGTTTTTGATGGATTTACATGTTTTGAGAGTTGTAGAACACAATTTGACCATTTTTAGAAAATGTCTGTGTGTGTGCGTGGCAAAATTTTGTGGCAGCTGTATCTCAGGAACTACTGCACAGAATGTAATACAAATTGGTATGTAGTTACACCTTGATATTAATTAGTGCCTATCAACGTTTGGTAAAAAATATCTTACAGGTTTCGTTGCCATCCTGCTTTTTTTTAATTTTTAACATGGTGGTATAGAACAAAATTTTGTATAAATGTGTATAAAGAGAATTATTGTTTAATAATCATTATGAAATTTACAAGAATTATTTATAATAGAGATAGTCAACTATGAAAAAATTTTGTATATGTAGGGGGGGGGGGGCGGGGAAGTCTTCCCTCGAGGGGAATAAATTTTCATAATGGGTATCTTTCAAAACTGCTCGCTAATACCTTTAAAACGAATGGTTATCTGAGATAATTTAAAATAAAATTATCGATTTTTTTTTAATGTAATATCGAGAATAAAATGAACTTTTTTTGCTTTTTTACATTTAGTGTTATACTACAGTCGGTAACAAAAGTGTCCGAACACTAGCAAAAATTCCTATGTAAAAAAAGTACACTTCATATGGTTTTGTATAGTCAGTGTTCTTACACTGACTAAGAACAGGATTCAACAAGGATTTATTTAACAAAACCGTATGAAGTGTACTTTTCTTACATAGGAATTTTTGCTAGTGTTCTGACACTTTTGTTACCGACTGTACTTCTCTAATATGGAAATCGTACTGCATTATCATGGAAGATAATTTTATTAAATAATGATTGTAATAAATTGTTTTTACTGAGTGAATTTGCAAAGGAAAAAATAGAAGAAAGTCATTTGGTAGCCACAACATTCTAGTTTTATGACAACTTAGTACATAAAATTGTATCTATAAAACAGACAAAAATAAAATATTTCAGATATAAGAACCCTTATATAATGCTGATATAGTATAGATAAAACTTTAAAATCCTGTTTTTATATTTTTTAAATTTATTTCTTACCATTTTCCGCAAACTAATTTAAATATACATTCCAGGTAAATTTACCTTAATCAGGGGTCAATCCAGATTTTAATTTTTTGGTTCCTTTTTTGTGAAATTTTTGTTTAGAATAAAATATTTTTGTGAGAAAATAAAATAGTGTGTAAAATCTTTCATTTTTACAATCATTGTATATAATGTTTAATATCAAGTTTAATAGAGTTTCTTTGAGCTAATTTAAGGCATTTATTTAAAAATAATACTGAAAACATGAAAATACTTTATAAAAGTATCATTTTTATAAAGCAAAGTCTTGTAAAAAGGCTCCTTTTATAAGTTTGAATTTCATGTGTCCCTTTTCATGGATTTGAATTTTGTGAAGGGACCATTTTCACGGATTTGAATTTTGTGTAGGATTTCTTTTCACGGATTTGAATTTTGTAAAGGGGCCGTAAAAGGGATCCAAATTTTGTTTGGATCAACCCCTGCCTTATGTTAATGTAATACACTGTAAAAAGTAAATCTGAAGGGCTGCGATGTGTATGCCGAAATATATTTGTTTTATCAAAAGGATGAAAATAAGGTATTTGAATCTAAATTGAGGTAAATCTGAAGTTTAATTTGATTTTTTTTCTTAATCTATGCTATAAAATAAATGGAAATTTAAGTTGTAATGATTAAGACATGATATCACATTTTAATTATTAAAACTGATCAATGTGTTTTAATTTTTTTGGTTTTAATGAATTTGAGTTAATATAATTTGATTACAACTTTTTCACATTTGAAACCCGAATAACTACTACGTCAGAAACGCCAAAGAAAAATATTGGAAATGCATACAGCTGTTTCGGCAGCCTTAAGTGTGCCGTCTTCAGTGCAAAAAGGCACTGAAGACGGCACGTTATCCTTTTTACACTAAAGACTGCACGCTTAAGGCTGCCGAAACAGCTGTTTGCATTCCCAATTTTTTTCTTTGGCGTTTCTGACGTAGTAGTTTATTCGGGTTTTAATATTCCAATGCCAAGTCTCCTGTTATTATTTTTCACATTTGGTATACAAAACATGAAGGTTAGCAATTTCTTATAGTTTTTCTGTTGCGATTCAGCGGCTAAAAATTTACCAGTGAATTAAGTAAATATAGTGTAAACTGTACTTTTCTAAGCCAATTGGTCAAATTAATTCTGTTGATTTCAAATCATATCAATAAAACAAAAGTAAGTGATTAATCTATAAACTACTTAACACTTGTTGCTCTGAGAGAAGTTTTTATTAGAAGTATAATTTTTCAAGATGTATTTTCATGTGTTGCACTTAATTTTATTATTATTATTATGTAAAATGGAATCAAAATAACTAAGTATTTTTATTTTAGGTTTGTATATTGCACTTTCTTAGAAGTCTTTCAGACTGTTGATGAAGAGGAAAGTTATATTGAAAATATTTTATCTGGACATACCAAAATAAATAAATAAAATAAATTGTATGATAATTAGTATACTCTAAACATTGTAATATGTAACATTTAATTAAGTTTTACTGTTTTCAATAAAAAGTATTTGCTATTTTTGAAATGTACCTTTATTTTTTGCATCTTTTTTTAGACTAATGCATTTTACCAGGGTTGCAGAGATTTTTTTTATTCCCAACATTTCCCCCAATCTATATAAAAGTTTCTCCAAAATGGGAAAACTATTTTAACTATGATTTTTGTAATTCATTGTTGAAACTGATATCATTTGTATATTTTTCTGTAAATATCTCTTCACCCCCCCCCCCCCCCCCGATCATAGATCACTGGATTGGACATATTTCGCACCCCTGCATTTTGCTTTTGTATCCAGATTTAGGTGTCTTCAAAAAATAAGGGAATTATTTTTTAATCGTATACTGTAGGTAAGAATTGTATTACTCCATTGGCAAATTACGTTAAATTGTATAATTATGTCTATTGTCTTTACAAAATATAAAATTAATTTATTCCCAATATAAGATTTAATAATAGTTTTCAATTTTACATAGATTAATTGTTAATAGGAGTTAATGGAGAAAAAATCTCCAAGACATTCTAGGAAAAGTATACATGTTTATTGAATTTTTTTATTTTTCTGACTGAGTGAAAATAATGCCTGGACCGGGAGTCGAACCCCGGACCTTTGACTTACAAGGTCAAGGCTCTACCAATTGAGCTATCCAGGCCAACAACCGGTCGGCATTACTCATTCAGACAACCTTTAGGCAGAAAAAAAGCCTAAAGGTTGTCTGAGTGAGTAATGTCGACCTGGATAGCTCAATTGGTAGAGCCTTGACCTTGTAAGTCAAAGGTCCGGGGTTCGACTCCCGGTCTAGGCATTATTTTCACTCAGTCGGAAAAATAAAAAATTTCAATAAATATGATTTTCTTCCCAATAATAATAATAATAAAAAAAAGAGTATTCATGTATTTAAAAAAAAAAAAAAAAATCTTTTGTAAAAGAAAATCAGTTTGAAACTAAGAAGTTAGCATGATACAAATATATCCTTGAGGAGGTTGGGTTTTTTTTTTTTTTCTTTTAATCCATTTCCGTTTTATTTTTATTTTATTTTATTTATTTATTTATTTTTTGAGAAATTAAATTTTTTATTGTTAGTTTTAAATGGGATATTACCTCCCTATTTTTGAAAGGGGTTATTAGTACAATTACCTCTGATAAAATTCAAATTCAATTCATTTTTAGAATAGAGAGAGGAGTTCATGACTTTCTTATAGACAGGTTTTTCTTTTTTTATAATAACAGTGGTAAGAATTTCAAAATTTTTATCAGCCAAAGATTTCATTTTTTTACAGGACTACAATATATGATACATAATCTGCAATAGCGTATCGTGAATGAACTTTTGGGTATGCTCCATACAGGTGGCTAGAAACAGCACATTATGAAAAGCTCCTCTTCTGTTTGACTGTTAAAATGTCGCCACGTCTGTGTTGCTTCTCGAAATAAGCAAGTTAACAAGATGATTAAATATCCATTTTAATGTATTATTTCTAATAACCCCAGTGGATCATGCTGAAAGTGTCATTCATGAGATGTCACCGATAGTCTGTATAGGATAATAGCAGCTTAAAAAGATAATAAAATTTAAGTAGTTGCCTATCCAAATACTAAGGGAGAGTTTTTCTTTTTTTGACAATGTTACACTGTTCATAAAAAAAATATAAAAAATCTCTCGTCATGTCTAAAGAATAACTTGCAACTGCGGAGTAAACAAACATTTTCCCAGCCTTTCATATAAACATTTTATCATTGCATATTACTTCATCATCTTAATATTTTCCCCCTCTCTCTTTCATTGAAATAATGTGGTGAAAATTTACTCTCTATTTCTCGTGTGTATTTCCTGGCTGTAATGTTGAAAAGTAATTTACAAAAACATACATTTTCTGATTTATATAAGATTTCATTTGTATTTTAAAATTAATTACAATTATATTCAATTGTCATATTTGCCACCTAAATTTATTTTGTAAGTACAGTCTAACCTTGTTAACGTGAACACACTTAATGTGAATTACTTTTAACATGAACTGTTTCCATAATCCCGTTGCTACTGATAACATGGACATTTTTTCTCCCTAGAGAATCACGTTAACGAGGTTCAGCTGTATTTTTAAAAATCTAAAGATTGGGTAAACGGATCAGTGAAAATGTGTATATACCAGTAAAATCTTAAAATTTCTGGTACTGCACTTAATTTTCTTAATTTTTACCTTTGTTAGGTCTATTTCATTATAAATCAATAGTTTGAATTACATCCTTGCATAATTTTTAATTTGATTACATTATAATCCAGCAACAGTGATGTAGATATTTTTAGTTCTGAAATTTAACTTTCTTTAAAATTTAAAGCAACAAAAATAAAAAACAATCTTATATGTTATCAGACTTGATATGAGAATTTGAATTTTCTATTCTATATAGTATAAAAATTTTGCTGATATATTTATTAAAGTGAGATAAAATAAAACAACAGATTGATTTATATTCCTTTCAATCTATTACTAGTAAAATAAGAATTTAAATGAACTCATTCGCTAAAAATAGTCAGTTTAAAAAAGGAGAGTTAAATAAATAAATAATTTTAATTTTCACTTTTAAGGTATATATTTAAAAACAAGATTTAAATATGAGACATGTGGTATAAATTACTAGTGCTCTACCACTGAATTATTTAGTCGATATCAGACAATCTAACCTGTAGTAATCACTTATGTTAGAGCTTACAGATCACATTAAAAAAATTTTCTGTTTCATATGAGTAATTCCTTCAAGTCAGATATTGGCTAGGTTTTTCAGTAAGTACAAAACTGACACAGTCAGAGGTTCTATGTTTGAATCTTAGCCAAGTCACTTTTCCATTTTGCTAAAGATAATTCACTTTTAGAAATGTGTATACATCATGTTAAGAATTTGTAGTCAGATAATTTATCCGCAAACAATCAAATATTTATTACAATGTGCTATAAGGAGTAAGGGCATACCAACATCAACAAATAAAAATGCTGTTTTTATATATTACATTGATTTTCGCATATTTCTTTTATGTACATTGAGATTTATTTTTCAGACTTCATAATTTTTTTTATATAATTACAATTTAGAGTAAATAAGATATTCTTTCTTCTTTTGGAAATTTATATAATATTATAACATTTAAAGAAAAAATTATCTTTAAGTTTGTTAATTTGTTTTAGAAATATATTTATTCATTTTGAAAGTAATAAGATATTGAGAATATAGCACTTTTAAACAAGTAATTTCATGATAATTTATAAATTCTTTTGATTAAAATTTAAACTTTTTTTAAATATATATATATATATAATAAAGATGATCTATTAAGCATAGTAAAAGCCATGCAACAGATAGAAGATCACTGAAACACCAATGACCAAAAAGAAAAAAAAAAAATCATCAGTGGATGAAATACACTAATGTAAAGAAACCAGATCTATTAATTAACAGCCTGCAAAACAAACGAATCAATAAAGTAAAACAACAAATCTTAACTTAAAACCATAAACTTATCAAAATTAATGAAAAAACAACCTAAGAAACACAAGGTAGGAAGAAGGAGGCAGGCGGCAAGACTTGTGACTTGCCTATATATGGGTCATTTCTCAAGAATTCTCTGTCATTTAGGTTAAACTCAAGGAGTTAGGAACAAAGCACCAAATAAAAAAATTATATTTTTTAGGCTATTTGGTTTTATTTTTACTCAAATAAAATATATCTTTTAGGGTGAATAAACACATTCTAAATTGAAAAAAGAATTAATTAATATGTTGCAATTATAATTAATTTATTAGGGAATAAACTAATTATAATTGCAATATATTATTTCTTTTTTCAATTTAGAATGTGTTTATTCACCCTAAAAGATATATTTTATTTGAGTAAAAATAAAACCAAATAGCCTAAAAAATATAATTTTTTTATTTGGTGCTTTGTTCCTAACTCCTTTAGTTTAACCTAAATGACAGAGAATTCTTGAGAAATGGTACCCTATATACATTCTCACACTTCGTTGGCCAACGGTTGGTTTTGGCCGCTGGCCCTCGGTTGAGCCAACCGTTGGGTGACAGTTGGGCCAACAGTAGAACGGTTAGAAAAACTGGCCTAACCGTAGCCCAACAGTCTGCCAACCGTGGCCCAACGGTCTTCCAACCGTGGGCCAACCACGGCCCAACCGTTCGCCAACCATGGCCCAACCGTTTGCCAACCATGACCCAACCGTTTGCCAACCATGACCCAACTGCTCCATCGTTGGGCCAACCGTCACCCAACGGTTAGCTCAACCGAGGGCCAACGGCCAAAACCAACGGTTGGCCAACGATGAAGGAAACTGTAGGGCCAACCATTTCCCAACCATTCCGTGTTACTTGGGTATTGATTTCATCAAACTTTGTTATAAAATAACATTGATTCTCATTACTATTTAATGGTGGTCCGATAGCTAGGTGTATTAGAAAGATCATTACTATTTAATGGAATCGTTTCTTCTAAAACTCCAGTAGGAATCAAGCCAAAACCAGAATCTTGTAAAAATAACTTATCACTAATTTGAACTGAATTAGGTTTTAAAATTCTATAAAACAGTTCACTACCTATAATGCCGTACATTTTTCCAGGTTGGTAAAACATGGAATCAGCAAACTCTACTAAATTTGGTAGATTTATTATTGATTTCATCAAACTTTGTTTTAAAATAACATTGATTCTCATTACTATTTAATGGAATCGTTTCTTCTAAAACCCCAGTAGGAATCAAGCCAAAAACAGAATCTTGTAAAAATAACTTATCACTAATTTGAACTGAATTAGGTTTTAAAATTCTATAAAACAGTTCACTACCTATAATGCCGTGTATTTTTCCAGGTTGGTAAAACATGGGATCAGCAAACTCTACTAAATTTGGTAGATTAATTTTTGATATATCTAATTAATTTGTTGGGATATAATCTGTGATTTTGGGAACAATTAAAAAATCTATGTTTTCCTTAAAACTTTCATCTACGTTGGAAATAATACTACTAATTTTTCTCTTAACGTTATAAGAAGAGTTATGTAATCCAGTAATAGGAGTATTTATAACCTTTGATTTCAATTCCAATATATTAGTGCAATCGGCAATTAATATATTCGCATTACACGCAGAGTCCAAAAGAAAACGCATCTTCACTCTCTTTTCGTATTTATGTTGAACATAAACAAAACACGTACTCAGTAATACAGATTTTTTCTCTCTTTCCCAATTGGAAAATGAACGAAAGGGTTCTCTATTTCTCGACTCTTGTGCTGGGAGGGTTCAACGGCGTCTGAGGATAGGGGGTAGAATTATTCTCATTCTTTTGGTCTTTTAGATTACTGCTATTTTCTTTTTGTTTATGCAATAAAGAATGATGATTCATTCCACATCTGCTACATTTAAATTTCGACAAACAAGAGGATGACAAATGAAGTTTATTAAAGCAGTTGATGCAACGTTTGTTACGTTTTACGAAATCGAATCTTTCAGATACATTCATTTTAAGAAACTCGGGACATTTGTTTAAATTATGCAAATTTTTACACAGAATACAATTTTTTACCTTCGAATTACATGCAGAATTAAGCATAAAGGTTTTCGTTTTGGGATGAAAACTGTTCTTATTTACGATTTTTTCAGCAGAATTTCTAGATACGCTTTCTAGAGTAGCACTTCGACTTTACAAAAATGACATTAATTCCTCAAATTTTGGATATTCAGTTTTTTTGACTGAATATTCAAACAATTTTCTGGTTTCTTTGTCTACCTTTAATAATATAATATTAATGAGCAATACATCCGATAAATTATTTCTCTTACAATTTAAAACACTTAGTGCTCTCATATTTTATTTATACAATCAATAAGGGACTCAGTTCGTTAAAGGATTCCCGATGGATTTTTTCATAATGCATTATTGCTGATAGATGAGTGTCAATTAAAATTCAGTGGCTTTCGAATCTTTCTATAAGTGCATTAAATAATGAGGTAAATGTATCATCAGAACTTTCTAGTTTTTTCGCATCACCAGTTAAGGATGCACGAAGATAAAACAGTTTCTGAGCATCATTTAATTTAGTATTGTTGGAAATTAAGTTATTAAATTGTATTTTAAATGTGGAAAAATCTTCAATTTTACCATTAATAATAGGTAAAGGGATGTCCGGCAGCCGGACATTAACTTCATCAGAACTTTTAAATTCTAAACTTTCATTTTTACTAGAATTGTTCTCAGAATGTTTAACAGATTTAAGAAGTAAATTGAGTCTTACCTCAATTCTTTCAAGGCGATCTTCAAGTTCATCTATTTCATTTTCGATTGCAGGTAAGTCCTTTATGTCCGGAATATCATAATATTGGATCCGGATATCACTCAGTTTGCTTTGCAACTCAGATTGCTTTCCAATTTTTATTTCAAGTTCAGTTGTGGAGCAAGAAATATTTTCAGAGTTCAAATCAACGAAGGATTCAAATTTTGTTATGGCACCTTTTACGGCGCTTTTCATTCTTTTTAGCTTTTCCATATTCATTTATTTGCTGGATATCTGCGACAATGACGGACCACTAATGTAGGAGATTGGTGTGTGTTAATTGATAGATGATAACCTTCAGTTATTTTTCATATTTTTTAATCGACGACACAGTACAAAACAACACACACTACACATATTTGACGTAAAAGATAAAAGAGGACAAAGCCCGCAGTTATAATGTGGGGATAAACCCGCTTATACATACTTTTGGGGATAAAACCCGCGGTTACAAAATGGGGATATACCCGCTCGGCAATTCGACTTCTATTGCAGCCGAAAGCCAAACAACAACTGAATTCTTAATATGGTCACATGACCACGAAATCCTGCAGTGCTCGTTCGACATGCGCAGATGTCCGAACAGGGGGTTTTGCCTTCTGCCAGCCCCCCAGCGGTAGCTGGGGATATTTCGCAAAATCATGCTTTAATGGGCGTCAGGGTCCTAAAACCAAATTACTCACCAAACTTTGCGAGTCTATCTCCCATAGAATCGCCACGGCTGTGTTGAGTCAGTGAATCAGTGATTTTACTCCTTTATTCCCCCCACCACGCCCCCAAAGGGCGGCTTTCAGAAAATTCCGTTACAATGGGTTTTGAACACACGTAAATAAGCCACACACTGAAATTTGTGACCTCAGCTCATATAGATTTCCACGGACGAATTTAGCGCTAAAAGAGGGCGGGTGGAGGGCAAATTTGCCCCTTTTCAACTCCCCCCTCCCCCAAGATCGAAAATCGGAAAAAATCAAAAATGAGTTTTTGCAAATACCTTCAAGGAGACATTTGGCTTTTTTTTTTTTTTAATATCTTTTAGCTATTACTGCTAGAATTTTACTCAAAAATCCATATGCTAAATTTCCCCCCGAAAATACTGTTTACCCCCTCTCCCCCCTTTAAAATCCAAAATTCCAAAATCGCAGGAAATATTTTTTTTGTACTTATGTCTACTCTCCCCATCTGCAATTTTTTCATCGTAAAGTAGTTTGGAGCCGAGTTATGTTTATAAAGGTGTTTCTGCCTTCTACACCTCCGAAAATCATTTTCTCCCCCTTCCCCCCTTAAAAATCCAAAATCCCAAAATCGCAGAAAAGGATTTTTTCGTATTCAATGCTAGTCTCTCCATCTGAAATTTCCTCACTGTGAAGTAATTTGGAGCCGAGTTACGTTTATAAATGTGTTTTTGCCTTATGCGCCTCCGAATATCCGATTTTTACCCCCTTCCCCCCTAAAAATTCAAAATATCAAAATCGCAGAAAATGATTTTTTTGTATTCAAGTCTGTGACAGCATCTGTCACGCTTACCCATAGGATTTCGTAAGAGCCCCTTTCAAAAGGTTAAAGAAAATCTTTAAAAAAACTTCTCTTTCAATGTCAAGTAAACGTAAATACTAGCGGTAGCCGCAAAGCAAAGCGGGTCGGCTATCTGGTTGCATTAGTTTATCGTAGTGCAGTTTGCCATTTAGTATCATTACTCGATTTTCCGGAATGGTGCCAAGCGCGGAATCGGACGCCAAGAGCGACGAAATCACTACACATTGGAGTATAGCAGTTCCGTGTGCCAAAAATTCAACACGCAGTGATTATACCTGAGATATTCTATTACCATGATTCAAACTTAGGTTCTTTGGTCCAATACACAATTATTCCACTAAGTGATGTTTTCTTTCAATATTTGACTTGCCTTAGCACTCCTATGAAACAGATTTCATGTTTTCTTTATGCGAATAAATGCAGAATTACAGTTATATATATATATATATATACATATATATAAACAATCACATTATATGATGGCAAAGAAAAGTTTTAGACTGTTCACTTCCTCTAGCGATTTCCCTGTCTCTATACTCGGGGCAAAGCTAACTTGAGAACAGTGTGCAAGGTACAAGAGACTTTTCTCTCCCTTTTCCGTGTATTCATACGGTTAGGAGAAACTAGGAGTACTAGATTTGGCTGTTTATCCTTATTTAGAAGAATATTTTGTACATTACATGTAAAATGAAATTAAACAATTGAATAAAATTAACTTTATTTTATCTAATATTTATTTATTTTAGGGTATTAAAAGAGTTTGTTTCATAATAAGTACATCAGCAAGTTGTTATTTGGCCAGTAATAGATTGATTGCATATATTATTGATGCAGATAAAATCTTAAAAATAATAATTGCAATTTAATCCACCAAGATATTTAATTATTATATATTTTTAGTGTCATTGTTTAATGAAGAATTTTTAAATAACACAAGCTGTCAATATATATATATGTATATATTCATTTTATTTTTTTTCATTTACTATTATATTTATTTTAAGCAACAAATCTTCAATACTTTTGAGATTGTGTTCATTAACACTTGAAAAGTGCTTCTGACATCAATCCATCTGTCAATCTATCTTATTTACAGGGCTTTTAACAGAAATCTTCGTATTTTTCAATCAAAGAAATTTACTTCAGAAAAAACTGAAAATTATAATTACTAAAGTTTACGATTAAAAAAGTGGTATTCAATTAAGGAACTGCTAAAAAACCTTGTTTTTCGTACATATTTTTAGAATGTCCTTGAAAGGATAAATCGTATTCAGATCCATTTTGGCATGATTCTCATGAAAATGATTTAAATAGCATTATTTGACTTTTGCCCGTGCCCTCAAAAAAAAAAAAATATATATATATATATATATCAGAAAAACATTTACATACATTGAGTTTATAAACAGCTAACAGCAAAGCTTTAAAAATATTTTTTGTTTTAAACTATGGAGAAAAGAATTTCACAAAAACATCATTTTTACAACTTTATTTGTAAAGGGAAAACCTTTGAAATATTGCATTTGTGCGCGTTGTTTAGAATCTGGATTTAAATTACACACTAATAAATAATAATTAAACACGAATAATAAATAAATAAATAAAATCTTGATAACGCTGAAAATTTACCTTGAGTAATTTCTTTTTTATCTCATTATGTATCTTAACAGATTTGTGTGGCCCTGTAAATCCATTAATTACTCTAATCATATCTTATTCTTAAGAAAAAAAAGTTTTGTTGATTTTATGTTATATGCAGTCTAAAGATATCAAAATATGTTTTAAAATATACCTTTCATACTTTATAGACCATAATGCATTAGAAGTTTTTTTTTTTTTTTTTTTTCATTCCTGTGCACAAACTGAACTATTTATACCATTTTCAATAATGAAAATACTATGAAAACTGATAACACATATCACTTTCATAGTAATCTAAAATTATTTATTAAAATTGCAACTCTTACAAAGACAAATACACGAAACGAATTCATAATCTGTTTTAAAATTTCTTGAAAAGTATTTGAAACAAACAACACGACTGAAATTGCAATTTTAGTAATTTTGCGGTTCGATCCAGGTTTTAATGTTTGGAATTTATATCTGTAATATAAAAAATTTAAGGGAGGGGGGGGGGGAGGGCGAAAGCGAGGTCTTATGGATTTTATTTATTTTTGTGAAAAACGTATTATTGTACGTAACACTTACCACTTTGGCGGTCGCTCGTACAGTCGGTAACAAAAATGTCCGAACATTAGCAAAAATTCCTATGTAAAAAAAAGTACACTTCATAAAGTTTTGTTAAATAAATCCTTAGTCAGTGTAAGAACATGATTCGATAACGATTTATTTAACAGAACCGTATGAAGTGTACTTTTTTTACATAAGAATTTTTGCTAGTGTTCGAACACTTTTGTTACCGACTGTATATAATGCCAAATATTGATTTAACAATGTTTTATTAAATAAAATGTACGGAATAGTTTGAATAATACTGAAAAGATGAAAAATTTTATTAAAGTATTATTTTTTACAAAGTTGAATTTTTTGAAAGAGCTTTTGTAGGAATCAGTGGCGGATTTAAGGGGGGGGGGGGGGGGGGCTGGGGGGCTGAAGCCCCCCCCCCCCCAAAAAAAAAAACTGACCTTCACTATTGAATATTGGAATTGTAAATTTTTTATCGGTCTAGAATAACACTTTGAAAAATCTTAGCCCCCCCCCCCCCCCCCAAAAGTCAAGTTCTGGATCCGCCACTGGTAGGAATTTGAATTTTGTCAAGGGACCAATTTTATGGATTTTAATTTTATAAAGAAGGGCATTTTATAGATTTAAATTTTGTGAAAGGCCTGCAAAAAGGCCATAATTTTTCTCTCTATAAGTTCCAGAATAGTGAACTTGAATAACATATAACAGTTTCAAGGCATTCTAGCAATATTTACGGAAATCAAAGCGCGGAAAGACAGACAAATTGAAGACATAAACATATTCAACTTCTTTGGAAAATTGTAAAAAGTAAAATATATTTTAAAGTAATACCACTTTGGTAAAATGCATTGAAAGTTGAATAATTTAAATAGAAAATACAGTTTAAATTTGTATTAAAAAAAAAAAAAATCTTTCTTTTTTTACAGGTAACGTAATATAATTAATTCCCCCTACTCTAAGGTAAAATTCAGATTAAATGATACATTTATTGCCTGAATGACTTATTAAATTCGGAAGAAGTAATACTGAATATTTGGTACGTATTCTTTTGCAGAGAAATCTTCTGTTTCATATTTAATATGATTTTTCTAAGGGAATTGAATATTTCAGAAAAATTTGCAATGTTATTTTAGGATTTACAAAGAAAAACTCATTTATTGAATTTTTTTTTTTTTAAATAGTTTATATTATTTTTGACTCAAAGATGAAGAATAATTGTAATAAAAATTATAATAATTGATTTTCTTAAATTACTAAAGGAAAAATGTCTACTCTGCATACGTACGGTACTTCTTTTACATGAATGTGTAGATTAGATAGCCTATTAAAGTGTTATTATGAAAAAAAAAAAAATAATTCAAAAATCTCTAACTAAGGGACTAAGGCTCTTATATTATTGGAGGAGCTCTAGTATATTATAGTTATTATAGCTCTTATATTATTGGAGACCCCTGATGTCTGCTGAGACTTAATCAAAATAGGAATCATAGGGAAATTACATCGAGAAATGATGTTTATTTACATTCAGCTGCGTTCATTTTAGCCAAGGTGTCCTCTCTGGTCACGCCTATCAGTGCCGGATCTAAGGGGAGGGGGAAGGCTAGGGGGCTGAAGCCGCCCCCCCTCCTAAAAGCACTACCATTCACAATTGAAAATGTGAATGCCATTTACAATTGTAAATTTTTCATTAATCAAAGATAACATCTTGAAAAATCTTGCCCCCCCCCCCTCCAAAAGAAAAAGTTAAGTTCTGGATCCGCCACTGACGTCTATAGAATAAAATCAGAAGCAGGTAGTACCAGTCATAAATAAAAACGAGCAATACAAATAAGCGTTCCTTCTCTTGAAAAAGTTTACAAATATTTATTTAAGATTATGTTTATTAAGATTTTCTTTTGGAGAAGATTTTTAAATTTTTACGTACAAACATGGCTATTACAATTTTTCATATGTAAATATATCCTTTTTAAGCATACATGGCTTTTCTCATGTATGAGTGCTTTTACATCTACAAAAGTATGTAATCTTTACTTTTTTTTCCCCCAAATAACTAGTTATTTTCTTAAAAGAATGCGTGCATGTGCAAGTAGTCATATATTAAACTTGAGTATTACTAGGATATTTATTACAGCAAATTTTCTAAAAAATCTCTTAAAGCATAATCCCGATAATTGGTTTTTACGATAACGAATACATACAGAATTTTCTCTTTCTAGAAAATATTTCTGAAGATACCTTACAAACATGGCTTTTCCTTTTCATGAATGCGCAGATGCTTATTTAAACTACTCTTTACAGAAAATCTTTTATGACATATTTCACACTCGTTTGGCTTTCCTCCTGTATGGATACGTAGATGAGTATTTAAGTTGCTCTTTATAGAAAATTTTTTGTTGCATATTTGACACACGTGTGGTTTCTCTCCAGTATGAGTGCGTAAATGGTTATTAAAATTACTTTTGTCAGAAAATCCTTTAGAACAAACTTCACACACGTATGGTTTTTCTTCTGTATGGATGCGTACGTGTGCATTTAGGTAATCCTTTCGAGAAAATCCTTTAGAACATATCTGGCACATGTATGGCTTTTCTTCTGAGTGGATGTGTTGATGTTTATTCAGGTTTACTTTCCTGGAAAACCTTTTATAACATGTTTGACACACGTAAGGTTTTTCTTGTGTATGGATGCGTTGATGTGTATTTAAGTGTCCTTTCTGTGAAAAACCTTTAGAACATATTTGACACACGTATGGCTTTTCTTCTGTGTGCATTCGTAGGTGCGTAATTAGATGTCCCTTTTGAGAAAATCCTTTAGAACATACTTGACACACATGAGGTTTTTCACCCGTATGAGTGCGTAAATGACTATCTAAACTTCCTTTTACAGTAAATCCTTTTAAACATACTGCGCACACGTATGGCTTTCCATCTGTATGGTTGCGTAGATGATTATTTAGGCTATTTACAGAAAATTGTTGTGGACAAATTTGACATACATTCGGTTTTTCTCCCGTATGAGTGCGTAAATGATTATTCAAATTCCTGTTTTCAGTAAATACTTTAAGACACACTTCACACATGAACAGATTTTCCCCAGTATGAGTAAGTGAATGTCTATTTAAACTTTCTTTTTCTGTAAATTCTCTAAAACACACTTCACAATGGTATGCATTTCCTTTTGTATGACCGCACACTTGTGCATTTAGATTTCCTTTTGGAGAAAAGCTTTTAGAGCATATTTCAGAAGAATATAGTTTTTCACCTGTATTAGTAGATATATGAGCATTCATTTTTTGCTTAGATCGAATTTCTTTGATATTTTCTCACTAAAAAATGCTCTATGAAATCCATGTATAGTTATAATAATACATTTAAATGACTTTAAGACCTTGCAGCTAATCCTTGAAGCTGTATCCTGTATCTGATGTTCAGGGCGAAAAATAAATGTATCGCCAAATTATCTGTTGCGCATATTTATTTCCTTTTAAGGATGTTGATTATTTATTAATGTTGATATCGTGTTTTGGCGGTTTTGGCATGAGTAGATGAATCTCTGGTTAGAAGTTTCTTTTCACTAACTAAGCTTAAAAATGCTAATTCGGAGAGTATATTAATGTTACTCTTAGGCAATTTTATTCAGAAATATAATAATTAGGTTTTCTATTGCTTTTTATTATTTTTTTTTTCTTTCTTTCTTTCTCTCCATACATATGGGTTATTTATTTTTTAAAAGAATATTCTGTATTCGAGATTGACAAAATAATAGAAGAGAAAAACTATCCCTACCCTAGCAAAATTGATTTGTAGTTTTTTTTTTTTTTATTATTATTATTATTAAAATATATTGTACGTTGAAAACTTAATTTTTTTCGAATGAAGAAACTTATATCTTTTGCATGAAAGAAGTGTATCTGAATTGCTTTTTTCATCTGAAAAACGAAAATGCAGTTGAGGTAATGTTTATTATTATTACAATTGAAATTCGAATCCTAAATTTACATTACATTAAGGAATATTAAATATTTGTTTGTTAAATAACCTCACATTAACTATACATTTCAATAAAAATATGAATAAGACTATTCATAGGTAGTATTCGTAGGTAGATTTAAAGTTGCAAGCACAATCTTCATACTATTAATTTTCTGAGACATGGAAGATCTCATAAAAATGGCTTATCAAATGAAGAAAGAAAACGCCGAACGTTCCAACAGTTCGTTTTAAAATAAAATTTCTTTAACAAAAAACTTAAAGCAGAAATCATAGATTTTTACAAGCGAATATTTCAAGACTTAGAGCCCCTAAATAAAATAAAAGGCCGTCGCATCACCGCCATTTTTTTGCCTCCGAAGAGGACAGCATTCCCGCTTGGCGTCCTTATCGCTTCCCTAATGATTTTAAGAAATCTTGATCTGAAGCTAATCCGCTCCTAAAAACACATTTTTTTCACAGTACATTTTCAGGATGTCATTTTATTCTGAGGACATCCTATGGAAGTACGATGTGTTGTTAGGGCGGTTTCTGTTTCTTTTACAAAATGTCGCCAAAACTCAAATGCACAGTAATAGAAGGTCTGTGAGCACTTTATATTCACTTCTTAAATGATTATAGCAGTTTATCGCTAAACAAACTTCCATATCATAGTTTACTTAGCTAAAATTATGAAATATAATAAAACAAGTTACTCTAAAGTAACGTAAGACGATTAAAAAAAAGTTTGTCGTTTGTTTATCAGAGAAACGTGCTCGGTACATGTAGAAACCCTAAGGAAACAAAATAGGCAACAAAATGTCTGATGCGCCAGCTCGTATATATAGGAGCCTTATCAAGACTAGCTGGATGACGTGATTAGTCCATAGGTTGCTACACTTTGGTCGCTATGTTTCTGGCAGGGTTGCCAACTCCAGAAATTTTAAGCCCCTAAATTCAAATACAAAAGTCCCTAAAAGCCTTTGTAAAAATCCCCTAAAAAAGTCTCCAATTTTTTAACTTGAAAACTGAAATACCTATGATTATAAATATATAAAACAACATTTAATGAGTTTCTTCTCTTTTTAAAAAAAGAAACTTTTATTTTTATTATTGTGCTTTCAGCGATGCATAAACGCAAGATTTTATTTTTATTTTATTTTTAATAATCCATATTTTGACTGGACCGGTCAAGTTATGGGTGGAGTTCCAATGCATTGGTATTTTCACTTAAAAGGGGCAAAAAACATTACTAACCTTTTAATTCTGGATAAGTCTCCCACTTCTTGGTACACTTCTGCATGTATTTTTTATCTATTATTTTAGATATTTTTAAGTGATATTAGACTAATATCAGTACCCGCGCTAAATGCCAGTGTTAACATCCAGACCTGGGAAAAGAACAAACAACACTGGATACTGGCTAATTTAATTTTTTATTTTTAACCTCTCTAATCAGAATCGAAGGGGGAGGGGGAAATGGGATTGTAATTCTGACCTGACAAACGATTTCATTTCCTCCTCTTCCTCTTATTCTTCTGTTTTCTTTTTTTTTTTTTTTTTTACTTGTTTTAACCAAAGTATAGTTCGTAAATTCATAGTGCATTGGTTTGAATGGAGAGAAAAAAAATAAATAATAAGGTCTTTTTAATAAAGGATTTAGCCTGAGCGCTTTATTATTATTATTATATTAATTTATTTTTTTAGCTATGTTAGTTTTCCAGTGATATCCTTTATATTTTATTTATACTAACAAAAACTTTTTTCAGCTGCTTTGCGGAGGTACAGACGCCCAGCGCGAAGAATGTGAAAGAAAACATCTGTCTCTACTTTTCGAATATTTTATGATGAAATTGACACACGTGGACAGACTGAAACTATAAAATTTATCGATTTGTTTGTATTTGTGTTCATTCAGAATAAATGTTTTAATTTAGAAAGGCTATTTAAACAACCCCTCCTTTTTTTCTTTAAACAAAAAAACAAAAACAAAAACTTTTGTTTGTTCATCTGGACGAAAATAAAAGTAAAAATGAGTACATTTCCATTGTACATTTTCCCGAACATACACATATATAAGAAAATCAAACCGAATTTGATATTTTTGTGTGTATATACGTTTTCAGGACCCCCGAGTTCATTTTTGCCATATTTACGACTAGCAGGCTACGCCCGCTTCGCTGATCACTATATTTAAATAAATTTTCAAAAAAACTGGATCAGTATTTATTTTTTACATAATATTATAAATTAAATAATAATAATAATAAACAGTAAAATTGCTCTAGACCTCGCTTCGGGTATCCACTGCCTACGGCAGCCCTCTTTTCCGCCTGTACTGCATCAGGTTCAGGCTTCCACTGTCTGCAGAAAGGTCTTTCCCGGACACTTCAATCTGGATATTTATCGACGACATGTGGCTCTTCTGTTATTTAAGAACTACGATTTTGAAGATGACTGTATCTCAGCATCTATTATACATTTTAGTTTTTAAACCATGTGTTTTATAACCCCCGTTATTTACACTATATTACGATTTGATTCCGACCAGTATAATAAAATAAAACAAAAAGTAGATTTTCTTTTGAAAGGAATTAAATACATAAAAAACAAATAAATATTAATCAGTTTAATCCTTTCATCTATATACTACCATTTTTTCCCCGATAAATATCATATTAAAAAAAAAAAAAAGATTTTTATTTTAAAGGAAAATGAAAATTAAAAAGTTGTTGCACTATACAAATTGCACATAAACATGACAATTTATTTCTATTGCATTACCATTTGATTTTCAATAAATAATAAATTTAATTAAAAAAAAAAAAAAGATTTCTCCTTCGAATGAATGTATTAAATAAAAATTAAATTGCGTAATAGCCGTTGCTAAGATACACAGACGATTACAAAGGAAGAATAAATTCACGAAAAATGAAACATAAAAGCCAATATTTAAAATCGAAAAAACATTAATTTAAAAAATGCAAATTCGAAATAAATCTTGATGAGGTGCACACCTGCAGGGTCTCAGGTACCTATATGCCAAATTTGGAAGCTCTGCGATTGGTAGTGTGATCACGAGAGTGCAGAAAGGCAGACATACACACACACACACAGATACTTCTCTTTATTTATATAGATGATGTATGCATGTGTTTAAATCAACACGATAGCATAAGAAACGCTTTGTTCGAATGAGTTGAAAGTTGGTACGTATGTTAAATATCATCCTAGCACAAATTCTCTTGATTTTGGTGAATTTAGCACTTATTTTTTATTTTTATTTTTATTTTTTTTTTTACAAAGAAAAATTCTTTATCATTATGGTCTATAAGGCCAAATTTTTCAAATTGTGATAACGTCTAAATGCCGTGTTCATCTGAACTAAAAATGTAAATACATGCATTGCTATAGGTCGCCGTCGCACAAATAGTATAGATTTTTATTCATCTGGAACTTATAGTTAAATAAATATATATATATATATATATTTAACATAATGACCTATGAGCTTAACAACGTATACAAGCACCAAACGTATACAAACACCAAAACGTATACAAAGACCAAAATCTCCAAAGTCTGATTTTTGACATGATTACAAATTACAATACTTTCCTTACATATATGCATGTTCCGAAAGTAAAAAATATGATTTCGATTATTGAAATGATTTTGTCCTTTCAGTACCAATATTTCATGAATATTAAAATATGCTTATAAAAAAAGGGGGTTAGTTCTTTAGGTGACGATTGTCGTCCATGTGTGTCATATAAGAGACCCGACGTTTACCGCTTTGTTTCTATGCTGGGGTGAAACTTTATTATTACCTAAATCAGAACAGTTGGCCGAGAAGCAAATATTTTGAAAAGATACATATGTCATAAAATAAATTAATAATAATAAACTGTATTTGACAGATATTATCAAATTTAGTGCTAGAAGTCTATTGTTTTTGATCAGTAATTTGCCGATCTAAATGCATTTCATTGAAATGGTAAAAGCAGCTTGTTTTCTGTAATTATTTTACCCATTTGAAAAGTGGACTATTAAATAACTAATTTAAATTTTAACCCTTAGCCCACTTTTGACTTGAACGGACTTCGTATAGTTTAAAAATATTTGGACAGTATAGTCAAGCTGAGAACGGAAACGTGAGGTGCAAAAGGAAAGTAAAACACAAAAACTCAGAAGTAAAAAATATATACAATGAGTCAAAGCAGAAGCTTAACAGGTCATATTTAAAAATACATCGATCAGGGCAACCAAATAATCATGCAGATTAAATTTTTATACCTAAAAATTAAATCCACTGATGTAAATTTCAAAATAGTTTTATTTTATTTTTTAAAGCAATGGGCAAACAAATAAACAAACAAAGAAAAAATAAAACACCAAATAAAACTAGTATGTTGTGGCCACCACAAGACTTTCTTCTATATTTTCCTATATACATATTCAATCAGTAACAATATTTATAAAAAAAAAAAAAATTACGATTTTTTTCTTTTTTTTTTTTTTTTTTTTTTTTTGTTAAAAGTAATACATATTCAACCAGTAACAATATTTAAAAAAAAAAAAAAATACGATTTTTTTTTCTAAGTTTTTTTTTTTTTTTTTTTTTTTTTTTTGTTAAAAGTAAAAAAAATCGATAACTTTGTTTTAAATTATCACAGATTTATAGTTCAACCATTCGTTTTAAAGCTATTGACGAGATCTTTCGAAAGCTACCCATCTTGAAAATTTACCCCCCCCCCCCCGGGGGGGGGGGAACCGGTGCCCCCACATGCACAAAATTTTTTTCGTAGTTAACTACTACTATTATCAATAATTGATAATTTTACAATCACAAGTTTAAAATAACGCTCATTATGTACATTTATACGAAATTTTGTCCTATATTGCCATGTTAAAAATTTAGAAAAAATGCGATCACAGCGCCACCTGTTGAGCTATTGATCCCTAAATGTAATCAGGACCAGTTTATGTCGAGGACCAACTAAATACCAAGTTTGGTTAAGTTTCGTTAAAAAAAAAAAAAAAAAAAAAATCGATAACTTTGTTTCAAATTGTCACAGATTTATAGTTCAACCATTCGTTTTAAAGGTATTGACGAGATCTTTCGAAAGATACCCATCTTGAAAATTTACCCCCCCGGGGGGCTACTTTCCCCCCAGGGGGGGAACCAGTGCCCTCACATGCACAAAATTTTTTTCGTAGTTAACTACTACTATTATCAATAATTCATATTAATTTTACAATCACAAGTTTAAAATAACGCTCATTATGTACATTTATACGAAATTTTGTCCTACACTGCCATGTTAAAAGTTTACATAAAATGCGATCACAGCGCCATCTGCCGGGCGATTGATCCCAAAATCTAATCAGACCCTTTCCATGTCAGGGTCCAACTATACACCAAGTTTGGTTCAATTTCATTCATCGGTTCGTGAGATACGGTGTGACATACGAAATTTTGCGATCACAGCGCCACCTGCTGGACGATTGATCCCCAAATCTAATCAGCACCATACCCCGTCAGGTTCCATCTATATACCAAGTTTGGTTGAATTTCATTCATTAGTTCGTGAGATACGGTGAAAAATACGAAAATTTGTCCTATACTGCCATGTTAAAAATTTACATAAAATGCGATCACAGCGCCACCTGATGGGCTATTGATCCCAAAATCTAATCAGCACAATGCCCCGCCAGGGTCCAACTATATACCAAGTTTGGTTGAATTTCATTCATTGGTTCGTGAGATACGGTGAAAACACTAAACCACAGACAGACAGAGAGACAGACACACAGACAGACATTTTTTTAAAACTACCAATTCGTGTTCAGGACACCCCAAAACGTGTAGATCCGTCAAAAAACGGAGGTCGAAAATTTTCGCGAATCCAATACTTTCTCTATATTACATATAGAAGAAAGTAAAAATTTCAAACTGAAATCCTTAAAATGGGACTTCTCTAAGGCGTCTCGATTTAAGGATGTGTTCAGGTTTATTGGTTTATAGCAGATGAAATTGGAACGCACTGACCACGCTTTGTGTAAAGGGTTGGGTTGGGATGTGGAGATTAAGGCAGATTGACTAGAGAAAACCACCGCTTCGTCTAGAATTAGAACTCGATGCTCTAAGTCTAAATATCTTATGTGTTATTGCAAAATAATAATAATAATAATAATAATAATAATAATAAAACACAGAAAAAAAAAAAAAAAAAAATCAGCAAAATTTTGAAAAGTCTCTAAGAGTCCCCAACATAAATTTAAAAGTCCCCATCAACAAAAAAAGTCCCTAAATTTAGGGGCTAAGTCCCCAAGTTGGAAACCCTGGTTTCTGGGTACCAGAAAAGGTGTTTTCTATTACTTACGCCAAGACTTGTAATGTAATGCTAAATCTTGGCTAAGGCTCCTATATACACGAGCTGGCGCATCAGGCATTTTGTTGCCTTAGGGTTGCCACATGCACCCAGCGCGTTTCATTCATAAACGGCAGGCAGTCATTACTTTTATCGATTTGTGTTACTTCAGAGGGTTACTCCTTCTGAAGAAGATTGAAAAAAAAGAAGAAGAAATGAAAATGCATCTTTTATCAACAGATGTAGTAAATGTCTCGTAATTGGCTTTGTCGCCCCTTAAATAAAATATATAGGCCATTATATTATTTCATTCTTTTAGCTAAGTAAAGTACGATATGGGAGTTTGTTTAACGACAAACTGCTATAATCACTCAAGAAAAGAACATAAAATGTTCAGATTTCTATAAGATAATCTAACAAGAATAAAACGATAACACTTATATTTTTCTTTGTATTCCTGACAGGTGTTAATGTAAAAATACAGAAGATTGTGTTATTTTAATCATATTATTTATATTATTATTGGTAAATCGATTTAAGAAGACTATTTATTACTGTGTATTTGAGTTGTGGCGACATTTTGTCAACGAAAGAGAAATAGCCCTAATAACACATCATATTTCCAATACATCCACAGGATATCCTAATAATATAATGTGAAAAAAAAAAAAATGTGCTGTTAGTAATATTATTGTTGCTTATTGCTTTTATTGACTGATAGTAGCTTCAGATCAAGATTTCTTAAAATCACAGAAAAGCGATAAGGACGCCAAGCGGGAATGCTGCCCTCATCTGAGACAAAAAATGGTGGCGATGCGCCGGCCTATATATTTTATTTAAGGGGCGACCACGGAGTAAAAAGACAGGAGAAGAAGGTAACGCTGAAATTTTGTGATGTGGTTTTCTAATGTTTACAGATGGCGCCAGCGTGCAATCCTTCCTTCTCTCCAGCTTCCGCAATGTTATTCAATGGGGAAATGTCTCCTTTTAATTATTTTTTTAAAAATAATATCAAGCTGAAAAAATTTCGATTGAAAGCAAATTTCATTAAATAGAGTATTCTAACCAACATGTTTTTTTTTTAAGAGCCATTTTATACTAATTTTACTTTGAAAGAAAGCTTTTAAAAAATGACGATTCTTATGAACCGAAACTAGCTAAAACAGATAATTGGGAGGAAGGAGAATGGATGAAATTTTGTAAAGAAAAAAAAATAAACTTACTTTAGGTGCAGAAAACACGAACTCGGACTTTATTTTTCTCCTAGGGCTTTTTTTTGTTTTTCTTATCACGATCATAGCCTGTTTTACGACTAGGAACGAAACATTTATTTGAAACATCTGAATTATGCAGTTTTAAGAACTTACAAAGAAATTAAATTGCATAAAATAAAAAATTTTAAATGTACTCCAGCAAAATTCTATTGAAAACAACAGTATATCCGCGCCGAGGTAGGGAAGAATGACAAGTGGCGCCCTCAATATTTACCAAAAATTTAGATCACAGTTTCGTAGCTTTCTCCCATTGGACCTTCAACTCCTATTAATCTTACTCCGTGGGGGCGACAAAGCCAATTACGAGAAGGCAATTACATTTACTACATCTGTTGATAAAAGATGCATTTTCATTTCTTCTTCTTTTTTTTCAATCTTTTCTTTCAAATATTATATAAAAATTGTTACGATTAGTTTACTACCAAACAAAAATAAATTTTATCAAAATCAAACTAAGTATTTTTTCTTTTAATAATTACAACTTTTCTTTGTATATTTTCGAAATATTAAGAACCATAATTTTGTTGTGCAAGCAGTTATTTTGTTTTAATTTAGTATCAAAATATTAACACAGTTGATTAAGCAATAGCTATAATTTTCCTCGTTTCATACACGACGTTCATAGAAAAGAAAACTGTTCATCGGTAAAATATTTGAATTAGCATTTTTATATATAAAACGTTGAAGCACTTAATTAAAATTATTATTTAAGTTAAAAGATTTTTACATTGATGTCGATTTTGTTTCTCTTTACAAAATTTCTACTTCAAACAGTATATGTGGATTAGATGTTTTGTCGTGTTCATGTATACATATATTTATAAATAACTTTAGAAAATAAAGGGTGAAGCCCAAAAGTTTGAAGAATTTTGCACTCTTTGTGTTAAATTATATTCATATTGAAAGTATATATTAAAATTTAATACAGTAAAAATTTAAAACCAAGTTATACTATGTCAATACTCTTTCAATATTAATTACTATATTGTGCAATGTAATTTTTGGCTCTACTTATAACGTACTAATGTTATATTAACCGAAGTTATTCAATTATATATGACTTATCTATACACAGCGGTTTAAGATGATTTCAGCTTCTAATCTAAGCTTAAATGGATCATACGTAAAAAGATTGCTTGTTATTAGTGCTAGAGGCCTATTTCAATCGGTACAGTTGTCGAATTTTTATAATACACTCTTAATTAGTGCTAAGGGCCTATTTCAGTCGGTTTATTGAATGGGGATTTATTGAATGAAGTCCCCCCAAGGCACAACTTTGACATGATTCCCCCCCCCCAAGGTACCCCTATTTCAGTCGGTACAGCGTTGTCGAATTTTTATACGTCACTCTTAATTAGTGCTAAGGGCCTATTTCAGTTGGTTTATTGAATGGGGATTTATTGAATGAAGTCCCCCCAAGGCCCAACTTTGACATGAGTCCCCCCCAGGCCCAACTTTGACATGAGTCCCCCCCAAGGTACAACTTTGACATGAGTCCCCCCCCCAAGGCACACCTTTGACATGAGTCCCCCCCCAAGGCACACCTCCCCCTCATTGGGAAAAAGAGAAAAAACGTTGTTTTGCTTCTATAAGACAGTTTGGACTTCCAACGTTATTTATTACAATATCTGCAGCTGAAACACATTGGTTTGATTTAATGAAAACTTTATCATGGAATTTAGATCGTCACGAATTAACTAAAGAAGAATTTGTCGATATTAACAAGTTTAGCAGTAGGCCTCTGGCAGTGGCGGATCCAGAACTTGACTTTTGGGGGGGGCTGAGATTTTTCAAAATGTTATTCTAGACAAATAAAAAATTTAGAATTGCAATATTCAATTGTGAATGTCAGTGTTTTGGGGGGGCTTCAGCCCCTTAGCCCCCCCCTTAAATCCGCCACTGGCCTCTGGCACTAAATTAAAATCTGTGAATGTCAGA
Source organism: Salticus scenicus (assembly GCA_963930645.1). Taxonomy (NCBI): domain Eukaryota; kingdom Metazoa; phylum Arthropoda; class Arachnida; order Araneae; family Salticidae; genus Salticus; species Salticus scenicus. The sequence goes on from CAWVNO010002001.1 coordinate 534,347, forward strand.
TTTTCATGTTTTTTATTAAATTTTCGATAATTTCAAACTGAAAATATCTTTATTTTTTTTTTTTCTTTATTTTTCCGATAAGATTTTATACAATTTTTCTAGTAGAAATATTCTAGTAGAAATATTCTAGTAGAAATTTCTAATAGAATTTCTATCCTAGTAGAAAATTAATTTTACAGAAATCAACACTCCCGTTTAACTGATCCATGTACTGTCTTATTTAAATATATTGTTTAGGTGAAATTTGTTACTATTAGGATTATTAATAATATAATGTAATTTAAATCGAATTTTAAAATGAAAACAAATCAGTAATTCAATTATATTTTATTGTTTAGTCTATGAAAATCCTGCAGATATTGAAAGAAAGAAAATCTGGTAAAAAAGATTAAAAATATTCACATTCATTTTTTTAATTAAAAATTGTACAAATATATTTTTGCGCATTAAAAAAAAAAAAAAAAAAAAAAAAAAAAAAAAGAAAAGAAAAAAAAAAAAATGGTGTTTCTAAAAAAAAAAAAAAATTGCCATATTTATTTTTTTAATCCGTGCTTTTATTGATCACATGTCAACACTGGTAAAAACAGACATTTATTCAGTGCATGCTTCAAACCGAACGGCTGTTTTCAGAATTTATTTACATAACTGCATACACAGCGCGTAAGTTGTGAAAAGTATGCTATGAAAAAAGAATAATTAAGACAGTTTCAATATGCATCTCTGTGATCATGGAAAAGAGAAAAAAAACCTTACATTTAATGGGTAATTCGAAATCTTTTTTCTGAAATAGAATAGATAATATTCATGCAGAATTAAAAGTGTTTGATTGTAATATGTACAAGCTCATAATATAAAATGATTTCAAGAATTTAGAGACAAATTTATGAACAAATACACAACAGGGAAGCAATTTGTTTATCTTGTTAAAGATGCTACCAAGAGTAAAGAGCTCTTTAGCATTATTTACAAAAATACATATTACTGCAATGTGCATTTAAAAAAAAAAATATGATCCGAATGGAACATTGATATGAATGTCATACTGAGAAAAAAATTCCTATGGAAAGTTATAATTTTGTGTAAGAATGGATTTTAAAGTTAATTTTCAATGACAAATTTCATTGTGAAGAAATTACAAAAATATTTTTTATATAAAATAATATAAATATATTTAATCATGAATACATATATACCCACTGATACACGAGAAAAGCCACCTGTGTGTGAAATTTATTATAAAGAACTTAACAAAAAGAGTCATTTAAAAAGACACAATAACACTCATTCAGAGGAAAAGCAATATGTATGTAAAGTATGTTCTAAAGAGTTTTCTAAAAAGACAAATCTCAATAAACATTCAAGTGTGCATACTGAAGAAAAGCCATACATGTGTAAAATATGTTCTAAAAGATTTTCTAAAAAGAGAAGTCTGAATACACATTCACACTCGCATACTGGAAAAAAGCCATATGTGTGTGAAGTATGCTGTAAAAGATTTTCTCAAAAGACATATCTAATCATGCATTCACGCACACATACAGGAGAAAAGCCGTATATGTGTGAAATATGTTCAAAAAGATTTTCTAAAAAGAGAAGTCTGAATACACATTCACACTCGCATACTGGAGAAAAACCATATGTGTGTGAAGTATGCTTTAAAAGATTTTCTGAAAAAACATATCTAATCATGCATTCACGCACACATACTGGAGAAAAGCCGTATGTGTGTGAAATATGTTCTAAAGGATTTTCAGGAAAGGGAGACCTAAATAGACATCTTCGTGTCCATACAGAAGAGAAGCCGTATGTGTGTGAAGTATGTTTTAAAGCTTTTTCAGAAAAACAATCTTTGAATAGACATTCACGCATTCATTCAGGAGAAAAGCCATATGTCTGTGAAGTATGTTCTAAAGATTTTTCGCGAAAGGAATGTTTAAATGTACATAAGCGTACTCACACAGGAGAAAAACCATACGTGTGTGAAGTATGCTGTAAAACGTTTTCTGATAAGGCACAGCTAAACACACATCTACGTGCCCATAAAAAAGAAAAGCCATATGTATGTGAAATATGTTCAACGGGATTTACTAAAAAGATATATCTAAATAGGCATTCAAGCTCTCATGAAAGTCAATGATATGTATGGAATGATATGCGCATCCATTCTTTATCTTAGGAAAATAAATCTTTATCTAAAAAAAAAAAAAATCTCTTTTTATTTGTTTATTTATTTATTTTGTAAGAATTTTTTTTACAGAAATGGAATTTAATATAATTTATTTTTAACATACACAAACATCAAACCGTCTCAATTATATATATTAAAAACAAAAGCTATTTTATTTACAAGATAAAATTTTAATTAAAATACATGTAAAAACAAAAATATATTTTTTAAAAAATTGAAATTTAGACGTTTCGAAACCCGTCCGGGTTTCCTCATTAGTATCACTACAACATAATTTGCAAGTATTACATGAATACACAAGGAACTTATTGAAGTACCGAATATTGAGGAGCTAGTGCGCGTGCTTCATTGATAGTGTGCCAGCTCTCAAGGAAAATACGTGATTTATAATTATCAAAACCAGAATTTAGAACTTCTATATTATCGAAGTCAAGAATAGGATCGGTTTCTATTGAATTGATTAGAATTTTGATTGCAATTTTTATATGATCGCCTGTTCTCCTGTAGTCTAATTCTTACTGTACGGCCAGTTTCACTTATATATACATATTTACAATTTTAACAAGGAATTATATATTAACTTCTATTCTTGTTTGTTTGTCCGGTACAAATCTTGCAATCTATTTTTAACTAACTTCCCTACTAACTAGACATTTGAAACTTTCACAGTAGCTCAGAACCCGGTGACAACACAATACTTTGAAGTCAGATTTTCGAATAGATTTCTTTTAATTAATTGAAATAAGAAAATAATATGCTCCTAATAGCAATAAAAATAGTCATTAAAATATAAGCTATAATTTAATTGTTGCCAAAAAAAATTTACGAGTTCATTTTCTTTCGACATAAAAATAAATACATTTAATAATACGCGAGCGTTGAAAAATTGTAAAAAGTTAAATTACGCATCTGGCAAAAATTGACATCATTATCACTTTAAAGATTTTCTACACATTGATAAAGTGCTAATGTAGTTCATGATGCAAATATATGTTGTTCTAAAAAGATTAATAATTTATTTTTAAAATCAACTTCTTTTTTTTATTCAAATTTCCCATAACTTTTTATCCAATCACATTAGAACATCCATCTTTGGAATATCGATAATAAGGATTTTCTCACCAAAAGTCGCCAAATGCCTTGCCTGCCTATTTGAGCTTTTTTATTGCGTTTTAAAGGGAAAATTAAGCTATTTTAACGAGAAAAAGGGCTGAAAATGCAGAAAATTGACATTTTATCAACTTACTAAGCCTCTTTGAAAGAATTTATACGTAAATAAATACAATTATTTACAATTTCGTAACAATACGCATTTATAAAGAGATAATGTAGTTAGTTCTATAGCTATGATTCAACAGAAAATTTAAAAACATAGTTTATAAAAAGTTTTTATCTTATAATTATTTTTATTTTCATATTGCTTTCATCATGATGGAGTCACTGTGGCTAATTTTACTGGAACTGGGAATGCTCCTATGATTACTAAACATCATAAATTATTTGAAAATAAAGATCATCACTGGTCTAAGGCTTTTTACCCTTTTGTTCAAAATCAATGGGTAGAATAAACTTATTGCAAAAGTGAAAATATGGCTTTACCACCAGTTAAGTGGTCATCTAACAATTTTAGATTCTGAACTGATGATGACGGCATCGGTTTATTGCGTCCGAAATGAATGTTGTACATAGGTACGCATTTTTACTCTAAAGGTACAGGTGATAATTTTGAAAATTTTGGCTTTCGACTTTTTTTCGATTACGGAAAATGAGTGCAAACACGGAGCAAACAGGCCCTGACTTACAACAGGGCATACGGGGCAAATGCCCTGGGCCCCCCTTGTGGAAGGGGCCCCCTACAGGTGAATACAGAAATTCTGCAACCTAAAGACCTCTTATGTCACTGCAAGGGGGCCCCCCCAGAATAGGCTTGCCCAGGGGCTGCAGGTAGTCTAAGTCGGGCCCTGGGAGCAAATACTTAAAAAGCACGGATTAAAAGAGTAGGATGTATTACGAATGTTACGGAAAGGTAGTAATTTTCATCTTACAGATAGAGGGCGACTAGATCTTGAAAATTTATCAATCAGCGCGTTTTTACATTTCTGGCTGTTCGTTCGTTGGTCGTTCTCGGAAATCGGTTGATGACTGAAGCCGAAGGGGCGGACTTTCCCTTTCTTCCGATAAGTTTCAAAGATACTACACCAGGCGGCGATCGAATCGCTTTCGTGGACTCGGCTGAATTAATGCGGAAAAGGAAGCTTCTGTTCCCGCTCGCTGCCCTATCTCGTTTTAATTCCTATACTCTTCTTCCGTGTTAAAAAGATACTAGACAAAACAATGGGTCGTCCAATTGAACCGGACAAACTGCACTATGGGGATACCGATGCTTCACTAAATCTTGAGGACGAGGCGCTTCCTAATATTTTGGATAATTCTTTGTTGAGAGGTGAGGATTTAAGTAAAAGAAAATTGGATTGCGACCATCATTGCAACAAAAAACACAAACATGAAGAAGGTGATCAGGACAATACACACGTTCCAGAAAATACACAGGGTCTTGATCAGGCTGCTCCAGGGGTGGGGATGATGGTGAATTATTGGACAATGAAAGTGTAGATAAACAACCAGTTGTTTTGTTCCTCAATTACCTAAACCACCATTAGCTCATGACTGACTGGAAAAGCGATACCTCTATCCAGTGCAGAGGATTTATCGTGAAAAAAAAAACGGGAGGAATTGTATGTTAAGATGATGGACAAATAGCCATATGTCCTTCCCCTAAACTATATCGTGATCTCTAAGACGAAAATAAAATTCAATGTATAGAAGATCAACATAACAAAATACTTCATATCGCACATGTGTAAAAATATTGGAGTATCCTGCCTTTTTTCAGGGCTATGGATTATATAAAATACAATGATATGACCGCAGAAATCATCTGCAAAGTTCTCCAGGCTTATTTAAAAACAACTGAGAATGGACATTGCAACTGCTGTAAAAACTGTGTGAAACCTGTGATTTCAGAACCCGTGATTGATCCCATATCCAACCAACCCGTTAAAGTGCCTTTAAGTAATCATGACAAACTAGACGGGAGGGATAAGACTAACCATCATGGTTCATCAGCCAAAGAGTTACCTGACATTCCCGTAGATCTAATTAAAACACCAATTTCCCTAAAATGAAAGATTTAATTAAAGAAAGCTCTAGAAAATTAATTAATTCATTCTCGTTGAGCGACGAAGAAAGAAGAGCAGACGAGGCTAGAAAACAACTGTGTTGGGAAGCCAATGATCCATTAAAATGTAAAGAGTTAGATGAGGAATATTCCAAATTAATTGAAAGCAGGCAAGACACTCCTAAATTACCTGATTTAACTCTTGAATTATTTAAAGCTGCCGTACCGTAGCTTCAATGACCTATTTCATTCAACAGTGTTCTCTTCATGCTGGATTACCTGATATTCAGTGTAAAATAAGTAATGCAGATAATGCAACCTGGGTTAGAATTCCTTAAGGAATAATCTGTATCAGCGATGTCATCCGTGAGGCTAAAATTCAACGTCAAAAAAAGTCAAAGATGACTTAAACATGGATTCGAAAACTATGCCTTTTGAAATTTGTACAGATGATATTCCTCAAAACGAAGTTCCTGAATAATAAACTATAAGCAATGAACTTACGTGAACTATAAATAATCATAAATAATGATAAATGTGTGAGTAAATCTAGACTTTCATATAATAACAATCATTATTTTATGTATAAGTGTTTAAATAAATATGTATTGTCATAAAATTCTGGGGTTTTTTTTATTATTATTATTATTATTTTTACATGAAATTAATTTTAAAAATAATTAAATTAATAATTTAACTAAAAAATAATAATAATTAAATTAAAACCGCCATATCCTTCGATGAAGCGATGTCCATTTCTTCTTTCCATTGCCAGGGAGAGTTATCTTAGTCGTGCAGTGATTTTAATAAACACCACACAACTTAGACACTCACCAGGCTTTTGCTTTTACTTACAAATTTACATCCTTTCTACAAATATTTGCAAGCCCTCTGTGTCGGCTGTCGTGGGGTGCCTCGGGTTGACGGCTTTCTCCAGTGGGATGGTAAAGTACCTCAGGTTGTGGACTTGCTGACTTTAGATATTGATTAATCTTCATCTGATGAAACTTCTTTAAGATGGCACGTTTCTTTGCGGTCGCTAGTCGAAGTCGCCTCTCCTTTTTTCGCTTTATGGTCAGGGTCTGCTGTTTCTCGTGTTTCAGAAGCAGTCAGAGGTTTAGGCTCACCTTACTAATCCATCTCTCTGTTAAAAAAAGAATAACAAACAAAAATAACTATCTAACTAATAAAATTGTTTTATAAAAATAATGAAAAGTCTGAACTTGCACACAATACAAATTTATCACAATAAAATGCAAAAATATGTATTTTTGGAATTAAGACACAAAAGTGTACAATTGTTAACTTACAGTAAACAAATCAGTTAATTAGTAAACTCATTGAAGTTGGCATAAAAAAAGAATCAGAAAAAAAAGAATCAGAAAATTTTGCATTAATGATGCATTTAAACAAAAAGCAGAAATTTTAATGAAATAATTACATATTTCAGACACACACATATTGAAAAAAAAAAGTTTTATAGTTTTATTCCGGGTCGTGCCAAAATATTCATTATTTTGGAAATTGGCAGCAAGAATTACCCTTAATTTCAGCATTTAGCAGGGATCACTCTAGAACATAAAAAAGGGCAGGGTGCACATTATAGAATAAGGGCAATTTTTATGGAGAGGGTATATTATATCCGAAAAAGGATAACTTTTATAAAGATTGTCTATGGATTAGTTTTTACAAAAACTTTTATGCCGACAATCTGTTTTCTTCATAACACTATTTTTTGTTGAGCAAATGATTAAGCAAATTTTGAAATTTCCTATTAGTTATTTATTTCATTTTTTATTTAGTTTTTAAAATCCATGGTTAGTTGCTACACAATTGCTTGTAATAACTTGTGACACGTAATAGGTGAGACGTATTAAATCTAGACGATAGGTCTAATGCCCCATTCCTATCCTCCCACTCCTTGATGTCTTTTTCCAGTCAATTTTGTCCTTTTATTACTTCCGGTATGAGCCTTTTTTTTTTTACGCACTCTTGACATTGTGAGATTTTTTGCTTTTTATCCCATGCTTTTTCTATGGAGTTTGATTTTTTTCCCTCGTTTTTTACATTCTAAAGTGTTATTACAAGTTTTTTCCAGAGTGGAAAAAAACGGCCGGAAGAAATAGTAGGCATATTTATAATAGATAGCCTTAAATTTCTTTTAATGCTCTCAAATAAATATTAAAAAAGCAACTTAAAATGCAGATTCTTTTTTTCGAAAAATTCCTCTCAAAGTGAGTAGAAGGGGTCTTAGTTTAAACGACAGTACATACACAATTAAAAAAAAAAAAACTTGAAATATTTTTTGAAGAATGTCTGGAAATGCAGAATACTTCAATGAATGCCTCTTATTTTTTTTTATTTTTTTTTTTTATTATTATTTAGAAGATTCTCATTATTGCATTTAATTGTAATTTTAAAAAAAGGCACAATTACTCCACTTAAAAATCAAAAAATTAAAAATGTAATATCTTAGAAGTAAATAAAAGTAATTTAATCCTAAAACGTTTTTTTAATCTACTTCTTAATATAGCGGCATTTTTTCTCGGAAAAGGGCAAGGAGGACAGTATTTTGACTAAAGAAAAGGCAAGGAGGTACCTAAAAAAGGGTATCAGGGTGGGCCACCCTGCTAAAACGCTCTAGAGTGATCCCTTCATTTAGCTGTAAATAAATGTAATTTCTTTTTTAACAGTAGTGAAATAAACCCATAATAAACCCCAATCAACTGCGAAAATATTGCACATTTTAGAAATTTGCTACCAAAAAAGCAAATATTTTATATTACACTAAAATATCTTTTATTTCTGGGGTTAACTTTGAAAATAGTACAAAATTTTGTCACATTTAACAGCAAAATAATCATGTTATTTCAAAAATTTGCAGCAAAATAAAAATTAAAAACATTAAAGCAGCAATTTTGTTGATTTTTCAGTAAAATAGTCACATACTTTGGGAAGTTAAAATGATTTGCTAACCCCCCCCCCCAAATAAATTTTGATTATGGTTTCTCTTTGGATTTACACTGATCTCAGAAACAGACAACATGGCTTTCAAACTGAAGTCTGAAAACTTTCATGCCTGATTAAATTAAATAACAATTTAACAGCAGACAAACTTTTCTCACAATCTTGTGGAATGATAAAATTACCCAAATAACGAATTAACATCTTCAAACAAAATAACAGTTTTTTTTTTTTTTTTTTTTTTTTACTAATTATTTTGTTATACTTTCAGGTTTAACACAGAGAAAAAATAAAATTTTATTTGATATTTTCTGTAAATCTGAAGATGCTTCCAGTATGCAGTAGTTCTTTATTGTTGTTCTATCATTGTTTCAGCGTGAAAGCTATCAGTGGTAGGATAATTTCACCTTAGCCCACCAGAGGGCGAGCATTTCATTACAATCGCGGATAATCATTCAAGAAGTGAATATAAAGTGTTCACAGACCTTCTATTACTGTGTATTTGAGTTTTGGCGACATTTTGTGAAAGAAACAGAAACCGCCCTAACAACACATCTTACCCCAGTACATCCATAAGATATCCTCAGAATAAAATGACATCCTGAAAATGTACTTTGAAAAAAATGTGTTTTTAGGAATATTATTGTTGCTTATTGCTCTTATCTTGACCGGATTAGCTTCAGATCAAGATTTCTTAAAATCATTAGGGAAGCGATAAGGACGCCAAGCGGGAATGCTGCCCTCTTTGGAGGCAAAAAAATGGCGGTAATGCGCCGGCCTGTTATTTTATTTAGGGGCTCTGCTGGTGCAACAGAAGATACCAGTTCAGGAATGAGGTCAGGCATCTCTAGAGATACAGCATCAGAGCACTCCTTTGGACTGCAAGGTTGCTGGGTCGGAATGGCAAGGGTCTGGTTCCGATCTGGTTGGGATAGAGCATCATCATCATAGGAATGGTGTATCTCCATTTCATCAGATTCATTGGGCTCTCTAAAACTGTATACAGGGCCTGGAAAATATACAACTGCTTCCTGTGAAGTAGAGTGAAAAGAGTTATTAACAGTGTAGTTAGACAGAGAAGTAATAGGAACATTTAGACATCTAGTATTTGTAGTTTCGGCAGGTGTGTTATTTTGTGGAACAGGCGGGTCCTGTGTGACCAGGTGCTGAGGTCTGGGACGCGATAAGACCAATCTATCAATATGGAAGATAGAGGTTTTTCCTTCTGGATTTCCAGCTCGGCGGATACAACAATTTACAGAGCTTATTATCTGTACTACTTCAAATGGTCCATCTAACTTCTTTGAAAACTTTTTGACTGGTTTTATGTAAACAATGTCACCTTGTTTAAATTTTCTGAGCTTTTTATATTGAGATTGTTTTTGTTGATTGTATTGTTGGGAAAATTGAAGATTAAAAATTGGATGAAAGCTGGAAAGAATGGTGATAGCTTTTCATCACATCTACATTCAACAGGTTCCTCCCCAAAAATTTCAAAAGTCTCCACACAATTTCCCACAAATATTCAGTCCCCAAAAGAGTCCCCAGAAGCCCAAAATATCCTCCATCTGGCATCACTGCTTCCGATAACCATGTTTGCTTCCGCCGCACCAATTCCGGAGCGATCACCTCACCCCCTAGGCTCATTCAGAAAAAAGTCTATTGATGTGTAAAATATGTTCCAAAGGACTTTTATAAAATTATAATTTACTCTTACATATTCATTTAATATTAATAATAAAACATTTATCTGCTACATCTGTTCTAAAAGAGCATTTGAATGAAATTAATATAAGAATGTCTCAACATACTCAGACTTACACAAGTAATAAGTATGTGTGTGAAATCTGTTCTAAAAATTGTTTTAAAAATAGTAACCTCATTAAACATATGCGCACTCACACTGGAGAAAAACCGTTTGTGTGCGAAATATGTTCTAAAAACTTTTCTGCAAACAGTAATCTAATTAAACATCTGCGAACTCATTCTAAAGAAAAGCCATTCATATGTAAAGTATGTTCTGAAAAATTCTGTCAAAAAGGTCATCTAAATAGTCATCTACGTAGTCATACAAATATAAAGTCGTATGTGTGTGAAGTATGTTCGAAAATGTTTAGCCACAAAAGCAGTATAAATAGACATCTACGCACTCATACAGGCGAAAAGTTGTACATGTGTGAAGTATGTTCTAAATGTTTTTCAAGAAATGAACAACTCATTAGCCATGCACGTACTCATACAGGAGAAAAGCCATATATGTGTGATATATGTTCTAAAAGATTTTCTGGAAAAAGTGATTTAAGTAAACACCTGCGAATTCACACTGGTGAAAAACCTTACATTTGTGAAGTATGCTTTAAAAGTTTTTCTCGTAGGGCACATCTAAATAAACATTTGCGCAGTCATTCAGAAAAAAGTGTATAATGTATTCAAAATTACTTTTATTTTCTAAATCGTAAACAGTCATGCCGTGTGCATAAAGTGTGTTGTAAAAGAATTGTCTTTAAAATGAAATTAATACAAACATCTGCACACTGATTTAAGTTAAGAATTATGTAATTATTCAAAGATTGATTTGTAAGCATTTTGATTTTGATTGGAACCAGGCACATATTATAGCATGGGTGAACCGGGACTTCGCCCAGGGGCCCGAACTGCAAAGTTTCCCCAATTCCATATCTGATATTAAATTATGGGATGGATGGGTTTTACGTCGCACTAGTGCTGCACTGTGATCAATTTGCGATGGTCTGAGACTCACCCCTAGATGTGTTCTGAAGACATGCCATCACAGGGATGAAAGGGATGGCTCTCCCGCTTAATATTCAATTATGAATCACCTCCTTTTTATTTCAATAAAAAATTTTAGTGAACAAATTTTTTGAATAAAGAATATGAAATTCATCCTTAAAAACTTTCTAGCAAATAAATTTAATTTTAATCAGTGGCACATATTTATGATAAATCTCTGCATTTTTAATTGATAGAAACAACTTTTTGTGTTTGATAATAAAAGAGCAAATTCTCATTTGTGTAGCTAAACGTGAAGTATAGAGCAATCTGTCTCTGGATTCTTTACAAAATTGAAATTAACCCTCGCTTTTCCAAGATCAAGACGTTACTGCAGAAAAATTGCTTTCAGGTGCCGCTTGGCACGTTTGGCGTAAATGACCAGCACCGCACTTTTATTTGTATCGTTTAGAAGTTGCAACATTACATTGGTTACGTTTGCTATCTCTGGCGAATTAGCGTACTTTTTGAATGGGTACGCTTAACTAAATTTGAACTACAAAAGGGGTCAAAATGACCCCATCTTGGGAAAGTGAGGGTTAATAAAAAAAGGTCACGTCCTAGAATCAGTCACAAAATATTGTTTATGCTTTGTACGTATGACTGAATATGTGTTGCAAATGAATTTATCTTATGGTGGTTTTAAAATGGCCCCCAGTTGTTTCTTTGTCAAGGGTCCCAAACTGTCATGATCGGGTCTGGTTGGAACACATTAATAAAAATGTGCACTAATTTATAAGGATAAAATCCATGTATAAGTGTTTTTTTAATGGATATTCTCTAACTGTGAATTCTCTTGTAAAACAAGAAAAATTTAAAAGACTTTCTATATTGAACTGTTTTTGTAAGCATTCTACTAACTAAATAGGAAATTGGTGTTTCGAATAACCTTGATCATAAAATGTGTTACTTTTATCTATATTATCTTTTGGTCGACTTCTGACTTTTACCAGTATCTTTATTTCTTGTTATGTACAGTCGGGGGAAATAAAAAAAGGAAACACCCACTAATATTTCGTTATAATTGGCACAGAAAATCTAAAAGCTATCTATGAACAGGAAGTTAAGTGTGCTCTTTTAAAAATGACGTCAAACTTTCAATTATGGGTCACTAAAACTAGAGCCCCTACATAAAATAATGGGCCGGCGCATCACCGCCATTTTTTTGCCTCCGAAGAGGACAGCATTCCCGCTTGGCGTCCTTATCGCTTCCCCAATGATTTCAAGAAATCTTAATCTGAAGCTAATCCGGTCAAGATAAGAGCAATAAGCAACAATAATATTCCTAAAAACACATTTTTTTCACAATACATTCTCAGGATGTCATTTTATTCTAAGGATAACCTATGTATGTACGATGTGTTGTTAGGGCGGTTTCTGTTTCTTTTACAAAATGTCGCCAAAACTCAAATAAATAGTAATAGAAGGTCTGTGAACACTTTATGTTCACTTCTTGTATGATTATAGCAGTTTATCGCTAAACAAACTTCCATACTATAGTTTACTTAGCTGATATTATGAAATATAATGAATAAGTTACTCTAAAGTAACGTAAGACGATAAAAAAAAAAAAAAAATGTTTGTGGTTTGTTTATCAGAGAAACGCGCTGGGTACATGTGGCAACCCTAAAGCAACAAAATGCCTGATGCGCCAGCTCGTATATATACGAGCCTTAACTAAGGCTCCTATGTATACGAGCTGGCGCATCAGGCATGGTTGCGACATGTACCCAGCGCGTTTCTCTGATAAACAAACGACAAACTTTTTTTAATCGTCTTACGTTACTTTAGAGTAACTTGTTTTATTATACTTCATAATTTTAGCTAGGTAAACTATGATATGGAAGTTTGTTTAGCGATAAACTGCTATAATCATTCAAGAAGTGAATTTGGCGACATTTTGTAAAAGAAACGGAAACCGCCCTAACAACACATCTTACCCCAGTACCTCCATACGATATCCTCAAAATAAAATGACATCCTGAGAATGCACTGTGAAAAAAAATGTGTTTTCAGAAATATTATTGTTGCTTATTGCTCTTACCCTGAACGGATTAGCTTCAGATCAAGATATCTTAAAATCATTAGGGAAGCGATAAAGACGCCAAGCGGGAATGCAGTCCTCTTCTGAGGCAAAAAAATGGCGGTGATGCGCCGGCCTATTATTTTATTTAGGGGCTCTAGGGGTCACCTACAAATTAAAATGAGCGCCAAATGTGATATTTTTTTTTTTTTTTTTTTTTTTTTTTTTTCAAGAGTAACTCCAAATTTTGACCTCTTATCAGAACTTCGGAGAATCTGGCAATGCAAAAAAGTATATAGTTTGTATACTTTTGCTTCAGTATTTATAAAGTTATAGCCAAAATGTGTTAAGGTGTTATCTCTAAATTTGAAAAATAAAATTAAGATCTCTCATACAAGAATCAGAACAAAATTATATTTTTTCTTACCAGAAATGTTTTCTGAAAAAAAAAAAAAAAAAAAAGAGAGAGAGAGAGAAACGTATGATAATACAAAGGGTCTCATCATTACAGCCCCTTGGCTATCCCTGATTTCAGTTTTTTAGATATACTTAACCCTTTATACAGGGGCCGCTTTACAATTTTGGCGGCCCTAAGCAATAGATTTTTGGCGGCCCTCTCTAATAGATATTACGCCAGGGCAGCTTATAGATTTCATGTGAGCCCAAGTAAATTTTCTCACTGTGACCCCCCCCCCTCCCTTGCAAAAGAAAAAGCTACTAAATTAAGATTCAACTTACTCTACCATTATAAGTTAATATAAATTTAATTAACATTTTATTTTATTTATTTATTTATTTATTTTTTGGTAAAATTTGAATCGGATCCGGCATATTTAGAAATAAGAAAAGATAAACAGGTTGAATCAAACCATTAGCTTTTCATACCTGACTGTGCTAAACGTTCGATTGGAAAAATGCCTTAAAATTTCTGTATATACTAATCTCCATTCTCTACATGACATGACACGTATTGATGTACAATGAGACTACTGTACATCAATACTGTTGTATCTGTATATGTACTCATATACCATGTACAGCTTGTACCATAAACTGTTTGGCCGAAAATCTGAGTAAAAACTATTACAATGGAATGAAAAAGAACATTTTTGCATGGCCAAAAGAAAAGGGAATTTGAAATCAGTCATTCCTTCACCATTGCTTAGCTATTAGATTGCGGCATCGCATCCCAAAACGGAATAAATCTATTAAGTTGCTACATTTTTACCACCGAAAAAATTCCAGGGTTAATAATAATATTAAAATATTACTGTTATTATTATTATTTTAATTAGTTATTTTAATTATAATTTTAATCCTTCCATGATAAATGATAATTTTCAATTTTACATTAAACAAAATAACAAGAATTCGTTTCATTTGTTAAACAAGAACGAAAAAGCATTTGTTTCGCATAGACTATTAATCTTTTCCAACTCTATGTACTTGTTGCCTCGTTTAAGCTTTAATGTGTTTTGCCTATCGCTATCACACAACGGAAAAAAAAAAAAAAAAAAAAAAAAAAAACAGACAGACAAACTAACTGAATTCATAATCACTGCAAAATTTGATGAAAAGTGTTAAAAAACCATAACACAAGCGAAAATGCAGTTCTAGCAATTTCCAATTGTAGCTCTTAAGCTCTTATAATGTTTGAATATTTTGGTGTGATCCTGTAATTCTTAATGCTAAACATACCATATTATATAGGGTATTTATTATTATTATTATTATATGAATAATAAATCTAAATTTTAATACGAATTTCACAGTACAATGTTTTTTAAATGTGATTTATGAAAATACATCTCATAGAAAGCAGTTAACTGTGATTCTTTTGGATGTCCCTGTACACAAGCTAGTTATCCTATTTCTATCATTTTAAATAGAGAACATTAGCTACGGCCATGCTGACAAACCCATAGCTGCCAATATTTTAAAATTTTCCTAAGTATTTTTAGCTCCGCCTTTATTTCGCACCACTTTATTTTTAGAATATTTTTCTAAAATATATAACTATGATAAAATAAGAAAGATTTCTTCTTAAAAAAAAAATAAATAAAAATGGTATCAATTAAAGGCGGTGCTAAAAGTACTCCGGAATAAATTAAAATATTGGTAGCAATGCAAACCGAAGTCGTCAACATTTTTTAACTTCATTGAAAAGATTTAAAAATGCTTTCCCCTTCGCTTTTGCTTGAACCTTTTCCTTAATGTATATGTGAAATAAAATTTTTATTAATTCATTTCTTAGTGGATTGATTTATCAGATGAAATTTTGTGTCGGCTATTATTAATTACAAACTAATCACTTTCAAACACAATTACGAAGCCTTTTCATTCATAAATGCGCGACATAATTAGATATTCTTATTTAGATATGGTGATACGAATCGATTGGAAGGGTTTAAGACCGATTGACTACGCTAAGGTCCGAGGCCTATAAGTAGAATGCCCTCCGAGGGGTTCTTTCTAAGGCGTCCTAGCCTGTATTTACGTGAGTTTCGGAGAAAAACACGGAAAATTCCGAGCGGCTAGGTTGATGAGCACGACCTGGGATCGAACCGGGCACTTACCAGCTTTGAGCGCAGAACCGCTTAGCCACTGGTGAGCCTATAATGCAAATCGAAGTAGCGTTTAATTTTTCCGTATGAAAGTAAAGCCTTTTGTAGAAAGGACTATCTAAAGTCAACGCATGAAACAGATTTTCTAGACACCATAGGCGCGAGAAAAGGTTGCCCTTATGTAATTTAAATTTACTCTTATTTATTTATTAATCTTAATTTGCATATTTTACGTATTTTAAATCTATTCTTAAGACCTTTCTGAAATTTGAACTATTTTCTGACTTAATTAAGAAATTATTTTTTTCGCAAATGCACAAAACTTTCAGGATATTTTTATTTAGATACTTATAAATTTAATAGTTTTTTTTTTTTTTCTATTTTCTTATTCTTAGTTCTTATTCTATTTTGTTATTCTTGATTATGGATGAAATTTATATAAGGAGAGGGAATTTTAAGCTGAATGAGCTTAAAAATGAGGCCACCATGCGAAACTGTCAAACGCGTTAGTGATATTAAGTAAAAGGGCTTCGAATTTTTCAGATTTAATAAAACTATCGTGAATAAATTCTGTTATTCTGATAGGTAGTGGAGTGTTTAGGTCTAAAACCAAATTGTTCGGATTGAAATTGCAAATCATCTAGCCCTTCCTCATCATTTACCCCGTCCAATTTGAAAAGATCTAGCTTTCATTCATTATCACAATACAAATCAAAGAACATATTTATTAAAAGTCAACATTTTAGTACCTTAACCAGAGCACCTAATTTTAATTCCCAACTGCGAAAATTCATCTTGGAAATTTTTACAAAGTTTTACTTTAATAAAATAAAATTCTTCATTTATTTCTTCTGTTTTAGTCTTGTTCGCAAATTCTGGTGGTAGTTTATTTTAAATTAGCGAAATTTCCTTGTCCTTGAAAGTGTTAAGGTGTTTTTATACAAAGTTAAAATCCTTAAAGAAAGTTACTTTAAATTTACAATTGGATATACATGTCATATTCCAAAAAGAGAGAAAAAAAATCAAGAATTGGTTTACGATTTTCGCTTTTCTTCCATCCATTTTATTATTATTTTTTTTTTCCCTTAAATTTTGGGCAGTGTTTCAATTTTTTTGGCGGCCCTCCTTTTCCGGCGGCCCTAAGCGACCGCTTAGGTTCGCCTAATGGTAAAGCGGGCCCTGCCTTTATAAAAACATGGGAAGTATACTTTGAATTATGAAATGATGAATGAAAAAAAAAAATGTTGATAGGACATCCTCTTTTTTTTTTTTTTTTTTCTTTAAGTGAGAAAGGCATAGCTACTTTGTTACACTCGTCTTTTTAACTCAAAGAAATTAGATGAAAAAAAAATAAAAGTTTCACACTCTGTGATGATGCCTTTTTTATAAAATTAAATGGTAAATCATTTAACCACAAAAATAGGTTTTTAGGTTAAAAGGAGCAGGCATAGAAAAGTAGCTTACCACATCTTTCTTATTATGAATTGCATGATAAATATGCTTTCCACAGCTTTATGAAAAATTATAATTAATTTTATCTAAAACGCTTAATAGATTTCTTTTCTTAAATCAATGTCAGTCCCAAAAATATTTTAATTTACCATTACTAGAAATAAATGGCCCATTAAAGGGTTAAAAGCATGATAAGGTACTAATGTAAAATGTAAATATCTATTATGTAATATATCTTCGATATATTTAAATATATTACCCTTAATGTTTGACTTATGCAGGTATTTCCATTTAACCCAAAGTCCAAAAAATTCCAATAATCGGTATCTGGTCAGTCTTGCTGTGGTTGAAAATAATGGGTTCTTTACTTTATGTTAAACATAAATGTTTAACTAAATTGATATTTATTTATGGTGTTGTATGATGATGAATAAAAACTTTGAAAGCAAACTAAATAATTTAATACAACAACAATGCATAAACTATATCTTTTCAGATAATTATTGTATAGTATCGGATTCACAGTTCTTTTCTGTATTTATTTGACAGCTTCCATACCAATAGTTACAAAGACTTTGTCTCGATTGATCTATATTACAGAAACAAGAATTCACAGAAACAAGTATACAATTTCTTATAGACATATGACATAATAAACATTCATGCCCATGCCACGACCTAGGGATCTAGAAGGCAGTTCCCTACCAACCAAACCACCCTGCCGGCAACAGTTCTTACTTTCGTGAAATACACATTAAATATTTTTTATCGTTCTTAAAATTAAAATAAAATGAGATGTTCATAAGAAGCTATTTACAAGTTTTTCCAAAATATGTATCATCACTAGGGCTAGATTAAATATCAATATATTATTAAATATTGATATTTCTTTAACATCGTGATAACAATATTTTAAATTTTATTTCATTGATATATCCCTTTTCTCGTGATTTGTTTTTCTTACACCGAAATTTCAGAACAATTTCCCGAAACAAATAAATAATCCACCACATAATAAAATAAAAAAAAAAACAGTATTTATTGAAAGCCATCTGCTTTGATTATCGCGCAAATAAGCGGAAATATATTCCTTCAATTACCAACACTTCGTTCTACCCCTCCAGAAGAAAATACTGTCATCATCATTCTCAGACATATTCCAATAATATCACGATACATTCACTAGCCATATATACTCACTCCTACGAAACGATCAGCAGCTATGTTGAGTAGGTATCATTTGATACTTATTCGAAACGAAATATCCCTATCGCGTTATCAGTGGGAAGTTCTACTATTGGTTCTGTTCTGAAATATTGATATATCAACTTTGATCTCAAGAGCAATAAGCTCGTCTGCCTGATATTCACACATTGATATCGATATCTTTTCTCAGTATTGCGATTTACACGATAGAATGATTTTGAATATTGAATGTAAGATGAGTGTTTGCAATTGCATTGATTATTCAAAATAATATTAAGTGGCATTAAAAAAAAAAAAAAAAAAAAAAAAAATGTGAATAATAAAATATTTACGATGTCCTGGAGATGAAAATAGTAAAATAATATCCAAACATATTTGATCTGTAATTTGTGTTCGTGTGCAGTATCATAGAATGTAAATTTGTTTTTATTATATGTTTACTTCTATTATTATTAAACATTTTGATAAACTTAGATCTTTACTAAGCTAGTGAAATAGATTTTTATTTTCAGAAATTTTATAGTGATAGTTTTTTGGTTGATAACATTGCACAATGATATAACACTGTGCATTTTATTTGTTTATTTATTTATTTTTTTGTGTATTAACTGTAACCATGAACATTACTGGAATAACGCGGTTGCAATATGTTAACAGCACGGATGTAGTCTTAATCCGTGGTTAACAGCAACCGCCAACTGAACTAAAAGACTGTTTAGTTTCGGTTTAGGTTTTCGGAAAGCAGCTACTACGCAGCTAAGCCATGATGGCTTTTTAACTACTTGTTTATCAATTAAATTGTATATAACTATGTAAATAATTTGTGTTATCTGTAACGAATCGGTGCTATAGTTAATCAAGATAAAGGAAATGCCAAAATATAGTATTTCTTCCCGTATGCATCACACACATACAGAACATACAGTCGGTAGCAAAAGTGTCCGAGCAACAATTCCTATGTAAAGAAAGTTCGCTTAATACAGTTTTGCTGAATAAATCGTTGTCAAATCCTGTCCTTACACTGACTAAGAACAGGATTTGACAAGGATTTATGTAACAAAACAGTATTAAGTGTACTTTTCTTACATATGAATTTTTGCTAGTGTTCGGACACTTTTGTTACCGACTGTACACTACACTGTAAATGTAAAAAAATAACTATTACCAGCTGCAAGAAACTCTCTGTGATTGAGAGTTTATTGCAGCTTGTAATAGTTATTTTTTTACAGTGTAGTAATAGCAGCTGGCGACGATGTGAATAATGGATTAGGGCTAAGTCGAAGTCATCTCAAGGTAAAAAAGATTATTATTTTTCTTTGATCGGAAGTAATGGAGGAGCAAATTAAAGCGTTACTTGAACAAAATCAAGAACTATTAAAGGCACTGCAGAAGAAAGATTCTTCGGTGCAACAGAAAGTAGCGGTACAGTTTGAGAAATTTAATGATGAAACGGAAAATTTCGATTGCTTCCTGGAACGCTTCGAGACATCTTGATGTCCAACAGGTTCCAGAGGAATTAAGAGCTTAAGTTTTTATTTCATCTTTAAGCCCAAAATTATACCAGTTATTGAAAAATTTGTTAGCTCCTGACATTCCTTTCGACCAAACCTTGACTAAGTTGAAAGATGTGTTAAAAACGCATCTAAATCCGAAACCCTTGATAATCCCTTCACGCCATAAGTTTCTTAACCGTAAACAACATGAGGGGGAAACTATAAATAACTATATGGCTGAATTAAGAGCCCTTGCCTTACATTGTGATTATGATACTAATATGTTAAATATTATGCTGAGAGACGTTTTTGTAAGTGGATTGCGGGATAAAACTATTCTCGATAGATGCTTCGAAGAGGATAATATAGATCTCGACAAAACATTACAGATAGCATTAGCTATGGAAAAGGCTTGTAACGGGACAAATGATGTGGGAAGCGCTACGTAGACAGGCTCTTCCAGGGAATGGAAGGTGTTAAGGTGTTTATGGATGATGCACGGATTACGGGGTCTGACAAAATGTCACACTTAAGGGCCTTGGAGGAATTTTTCAAAAAATGTAAAGAACATGGTTTGAAATTGAATTTAAATAAAAGTCAATTTTTTCAAAAAGAGATAAATTTTTTGGGACACACAATAGATGCAAATGGGTTGCACAAAACTGATGATACGATTTCAGCAATTTTAAATGCCCCTGTTCCGAAAGATGTACTGGAGGTAAAGAGTTTTTTGGGGCTGGTAATTTTCTACGGGAAATTTTGTAAAAACTTAGCCACCATGTCAAATCCCCTTAATGACCTTACAAAAGAGGATGTAAAATTTAAATGGTCGAAGAATTGTCAGGAAGCTTTTGAGAAAATCTAAAAGGAGATTTGCTCTCCCAGAGTTTTAGTGCATTATGATCCACACCTACCGATACCATTAGCTACTGATGCTTCACCAGTTGGTGTAGGTAGTGTATTGTCTCATCTGTACCCTGATGGAACTGAACGACCCATAGCATTCGCTTCAAGAACTTTGTCACAAACTGAGCAAAAATACACACAAATAGATAAAGAGGCCCTAGCCATCGTATGGGTCGTACAGAAATTTTATCTATACTTAAAATGTCGCAGATTCACTTTGATTACAGACAACAAACCTCTAGTAGCTATCTTTGATTCTAAACGGGGATTACCTGTTTTAGCAGCTACTAGGCTTTTGCATTATGCCCTAATTTTGCAATCTTTTGAATTTGACATCAAGTATAGGAATACTAAAAATCATGGAAATGCAGACTGTCTTTTGCACTTACCGAAGAAGTCTGAATAATTGGATGTCAAAGATGATATTTACATTAATCAAATGGGGCAAATAGAAACCTTACCTATAACATCCAGAGAATTATGACAAGCTACGTTGAAAGACCAAGAGCTGGGGCCGCTTCTAAATGCTCTTAGAGAGGGCAATGATTTGCAGGGTAGGGAAGCAAAATACACAATTGAAGATGGGTGTATTATATACGGTCATAGGGTATGCAACCCGAAGTTATATCAAAAACAAGTGTTAGCAGAACTACATGAGGGGCACCTTGGTATTGTAAAGATGAAGGCTATCGCCAGATCTTTCGTATACTGGAGAAATATTGATAGAGATATCGAGGATGCTGCGAATAATTGTACAGAGTGTGCCAAATATAAAGCTGACCCATCTAGGGTAAAAGTCCATCAGTGGGAGTACCCTAGTTCGCCATGGGAAAGGGTTCATATAGATTGCGCTGGGCCTATCTTTGAACACATGTTCCTTATTGTCGATGCACATTCTAAGTGGTTAGAAGTTTATCCAATAAAAACAACTACTGCCCACAAGACCGTAGATTGCCTTCGAGATTGTTTCAGCCGATTTGGCTTACCTGTAGTACTTGTAAGCGATAATGGACCTCAGTTCACTTCATACGAATTTGAAATGTTCATGTTAAACAATGGCATTAAGCACAAAACATCTGCACCATTTAAGCCATCGAGCAATGGTCAAGCTGAGCGTTACGTGTACACTTTGAAACAATCGTTACGTGCAATGCAACACTATGCTGGAAACATATGTCAAAAATTAAGCACATTCTTGCTTCATAATCGAAAGGCCCCTAACGTCACCACAATGGATAGTCCAGCCATACTATTCCTGAAACGGGACATAAGAACCCGAAATAATTTGTTGTTGCCTGATTTGAAATCCAGAATGCAAGAAAATATTAGAAAAGGTGTTTATGAGTTCAGGGACAGAAAATTTAATGTGGGTGACAAAGTGGCTGTTCGAGATTATAGAGCAGCAAATTCCAAATGGAAATTTGGTCAAGTAATCAGGCAAGATGGTGCGCTACATTATACTATTGATATTCAAGGGATATTAGTACGAAGACATGTAGATCAAATCCGTCCAGTTGGTGATCAGGTACAAAACGTTGATTACTCAGTGCGTGGCACAGACTAAGGAAATACTTAGACCGGGCAAGGCGGTTCTAAAAGTGAAGTCTCAACTGTAACCGAGCCGCCATATTGGTATAAGCAAAACATTAATGCGTTTTCCATACAATTGTATTGGTATTATTCTATATTAATTGTAAAGGAGGCTATAAATCGTGAAAAATGGCTTGTGCAGCCTATGGTTGCACCAATAAACCATCTAAGAAAGTTCCGAGAATTACGTTTCACAGGTAAGTTTCAGTAAATATACTTGATCAACAAAAAATTTTCATATTTATTTTAGCTTTATGAGGTGTGGTATAGACATTTGCCAGACAAGCGTTGCAGATTAACCATTACGTCGCTGAATAGAATATGCTACGTATTTAATAATTATTATCATTCCGTTAGTATTCAATTAGCTTAGCTCTTATGTTATAAAACATATCTGAAATGTATTATTATCTCTTGGTGTAAAACATAGTTGGGTACTAAAAGCATTCGTATACAATACTGATCTATCAAGTACGCTGTCTAAAACATGGATTGCAACTTTGTCATTCAAATATACCTCTTCTCTAATGACATGAGTTTCATTATTTGGTATCATAAGTTTGTAATTTTTCTTACTGTATGATTAGGTAAATGTTAGGTAAAAGCAATTCTAATATAAAAAATTTTTTAGATATTATGTAATATCTGTTTTTAATATCTTGAAGTTGGAACCTTTCGGATATTTATTTTTTTCATTGAGAAATAAAACAAATGTGAACTAGTATGTTGTGGCCACCACAAGACTTTCTTCTATATTTTCCTATACATATTCAATCAGTAACAATATTTAAAAACGAAGTACGATTTTTTTTTCTCAGTTTTTTTTTTTTTTTTTTTTTTTGTTAAAAGCAATACATATTCAAATAGTAACAATATAAAAAAAAAAAAAAAAATTAAAAAATACAATTTTTTTTTGGTTAAAAGTAAAAAAAATCGATAACTTCGTTTTAAATTATCACAGATTTATAGTTCAACATTCATTTTAAAGGTATTGACGAGATCTTTCGAAAGATACCCATCTTCAAAATTTACCCCCCATGGGGGTAGCGATGTCCCCACATGCACAGAAATTTTTTCCTACTTAATTATTACTATTATCAATAACTCATATTAATTTTACAATCACAAGTTAAAAATAACTCTCATTATGTACATTTATACGACATTTTGTCCTATACTGCCATGTTAAAAATTTAGAAAAAATTAGGGACCCTATATAGAGAGAGACTGGACATTGACCGAAAGTCGGCCATCTTAGTGCCAATTCGGAGCGATCCCCGTAGAACGTAATGCTTTTTTCTTCGCGATTGACGCTTTACTATACAACACAAATGAAAGAAAACTGTACTAAATTTGTGCAGAAAGTAATGCAGAATATAAATATGTAATTTTTTCGTCTTAGAAAAAAAGAATTTTAAGAAAAATGAATTTTGTTTTAACCTTCGACATGATTACTTTTTCAACTCCGATCGGAAAACAGAGGAATTTTTGTTGTATATTTCTATATTAAGCAAAATACGTTGATTGTGAAAGTAATTCTCCCTTATTTTTTTCTGAGGACATACATTTTATATATAAAAAGTTAGAAATTTTTTTAACAAATATATGGTAATCTTAGTTTTTGTCAAGTAATTCATGAGTAAATGTAAAACTAGAAACTAGAACAGAAATTATTTTTTATTATTTTATAAAAATATTTACGTAATATTTTTACAAGCTAAAAAAATACATATTTTATTTATTTCAATTACGCATTATTAATAATAATGACTTAATATTAAGTATTAAAAATAAAAATTTAATTAATAATAATTTGTAAAAATATTAACTAATACCTTTAGAAATTAAAAAATGTTTTTAATTATTTTATTTACATTTGCTTATTTCATTGATTTTTTAATTTTTAGTTTTTTTAAAAAATATTATGTAAATAAAAATAATAAATTATTTAAATATTATTTATAAAATTTATTATGGCAATTATTATTTAAAAGAAATTTATATTTCATATGCTAGCAAATAATATAAATGTTATTTTCTGTTTTTTTAACAATTTATTTAAGAAATCTGATACATTTTGCGTACTGGCAAATTATAAAAAAATTGCAAGCTAAAAATACATATTTTATTTATTTCAATTACGCATTATTAATAATAATGACTTAATTAAATATTAAAAATAAAAATTTAATTAATAATAATTTGTAAAAATATTAACTAATGTCTTTAGAAATTAAAAAAATGTTTTTATTTATTTTATTTACATTTGCTTATTTCATTGATTTTTATTTATTTATTTATTTATTTATTTTTTTTTTTAGTTTTTAAAAATATTATGTAAATAAAAATAATAAATTATTTAAATATTATTTATAAAATTTATTATGGCAATTATTATTTAAAAGAAATTTATATTTCATATGCTAGCAAATAATATAAATGTTATTTTCTGTTTTTTTAACAATTTATTTAAGAAATCTGATACATTTTGCGTACTGGCAAATAATAAAAAAATTGCAAGCTAAAAATACATATTTTATTTATTTCAATTACGCATTATTAATAATAATGACTTAATTAAATATTAAAAATAAAAATTTAATTAATAATAATTTGTAAAAATATTAACTAATGTCTTTAGAAATTAAAAAAATGTTTTTATTTATTTTATTTACATTTGCTTATTTCATTGATTTTTATTTATTTATTTTTTTTTTTTTTTTTTTTTAGTTTTTAAAAATATTATGTAAATAAAAATAATAACTTATTTAAATATTATTTATAAAATTTATTATGGCAATTATTATTTAAAAGAAATTTATATTTCATATGCTAACAAATAATATACACCTTATTTTCTTTATTTTTATCAATTTATTTTAAGAAATCTGATACATTTTGTGTACTAGCAAATAATTAAAAAATATCTTTTTATATAGTTATTTTAAATATGTATTTTAAAATATATCAGAAAAATACATTGGGATCTAACATATTAAATATATTGCACAACAGAACTTAAAAACTAATAGCTAGCAAATAAATAATGTAATTATCTCATATGTTAGGAAATAAATACGTAAAACAGCATGCAACAAGAAAATTAAAAGTATTTAAAGCATGATATAAAATAAATAAATATGCATTTTTATCTTTTAAAAGTATTCCAAAATTAAAGCAATTTATCTCCCAACAAAGTAAAAATGTAATAAATAAGTTCTTTTTCGATTATGACGTAAAATAATCAAAATTTCTTCTCAGCGTAATGATAAGCAATGGAGCAAATGGCACTAAAATGGAGAATTTCGTCAAAAAGCCGGCGCGCCAATGTCCAGTCTCTCTCTATATAGGGTCCCTAGAAAAAATGAGATCACAGCGCCACCTGTTAAGCGATTGATCCCCAAATGTAATCAGCACCAGTTTATGTCGGGGACCAACTAAATACCAAGTTTGGTTAAATTTCGTTAAAAAGAAAAAAAAAAAAAAAAATTCTAAGTTTTTTTTTTTGTTAAAAGTAAAAAAAAATCGATAACTTTGTTTTAAATTATCACAGATTTATGGTACAACCATTCGTTTTAAAGGCATTGACGAGACCTTTCGATAGATACCCATCTTGAAACTTTGCCCCCCCCGGGGGTATTTCCCCCCAGTGGGGGGAACCGATGCCCCCACATGCACAAAATTTTTTTCCCAGTTAACTATTACTATTACCAACCAGACCTTTCGAAAGATACCCATCTTGAAAATTTACTTCCCTGGGGGGGTACTTCCCCCCAGGGGAGGAACCGATGCCCCCACATGAACAAAATTTTTTTCCTAGTTAACTATTACTATTATCAATAACTCATATTAATTTTGCAACTCATATTATTTTTGGTTCGTGAGATACAGCGTCCACAAAAAAAATGATACAGACAGACAGACAGACTTTTCTAAAAACTATTAATTCGTGTTCTGAACATCCCAAAACATGTAAATCCATCAAAAAACGGAGGTCGAAAATTTTCGTGAATCCAATACTATATTACATATAGAAGAAAGTAAAAAATATGCTTTAATCCCGTTCTTGCCCACCCTTCTCCCTGAGGGGGGAGCGATATTAAAAAAAAAATTATGCCAGAAATCTTCGCGGGAGTGTACTCGACAACTTCACAAAGTTTCATAGCGATCGGATGAATGGTGTTGTAATGGATGAAGGATAAACAGACAGACATGCATTCGTTTTTACATATACAGATTGCAATGTTACTGGTTTCTTGCTTATACCAATATGGCCGCCGGTCGCTCTAAGCGCCTTACAGTTACTTCATTTTTCCTCATTCAAGAAAGCCGTCTGACCGGGTCTAAGTGTTTCCTTAGTCTGTGGTGCGTGGTCATCATTGGACTCCATCTCAGAGTTTCCCGGTTGCTGAGGATTCTAAATGAGGAATCCAATATTCAAGAAACACCTATGGAAACTTCAACCAGATCATCTGCACCCACTGAAAATGTTCCGACTGGAGACTCATCAGTTGAAACACCAGCAGTAAAAAAAGACAGTGAGCTTACTACAACGACTGTGAGTTCACCGAAAGTGCCACAAAATCCAGGAGCCACGCTGCGACGTTCTGGAAGGATTCGTAGACCCCCCACCCAAAGACTTGATCTCTAAGGGGAGAGGAGGTGTTGTATATAAACTGTATTAACTGTAACCAGGAACATTTCTGGAATAACGCGGTTGCAATATGTTAATGGCAACCGCCAACTGAACTAAAAGACTGTTTAGTTTCGGTTTAGGTTTTCAGAAAGCAGCTACTGCGCAGCTAAGCCATGATGGCTTTTTAATTACTTGTTTATCAATTAAATTGTATATAACTATGTAAATAATTTGTGTTATCTGTAATGAATCGGTGCTGTAGTTACTCAAGATAAAGGAATGCCAAAATATAGTATTTCTTCCGGTATGCATTATACACATACAGAACATAGTAATGACATTTTTTATTATTTTAGATGTTCTCATTAAATATGAGAGATTTAAAAGAAAAGAAAAGTGAAAGAAAGAAAGAAATTCTGATTACATTCGATGTAAACAGAATTTAATTTAGTACGACTGGACTTATTTTAATCTATTCTTCCATTAAAGACACACTAACTGTGTTTCATTCACTAGCATCGATTACTATATTCATTTCTTAAAATGTCATTGGTATAACTTTAGCAAAGGAGCGCCTTTGTGGTTTTTAAATTTTTGTTGTCAATTTATTGATGAATTAAAATGGTTATCGAAATTGCATAAGTAAATATTTTGGAAAGAAACATCCGGGTTACTTCGGTACCAAATTTAAATTTTGCTAAGGGGTTCTATGCTCAAGCAGTTCCAATTCTTTAGCACTGTTTTTCTCAAATTTATTTTAATTGTTTAAAAAAAAAAAGTTTCTACATTTATACATTTTTTTCGACATAAAAGTAAATATATTTACTTACATATTCATTCATTTATTTATTTATTTATTTATTTTTTTTTGCATATTTACTTATTTATTCAAGTTTGGTTTTTCCAGATTTGACTTAATATTTTAAGACAGTTTCAGAAATTCAATGGAAAATTGTATGTTAGCAGGTATCCTGGTATATATAACATAGAACACTAAAAAGGGCGACGAAGCAAAATCGTAGATTGAAAGAAATAAGCCTGCCGTACTAAAATAAATAAATAAATAAAATAAAAAAGCTTTAAATGCAAAATGATTTATTTTAAATAACAAAATAAAAGTTCAACGTAAAAAGTTTATATAATTAAATATAATTTATACGTCTCATTAATATATTAAAACCAATGTAACATTTACAATGAGATAAAAAATACAAAAATTCAAAACTTTAAAAATACATTTTAATTAAAAACATTAAAACACAAGACAGACGTTTCGGCTAGAACACTAGCCCTACTCAGTGTCAAACATACAAGCACAAACAACATTTACAAAAATTCATAATACATCATAACAAGATTAGATATTCAGGAGGAATAGCTTTAGCCTCGTTCAAGGCTTCTGTCTTGTGTTTTAATGTTTTTAATTAAAATGTATTTTTAAAGTTTTAAATTTTTGTATTTTTTATCTCATTGTAAATGTTACATTGATTTTAAAAAGTTTATTATTATTATTATTATTGTTTTTAAGCACATTATTTACACTTCACAATATCGCTTCAAAAAATGGAGTTTTAATTAAATATAAGAATTAAAAAAAAAAAAAAAAAAAAAAAAACTTTTGTTACCTCCACGGCATGGCCGGAGTTCTTTTGCCGGGTTTCCCCGGCTTTTTCGACGGCAACTCTTAGTGCTGGAGGGTTTGATGACTGTACTGTTCTCTCTTGACTCCTCTGCTTAAAAGCATGTTGCGCCATTGTTTATCGAGCCTGGCCGCCTCGTTGCCATTACAAGAATTTGAAAAATTAATCATCTCTATCTCTTCCCGATACGCGGCATACATATAATTTTTTATAATTTGCGAGTTATGACGCAACATGCCAACAACCCTTTGCGGCGCAAGACAATTCGGATCATTTAAATTATACTGCCACCGGAATTCATGAACTAAAAATTTTAAGTTTAAAAGATATGTTATAAACGTATTCTTTTCTGATATGTTATAAACTTAAATTTTTGCAGCTGGATCTTAAATTTTGCGTCCTCGCAGCGAGGACAGCGCGCGTTAAAGGGTTAAGCAGAGGAGCCAAGAGGGAACAGCACAGTCGTCAAACCCTCCAGCACCAAGAGTTGCCGTCGAAAAAGCTGGGGAACCCTGGCGAAAGTACTCCGGCCATGTCGTGGAGTTAACAAAAGGTTGTTTTTATATAAATTCTTATATTTATATTATTTACATACTGATAATATATGTATAAATAATAAAATTTTGAATTTTTATAATACTATTACCAAATATGAATTCAATATATATATTTAAAAAAGAAAAATTATAATTGTATGGTAAGTAGATGCAAAAATAAAAGTGGCAGGTAACTCACCTTTAGAATACTTATGAGTTATGAGAATTTCAAATTAAAAATATTACTCTACAACCGAGAAAGTTTATAAACAATATTTATATATATATATGCTGTGCATTTCTTATTCACTGAAATTAATTTAATTATAACCATATCGTTATCAATGACTGTCATGACTACTAGTAAATAAGCTTTCTTTATACTTAGGGATGGAAATTCAGTGCAGAACGCGCACTAAAATTTATTTTTAAAAAATTCTGCATATAAGTGAATCATTGATATATATATATATATATATATATATATATCATAGGGATGATTTCTGCGCAAAATTTCATTAATCATCTACATTCTAAGACAGTTTCGTTTTCGTTAAGCTTTTATCTTTATTATAATTATGAATTTTCATCATATACTGTGTAAATAAAACCCATATCGATATCACATATTAACTTGGTTAAAATGTTATTTTAAAATAATTACTTCTGGTCGTCCGATTGACTTGAAATTTTGCACACGACTTCATTATCGATGACAGTACTATATATTGGGAGTACAAATTAATTCGGTCCGTTTTTTTTCGTTAAAAAAACATTTTATTTATTATCAAAATGAAAAAACATGTTATTCAAAGTATTGTCCATCGGTAGCCACAACTTTTGTCCACCTTTCTGGCAATTTTCGGATTCCATCTCTGAAAAATGAGTCCTCTCTGGACGCAAACCATGAATCGAGCCATTCTTGAATTTCTTCGAAAGAAGTGAAGCGGTGTCCAGCCAAATCGTGATGCATCCGTCGGAACAACCAATAATCAGAAGGAGCAAGGTCTGGCGAATACGGCGGGTGGGGTAGGACCTCCCATTTCAACGTTTCCAAGTAATTTTTAACGACAAATGAAAAATCGCTTTTCAACGTCGCGCGGTTTCAACTCGTATGGGACCCAATTTCCTTGCTTTTGAACCATTCCCATTTTTTTTAAGCGCACGGAAATTGCTTGCTGAGTGACTCCCAACGATCCTGCAAGCTCTTGTTGCGTTTGGCACGGATCTTGATCGAGCAATTCCTCCAATTCGGCGTCTTCGAACTTTTTCGGCTGGCCCGGGCGCTCATTGTCTTCGACACTAAAATCACCATTTTTGAAGCGTCGAAACCACTCTCTACATGATTTATCAGATGGCGCAGATTCACCATAAACTTCCACAAGCGATCGATGCGCTTCAGCGGCACTTTTCTTCCAATTAAAAAAGAAAATCAAAACTTCCCGCAAATGTTGTTTCTTTAGCACAAAACTCGACATATTGAATGCTCAAAAAACCAATGTTGTTGTATAAAACTCGAAGCTTCGTTGACTGAATATGGTTGACAAAGGTCAAACCTTTCTAACAATGCCAAAAACATCTATCATTATTCAGTAAACAAATCAGCCAGAGCCATCTATTGAAAACGGACCGAATTAATTTGTACTCCCAATACAAGTGTTTCCAGGTGCCTATCCCTTCAGGGGCAGGTTCCAGGGGCAAAGTAAAAATCCCATTTAAAGCGTGTTTTTTAGTTTAAAACTATATTTATTTATTTTATTTCATTTTCACATTCATTAAATTCGTAACTGTTAAACTGGTTGTCCTTTCTAAAAATTGATTTTCTTAATTTTTAACTTTTTATTTTGAAGTTATAAAATGAGTTTTCACAATATGAAATGTTGGAAAAGGACAAAATTCTCCATAGAATAACGCTGAGTTTGGCTTCCAGCGACAATAAGTGGAGAGTTCTCTTAAAAACATATTTTGTTATTTAAGGGCCTATTTCATTTGTGGTGAAAGTTAATGAATTAATAAAAATATAAATGTGTTTTATTTACAGTATTATAATATTTATATTGAAATAAAGTTATTTGTATTTGTATATACATATGTTGAAGAGTACCTAATAGTTACAATAAATATATATAATTCAACTTTGGTGTTAAGTACATGGAGATATCTAAATTCATAAATTTTAATTTTGTAATTTAATATTTTCCTTGATATATATACAATCAACACTCAAAAATCCATGAACGTAAAATCGCAATTTGCTTAAAACTCCATATCATTTAAAATGTAAACAGTGTCACAATTGATTCGTTGATTGCACAAATTCAGTAACTAGTTTAGGATAAGGCTCCTATATATACGAGCTGGCGCATCAGGCATTTTGTTGCCTTAGGGTTGCCACATGTAACCAGCGCGTTTTTCTGAAAAACAAACCACAAACATTTTTTTTTTATCGTCTTACGTTACTTTAGAGTAACTTGTTTTATTATATTTCATAATTTTAGCTAAGTAAACTATGATATGGAAGTTTGTTTAGCTATAAACTGCTATAATCATTCAATAAGTGAATATAAAGTGTTCAAAGACCTTCTATTACTGTGTATTTGAGTTTTGGCGACATTTTGTAAAAGAAACAGAAACCGCCCTAACAAGACATCTTATGCCAGTACATCCATAGGATATCCTCAGAATAAAATGACATCCTGAGAATGTACTGTGAAAAAAATGTGTTTTTATGAATATTATTGTTGCTTATTGCTCTTATCTTGACCGGATTAGCTTCAGATCAAGATTTCTTAAAATCATTAGGGAAGCGATAAGGACGCCAAGCGGGATTGCTGTCCTCTTCGGAGGCAAAAAAATGGCGGTGATGCGCAGGCCTATTATTTTATTTAGGGGTTCTAGTTTAGGAGATAAAGCAATTAACCATGTCACTAGTGCTCATGGGCGTCACCACATAAGGGCAAGGAAGACCACTTGTCCCCTCCCGTTAAATTCTAATTGGTAAAAATAATTATATTTAAATTCTATTTAAAGCTTTAAAACTATATTGTTAGTTTCAATGATTATCTAAATTGCCTAGTAAAATTTATATTACAGAGACAGTTAGAGACAAACTGACCAGACTTGCACAGTTGATTGGCTCTAGCCATTTCCTGAGAGTAGAGTTCGAGTCGACTTCGCAGTAGTTTTTTTTTTTTTAGCTTGGTTTGAAACAGTTTGTATAATTTTTTTAAATAAAACGTCCTACCATAAGTTATATGCAATAAAAAAATATTCTTAAATGAATTGTCCCTGCTTATATACAGACTTGCTTAATAATATGAATCAACTGACTAATCTCTGATTAATCGAACTGAATTTCTAAAGCATACTGAAACTTTTACAGTTCTCCCCCCCCCCCCCAATTCAAAATTCTCTATTGATGCCATTCCTTGTACTGATGAATCAATAATTACCCATCTCATTACAAAGGAATTATATCCATTCTTTAAAAAATAACTTTAATTTTGAACCAGAGGAAGGAGAAGAAAGATTTACTGATAAATCCTCAGCAAATACCCAGCTCTTGTATTTTCCCTTACCTCGCTAATTTGAGGAAAGCAAGAAATCAAGCAATTCTACTCAAACACGTGAAGGTATTGGTCTTGTACTTCTGTTGTAGATGTCGATGTCACATAATCTATTTCTGTGCCAGCTAAAGAGCTCTTGGTTCTCGTAAACAACGTACAGTCGGAAGCAAAAGTATCCGAGTGCGAGTACTAGTAACAATCCCTGTCTAAAAAGAGTATACTTAATAGTGCTTTGTTAAATAAATCTTTGTCGAGTCATGTTCTTAGTCAGTCTAAGTACATGATTTGACAAGGATTTATTTAACAAAACAGTATTAAGTGTACTTTTTTGATATCAGAATTATTGGCTAGTGCTCAGATACTTTTGCTGCTGACAGTAATGGATCTAATCACATTATGCCAAAGTCAAAGAAGGTGAACTTCACAAAATGCAGTATCCTGGAGACACGATCTAAAATATACATTTCATTTCATCAACAATTTCTTTTTTTTTTAACTTTCATCTCAGTAAGTATGCTGTCAAAGATTTGCACAAGGAATTAAGTCCTCAAATGGATGTGACAGAAGATGGATTTCAAATAGAAATGCAGGAATGTGAAACACTATTATTTATTACTTTTACTTTGTTGCTTTCGGTATCACCCCCTCCCCCCCAAAAAAAAAGCATAAATAATTTTTCTAAGTTAGATTATATACACTCCTGCTGAAAAGTTTATCAATATTTGCAAACGTTGTTTTTGCAATTTAAAAACTTATCTCTTGATGAAATATTTTCAAATATTGGGTATTTAAAGAACTGGGTCTTCCTCATGCTTTTCAGTAAAGATTGGTTTAAGACAACATTTAGAGGAAGGGGGCCGGTATCAAATTGAGCAAAAACAATAATGCTTGTGATCACCTTGTATCGTTGAGTAAAGGAAATGATTTGTAACTTTAGGATATGTTAATACAGACTCGGTAAAATTTGTGGGTGAATTTGTCTGGCGATAGCATGTTAAGTAATAGAGATATAAGCATTCATTTTAAAACTCCGAAAAAAAAAATCAGCATGTTTTTTATTCATAATATACAGAATTTTAGACAATAATTATTCCCACTGTCAAATAAACTGAAAAAACACTTTTGAAACAATATACTGCAATTGGAATATAAATATCTAAAATACTCATGAAATATGAGAATTTTTACAAAAAACGTTTTCATTGCGCATGTGTGAAAGATAAAATATATATATATATTATTACAAAGGTTGAAAACTAGATATATTGGGCAACTTTTGTCAAAAGTTCATTTAAATAGAGTGAAGATTAAGCAAATTGTCAGCAAAAGAACAAGCTAGATTTTACATATTTTCCAAGAGTTGAAATTTCATAAAGGATTTTCACATGCTGCATAATTAATTTGAAGATCCAATTATTTCAACCATGCTTCAAGAGTATGTTTATATGAAAAACCCCTTGTAAGCTCGTAACTTTAGCACATTTTTGTTTATTTACTAAGATTTGTGAGATTATAAGGCACGTGCGCAGTGAAAACATTTTCCATATAAATACTCATATTTCATGAGATATTTAAGATATTTGTATTCCGATTGCAGTACATTGTTTCAAGTGTTTTTTCAATATATCTCAAAGTGGAAATAATTTTTTTTAAAAACTCTGTATATTATAAATAAAAAACATGCTTATTATTATTATTATTATTAATTATTATTTTTTTTTTTTTTGAGTTTTAAAATAAATGCTTATATCTCCGTTATTTACAGCCTTATTCACCAAACTTTTCACGCACAAGGCTGATACCATAGCCTTTTTTTCCTATTAAAAAAAAAATTAGAGATTTCATATAAAAGTAAAAAAGAAGCCTATTTTTTGTCTTCTAAATACAGATACAAAAATTCTATACGAAGCAGAATTTAATTTAGTACAACAGGACTTTTTCTTTTAAATCTATTTTTCCATATAAAAGCAAACAGTAACTGTTTCATACTTTAGCAACAGTTATTATATTAGTTTCTTAAAATTTCTTCGGTACAACTTTAGGATAAGATCCTCTTGGTGACTTTTAAACTTTCGTTGTCATTTTGGTGATGAATTAAAGAGGCTGTTGTGATTGCATCAGTAAAGATCTTGGCCAGAATTACGTAGTTCATTATATTTGTACCAAGGTTTTGCAGAGCCATGTTTTTTTTTGTTATATAATATATTTTACAATTTATATCAACTAAATCACAATTAAAGACTTTTTTTTTTTTTCAATATGCTTGGTATTTTAATAACATTGTGTCCCTTTTAAATAATTTATTTAAGTATGACAGTAGGATTTATATTATTATCCTTTCCAGAGTGTGATTTAGTTGCCTAAAATTAAAAATATTTCTCAAGCTCATTTTTAAATAATAAACTATTCATAATTAATTAGTGTATTCATTTTTTCCAGCACGGAACTAGTTTAGATATGGTATACAAAAATTAAAAAAATATTTACTGTGAAAATAAGTAAACTACATCAGAAAAAAAAAAAAAAAATACATTTTTACTCAACTATTTTCCAAGTGGCAAGAAAGCTTTTAGGCATGTAAGCCTAATTTTCAAAAATTACATATTTTAATATCCTACTTCCTCTAAATTCCTTAGTAAGTGGCCCTTTTCGATTTCTAGCCAAGTGTCTCCAAAACAGCAAGTCCGGGCCTGAGTAGATATCTACTATGTCATTATTATAAAAGTCATTCAAAAATCACTATTGTCAGGCAACTGCTGAGACTTATATTTCTATTCAGTTGTGTTTTTTCCAGCTGAGGTATCCACTGAGGTCATTCTTTCATGGTATAATCGAAAGCAGGTGGTACATCCGCATACATAAGCGAGCAGTACAAATACATGTTCCTTAACATGAATAAATTTGCAGATATTTATTAAGATTACCTTTTTGAGAAGATCCTTAAATTTATATACAAATACATGGCTATGTAAATGGTCTTTTGTACACACTATATGGCTTTTCTGTAATATGTACGCGTTCATGTCCACAGAGATGTGAATTCATTTATGATATTGCTTAATTTACTTTGCAAATAAATAGTTATTCTCTTAAAAGAATATGTACATGTGCAAGCTCGTATACATTTAAGAATAATCCTTTAAAAAAGTTACACTTTTCTTTGGTTATGACAAAAAGAATATTTATTTACAGCAACTTTTCCAGAAAATCTTTTAATGTATAATTGCAATTTTATTAACTTTTCACGATTATAAATACAGAAATGTTTCCAAAATTCTTTTTTTTTTTTTTTTTTTTTAAGTACTTCAGTATTTAACTTACTCTTAATAGTAAATATTTTATGATATATTTCAGATATACTTATGGCTTTTCTCCTGCATAAGTGCATGAATGTTTATTGAAACTTCTTTTTTGGGAAAATCTTTTAGAACAGATTTTACAAATGTATGGTTTTTCTCCTGTATGAGTGCGTGAATGTTTGTTCAGATTTCCTTTTTCAGCAAATCCTTTTAAACACACTTTACACACATACGGCTTTTCACCAGTATGAATGCGAGAATGATTATCCAAATTTCCTTTTACAGCAAATCCTTTAGAACATATTTCACATTTGTATGGCTTTTCTTCTGTGTGGATTCGTAGATGAATATTTAGACTACTCTTTAGGGAAAATTCTTTTTGACATATTTGACAAATGTATGGCTTTTCTCCTGTATGAGAGCGTGAATGTTTATCCAAACTTCCTTTTTCAGTAAATCCTTTAAAACATACTTTACACACATATGGCTTTTCTCCAGTATGAATTCGTAAATGTTTATTTAGATCTCCCTTAAGAGAAAACCTTTTAAAACACACTTCACAGGCATATGACTTTTCTCCTGTGTGAATGAGGGAATGTGTAATCAAGCTTCCTTTGTGAGAAAATCTTTTGTAACACATATCACACACATATGGCTTTTCTCCTGTCCCTGTGGCAGAATTTAGGCGACACACCGACATTATCGAAGAAAAGAAATTGTGGAATTGCAGAAAGATTTGTTCTTAAAAATCAAATAGAAACTCATGTCTTATATTTAAGAATTCTTCAACAGTCTAACAATAATATTGATATCTTTATGATTATATGTACATATTAAATATTATGTGTAAATTAGAAAATATGTCAATATTGTCTTGCAGAAAAGGTTTGCACAAACAAGATTTGTCACAGTATAAAAATATTCTGTCACAGGGTCTCCTGTATGACTGCATGAATGTCTCTCTAAACTTTCTTTTTCAAGAAATCCCTTAAAACATACTTCACACATGTAAGGCTTCTCTTTTGTAAGCACATTTCTGCATTTACATTTCCCTTTAGTGAAATGTCTTCAGAGCATATTTCAGATGAATGTAGTTTTTTACCTGTATAAGTAGGTATTCATATTTTTATTAGAAAAAGTATCCTTGAACTATTTCACAAATATATGTATGTACAGATGTAATTATAATGCAGAAGACTTTGACCATTTTTGACCATTTATTATACTCTTTCAAAGAAAATCTTTTATTTCTACTTAACTATTACAATTTTTCCATGTATATTAACTGAAGTTGAAGTTTGAAATAAATTTTCATACAAAAGTCATCAAAACTTATCTTTATATATATATATATTACATGTGATCTGTAATTATTTATTTCAAAATTACTTCAGAGAAAAATTCTTCGACTGCATATTGTAGGAATAAGTCTTTTTCTGATATATACCAAAAAGCATTATAGCGAACACCACAGACAAATTGATCATTTTTTGCATATTTGTAAAAATTTAAAACAAGTTCTTAAATTAGATTTTACAAATTTCCATGGTATATATTTTATGTGAATGATTTTATCTTCTGCTTCAGTACTACTTATTTGTTTTACTTTGTCACAAAATATATTTGAAACCATGCATCAAAAAAGCAAAAGTTTTTCTCATTTGCACATTCACAGATACTTTTCTAAACTACCTCTTGGAGGGAAAAAAAATAAAAATAAATAAATCAGAGCATACTTCTCACAGTAATGATTTGACTAGTTTGAGTACAATATGGAATTTGTATTTAAGATGTTATTACAAACAAATCATTTGCAGCAAGCATTCAAAATGAATTTATTTAATTTCACAGAAATATGGTGTTTTGACATGTGCTCAAAAGACATTTTCCCCATTAAAAACTTCCGTTTCACTCTGTTGGTAAGTGAATTTTTGTAGAGTATGTTACGGCTATTTTTACGGTCTTTTATTTAGAAATGTAATAATTAGTTCTATTATATTATTACTTTTTTTTTTGTGCATTCACATTGTATTTATTTTTTAAATAATCTCGAATGAGATTATTAAAATAGCAAGAAGAACTTTCTTAGAAAGATTGTTTTAGATTTTTATTTATTTATTTATTTTTCTTCTAAGAAAAAATTCTTATCTTCTATGTAAAAAAAAAAAAAAAAAAAAAAAAAGTGTTTTCTGGAGTGCTTTATTCACCTGAAAAAGAAAAACATGATTGAGGTAATCATTTTTTTAAATTTTATTCTTGGCTTTGCATTAAATTTACATTATTAATGAATATTAAAAACGTTGTTAAATAAACTTGTATTCACTATACATTTTAATAGGAATATCAATAAGACTGTAAGTGAATTTAAACTGAATGTACATGAATTTAAAGTGTGCTTACCACAATGCCTATAACATGAACTTTTAGAGACATGGAAGACCTAATAAAAATGACTTATGGGGAAAAAAAAAAGAAAGAAAAGAGCCAACAGATCTTTTTTAAATATTTCTTTTAGAACAGACTTAAGGCAGAAATCATGCATACAATAGTGTTTTTATCACTTCAGTAACATTAATTTAAATAACATTGTACTTTAACAAAATAAAAATAGGTTTTTTTTTTTTTTTGTTTTTTTTTTTTTTCCCCAATTTGTAACTTTGTAATTTATTATTTGTAAAATATGTCAATGTAAGACATACGAAATATGTTTAAATCAATTTTGAGTTTTTGTAATTACTTTGTGATTGTGAAATATGTTCATGCAAGAGAAA
The DNA here is from genome assembly GCA_963930645.1 of Salticus scenicus. NCBI lineage: Eukaryota > Metazoa > Arthropoda > Arachnida > Araneae > Salticidae > Salticus > Salticus scenicus. The sequence goes on from CAWVNO010002001.1 coordinate 573,149, forward strand.
AACTTCTATGGGATTTTTGTTGCTTCTTTTTATAAGAATATCTCATTCAAAAATGTAGTTTTTCGTATTCTGTTTTTTGAATATTACTCTTTGAACATATTGCCTTTCAGGGTCTGAATAAGCCTTAGCAACTGCAGAAATTATATATATATATATATATATATATAATATATACAGTTGAACCTCGTTAACGTGAATCTCAAGGGGATAAAAAATTTGTTCATGTTATCAGTAACTAATCTTCATATAACTAAACTAATCCTCATTTTATTGGGATTGCGGAAACAATTCACGTTAAAAAAAATTCATGTTAACAAGGTTTGACTGTATATATATCATTATATATATACCATAAAATTCCGATTATAAACCCCCTCTCCCGTTTTTCAAATGGAAATAAGTAAAAAATAGAGAGGGGCTTATAATCGATATTATTAGAAATTTCTTCTTAGAAAAGTTGTGGTGGCGCCCTCTATCACCAGAGAATGAAACTAATGTTATCTAATCTAGAACTGAGTTACATTATAGAAATAAATATTAAATTATAAATAAATATTAAATTATATTAATAAATATTAAATATGAATTCAAAATCTATTTTATTATTATTTGAAATTAATTTTTTCATATAGTTAATATGAAAGATGAATTAAAAAAAATTGACTGATTTTGATGTTCTTAAGGTAAATTTTCAAGTTTAATCAAACATTAGTTAATTTTAGAGTATATATAAATTACTAAGAGTACATATTTAGGTAAATAAGAAATGCATAAAACATATTTTATATATTGTTGTTAAACATAACATTTCACTAAAATATGCCTTAAAAAAAAAAAAAAAAAAAAAAAAAAAAAAAAACTGACAATTTGCATGTTGGCGCCATCTATTGATACAAGAAAAAGTTTTTAATAAGGAAATCCAAATAATAATCAAACATGCACATTACAAAATAATTATTGTATTGATGTAATAAATTATTACATCAATAGAATAATTAATTTAAAATATATACGTTTAAGAAAACTTTTTATTTTGATAATAAAGGTACACAAAAGACTTACTTCACTAATACAAAGATTGTCTTTTGCTTCATCAATCTTTATAACTGAAATAATTAAATTAAAAGAGAAGCTAGTACTATTTAAAAAATACAATCTTTGTTAAATAAATAAATAAAAGAACTTTATTATTTAGTATACTATGACAGGTAAAAAAGAAAAGTTTACTTATAAATTCAGTTATTTTAATGAATATCGAAGATGCCTATAAAAACATTTTCTGGAAGAAAGACTAGTGCTGCCATGTATCCAAAAATAAGCTTACAATTTCAATATAGAGCTGTAGTTACTTTATAGTTCTCATTCCCACTTCATTATTATTTTATTAAAACAAATGGAGAAGAGGGTAATTAGTAATTTTTACTGTACACATTATTTTAAAGAATAAATTTATTTAGAATCATTAAATATACATAAGATTTTGGAAATTAATTTTTTACTCAAAAAGAAAAAAAAAAATGGTGAGGGAGGTCTTATTTTTAGGATTATGGAAAAAATTCAAAATAGCCTAGGGAGGGTTTTTTTTTTTTTTTCTAGGGGTGCTTATAGGCGGGATTTTACGGTATATAACATATCATTTACAATTACACACACACACACACACTTATATATATATATATATATATATATATATATCACTTGCTTTGTTTTCATATACAAGTAATAAATACTGTTTACATAATTTAGGGAAAGAAATGTCAATGCTTTGAAAAAAAAATATTTTAAATTACACTGATTCAATTACTCCATGTACATGATTTTCTGTTGAATTCTTTCAACATTTTTATATTATTGAAATTCATATTTTCCCCCCTGAAAATAAGAGAAAAGCAATTTCAATTTTTCACAATTATCTAAAAATAACCATGTTTATATTCTAAGTTTCTGTATTGTAATTTCATATACATATACAAAGCTTTTAACAACAAATATCTGTCTTTAAAATTAGAAAAGAGTTTGTTCACTGGGATAAAAGCAGTAACATTTAGAGAAAAGGTGTTTTAAAGATACTTTTCACCATGTTATTAAAATCATAAATAAGGGCATTAATGTTTGCATAAGTACTATATTAATAAATCTCATAATTTAAATATTCATACAGCATTAAGATTTATTTCATTTATTTTTAATTGATAATACTATATATCAATGGTTATTCTGCATTTTTGTGCTTGCTTTTTCTTTCCTTTCGTTGCACATGAAAGAATTTTGCCACTTATTTCAATTGAAAACATATTTTTACAGCATAGTGTTTGTTTTTTTTTCAGGTAATCAGTTATTACTCTTCCAAATACGTGTACTGAGAAATTGAGAGACAGAAAAAATCATTCATGTGCACATGAAGAATTTTGCCCTTCCTGAAATAATGACATGCATCTTGAATATATAATTATGTCTTCAACTGAAAAATAATTCAATTATACCCTTTGTCTTGCATATTTGAAGACAATTTCAAAATGAAAAAATTGTAAATCTTAAATATTAGATAATAAATATTCAATATAGTAATCTTCCCTAAAAAAATGTTTTGTAATGTAAATGTGGTAAATATTCTTCTATTTGACATAAATTAATCACAGATGAATTTTGCAAAAGATATGGCAGAAAAAATTATGTTTCCTAGAGGCAGAGATGCCTCTCTCGAATGATTTTAGCATCAGTGTTTTTAGTTCGGTATTTGTTACTATAAATCAATATAACATGAAATAAATAATTTTATTTTTTCCTACACAACCTTCTCTAACCAAATTAGAAAAATTCAAAATATGAGAAAAAAATTTTTTGCTCTTGTTTTCACTGTAATTACTCCTGATAACAAGATCAAAGCTTCGATGGAATAAAAATGGCAGGACAAAGATGTCATGTACCCATAATATTTATATCAAAACAATAAAAGTAAAATAAATTTCATAGTATATAAAAACAAACATATTAACAACAGAAATCACATATTACATACACAATATAAATAAATAAAAGTATATAATTTTTTTTATAATTATAAAAATAAAGAATAAAGAATCATGTATTTTTTTTTCTTTGTAAAACTACAAAATAATCTAATATACAGTTTGTATTCTAGCTTCTTTGGAAAACTTAATATAACAAACATATAAGATGAAAATTTCTTTAACATTTAATATTGAATGCAAATGTAGTTCTTCAATCTGCTATATTTCAATCAGAATGACCAAGATAGACATTTTAGAATTATTATATATATATATATATATAAAATCACTACTTATTTTCATCAATATTGGTAGGGTAAGAAATCTACCGAATAAGAAAATTTAAAAGAAAAATTCTGATCTCTCTCTCTCTTTTACATAACATACACACACACACACTTTATAAGAAAAAAATTGTTATCATGAGCTATAATCACATCAAATTCCTGAAAGTATTTCTAATTTTCTAGAATATATTTCGACTATAACCAAACTATATATAAATGTAGCAATTGCAAAAAGTATTCATATGGTTATTTATTATGAAACATTGTTATCTTGGGAAAAGAAAAAAAAGATGTGTCACCGAGTGTTAATGAGATGAGCTGAAGTAATTAAAAAAAAAAAAAAAAAAGTCTCATATGAAATGCATAATCACTTTGACAAATTTATCACTTTTTATTCCTTGTGGGTATTGATTCTACGTGAGTTTTTAATTATAATCATATTGTAATTTATATACATATGGATTTTCTCTGAATGAATAGTAATAGATTTGGAAAACATGTAGATGTTTTCCAAAATCTTTTAGGAGCATGCTTCACATTATTATGAAATTTTTTTTCCAGTGGGAATATGTGGACTGAATCTTTACAGAACATCTTTCTGAACATACCTTTAGGAATGATTGTGATTCAAAGTTAAAAACCCTGAAAATTAGTCTTAAATAAATTTTTAAAAAAACCTAGAATATCAAATGATACTCAAATTATTTACACCATAAGCTTTCAATTTTCTTTGCAATTCGTTCACATATCACCTGCATGACAAATAAACGATTGAAAATAAAAAATAACTCTCTAGGAAATATGAGGATATAGATGGATTAGATTAGTAGCCTCGAACACAAACACCCCTGAACCTTATACATCTACGCCTGAATGGTTATATGAGTGCGAAGATGTTTATTCAGTTTACCTTTTTGAGTATATTTTTGAAAGCATATTTCACATGTGAATGGCTTTTCCCCTGTATGAGTGCGCACATGTCTATTTAGTGTTCCCTTTTCAGAAAATTTTTTAGAACATACATCACATGTATATGGCTTTTCTCCTGTATGAATGCGTAAATGTTGGTAAAGATTTCCACTTTGAGAAAATGTTTTAGAACATACTTCACACACATAAGGCTTTTCTCCTGTATGAGTGCGTAAATGCTTAATAAGATCACCTTTGTGAGAAAATTTCTTAGAACATATTTTACATGTATTCAGCTCTCCCATTTCATGAATGCGTAGATGCTTATCAAAATTACCTCTCACAGAATATTTTTTAGAACAAAATTGACACACATATGGCATTTCTTTATTATGAATACGTAAATGTTTATTAAGATTAAACTTGTACAAAAACTCTTTAAAACACACATTACACTTAAAAAGTTCCTTTGTATGAAGAGGTAGATGTCTTTTTAAATGGTGTTTTCGTGAATATCGTTTAGAGCATATGTGACAAATAAATGGCTTTTCATTTGAATGAATACTTAGATGTCTTATTAGATTACCCTTTCCAGAAAATCTTTTGGAACATATTTCACACTCATATGGTCTTTCTTTTGTATGACACTGGAAATGAAGATTAAGATCCATAATTTATTTTAAATTCTGTAAGGGATTTTTTCGTACATACACACACATATATATTTATTTATTTATAAGTATAATGCAGTTTATTACGCTACATTTCAGGGAAATGTGTCTACGTCACATAGGCTACAATAATAGCAAAAATCTTGACTTATGTTTGAAACAATTTTCTTACTTAAAAAAGATGTTTGCCAATAAATCGTGCAGGAAAGAGAAAAGTCTTTTGATGTTCTAAACTTTCAAAATTCTGGAAACATTAAGTAACAGAAAACAGGTTCTGAAATAAACAAATAAGACATTGTAAGATTTCCATTTACTATAGCTAAAAAATGATTTTGCCTAGAACAATTTATAAAATCTTTGTAAGCTTTATAACACACATACTAATTTTCTCTCTCTTACACACATACATTAAAATAATGTTCTAAAAAGATTGACATGTGGTTTTATTCATTACCTTTTAGAGGTAAGTGGGCAATGTAAAGGCGAAATTTCAAAATAAGACCTTATTCATAAATATTTCTTCCCATTAATTTTCAAAAAGTTACATTACTTTTATATACGACCCTCCCAGATAAATTGAGTCAATTATAAAGATTTATTTTCCATCAAACATGACCCATAGAAAAAGAGCATATTTGTATCTACAAAACCAACTGAATTAAGATACAGAGAAAAGGCTGGCTTATATGCCATTTTTCTATACCACTCAAATGTTTGTTTCTACAATGAAAACAGAGACCATACACTAATAGATAATAAAAATTTTTAGATCTAACAAGGAAAGTCTCCATACATGCATACCCAGAAAATTTTGAAAAAAATACAAATGTCATTTATAAAAAAATATTTTTAAAAAATCGGCGGAATCTGAATTGATTGTCTATCCGCGATTGTATTGAAATGCTCGCCCTCTGGTGGGCTAAGGTGATATTATCACACCACTGATAGCTTTCACGCTGAAACAATGATAGAACAACAAGAAAGAACAATAATATATACACGTGTGGCTATTATATTTACTAACAACTGCAGTTGGGAAAGCGCCATCTATCGATCATTAGAAACGCGGATACAAAAAAAAAAAAAAGAAAATGTCTGTTTCTTGGCTATTTATCGCTCATTAGCAACACAAGGAAAGTTGGAAAAAAAAATTTTTTTTTTTCATAATCTTTAAGGAAAACTTTTTTCTATATTCTTCACACTGAAATAATTTAAGTAAGATCACTTCAAATGAACACTTTCATTACTACAATTTTGTTATTGATATATATGTGTGTACGTGTGTATAAATTGAAATTGAATAACTGTATAATAACAACCTTTGTTAATTGTGAAACACTTAACTTAAAATATACAGTAGACTCTTGTATAACATGGGGAATATGTTCTGCATAATATAAAATCGCGTTATAGGAGACATACATTGAGCAGACGATCATTCCACAATGAAACCAAAAGCGTCGGGTGTTGGCATAGTCCTTCCGCGAACAGGTTGAAAGTAGAAAAGATGTCACATGCTTCCTTTATTTCATGCATTATACGACTCTTTATCGCATTGTATGAGTAATAGTCGCAGATTTTTCATTGCGTTATACGAAATTGTGGGAGGGCGTTGTACGAGATTCTACTGTATTTGAGATTTGCATGTTACAGCTTAAAATAAAACATTAACAGTCAGAGAGAAAAAAGAAAAAAAGAACACCCCCCCTCCCCTCCACCTAATTTTGCCATAAATTATTGTAGAAACATGCGACTTGTACCGATTGATTTCTAATAACGCCTAGTTTATAATGGTATAGTCAGGTTTTGCTTAAAGGTCGTCTACTTATTAAAATTTAAAATTGGCATCAACTTCCTTTTTTTTCAATAGTAACCCCACTTTTTATAATTTGTTTGAATTATTTGGATCAAATCATTGCGGAAAATGGTAAAGTTTATGTATTTCACTCAATTTTTCATAGAGTTTATAAGCTATCAAAATATGGGGATCCTAATGTTAAATGAATGTGACAAACTTTAATTCATATTTTCCCAAAAAATTATTATATTCAAATTCTGGTTTTTTTATACATTAGAATGAAGTGACCCAAACACATTCCATGCATTTTTTTTTTTTTTTTTTTTTTTGAATTGTGAAAATTATTAATAAATTCATATTCAAAAAAATTAAGAATTACGACCTTTATTAACTTTTGCATGAATAGAACAGGCATCATCAAAAACATGGGTTTCCAAATTTACAGCTCACTCCTAACATAATTTTTCAAGTGATATTTCATTTTTTATTGCTATTAGGGGGCCATCACTTGCTATAATCGGTTCATCTGTAAGTATATACATGCAGTGGAAATCTTGCAGTAGTACATCTTATGGAAAATTGTTTTAATTTACCTTTATGTTAATCTTATTGTTTTCTAAGCAACATTTCGATGTTTATTATACAAATTGGCTGATTTTTGTAAAATTATCACAATGCAGGCGAAAGATTGTGAAATAATTCCAAAAGAAGACAAATCCCACATTATATCTCTGAAACAATATTAAAAAAACTATTTTGCAAATTCGAATTTGTCTCTATATGCGATACTGATATGTATAAACTTTAATGGCATTTACAACATCAATTGATGAAGACAAAACTTAAATGATTTAATTGCGAATATGTAAAATCATTCTCTTTTATAATGTAAGATGTAGAAAAATGTGTAAAGGTGTGGCTTACGTTGCAAGATTACCCGATCCTGATGTGTTAAATCTTTCTTTTTTAATATTAAATAACTTTTCCTAGCTTCTCATTGTTAAAATTCTATTTTAACCCTGTTGTTCTTTTTTTGTACTTCAATATTGTAGAGTTTGTACACCTCAAGTTAAATGTCATGTTTTAGAAAACGTGGTAAGGCAAGGCTTATTGTTTGAAACAGCAATATACAATCAACAAGTTTTTTTTTTTATTATTATTATTAATATTCAATATTTTTTATAAGACTTTTACAATGAATTTTCTCTTTCAATCTTGTTGTAATAGTTTTGCTATCGTTTACTGTACCGTTTGAAAGCTTTATGTTATTTAAATTTTATCACATGATGAACATAATAAAATATTAATTTTTTATTAAATATTTTTTAATACGGAATAAAACAATGAAAAACTTTTTTTTGTTGTTGTTGTTTTAAGTCTTATAATCTATTGCTGCAACAAAGCAAAAAAAATTCGCATCAATTACAGAAAAAGAATTTAAAACAAAGTAACATGTCTTATCACTTTTAAAGATATAGATACTGAGCTTACACTTTTCATAATTAAGAATTCAAGTACAGTAAACTCCTGTATAATGCAAGATATTCATTCTGGGCAATAGGAAATCACGTTACGTAGGACATACATTATCAGACCAATTTATTCAAGTTCAGTCTAACATTGAAAAGTATTATTTTATTTTATTCTTTTATTTTGTTTTTTATTGTTTTCTAAGTAACGTTTCAATGCTTACTATACAAATGAACCTATTTTTATAAAATTTAATTAACACATTAAAATTTTAATTAACACATTGCAGGCAGGGCCTGATTACCGAAAAGGCTCAGGAAGCACAAGCTCCCCCTCTAAAATTTAAAAGGGGCCCCAAAATGACTAAATTTAGAATCTTGAATTTTCAGTTTTGGATTTTCACACTGAGATTGAATTTTCTTCTGGGAAAGCTCGCTTACACACTATTTAAAAAAATACACACTATTTTGGAAAAATTCTGTTATTTAATCACAAAAATCTGAATTTTCTTAATCAATAAGCTATATGATTTTAATGTTGTGGGTAGAAATCTCCCAGACAAATAAATGCAAAAAAACTATAAGCACACACCGAGTTTTGGTCTATAGTATTTTTATATGACAATATATAGCAAGAACGACATTTCTCGAAATGAAAGGGGGCCCCAAAATGCCACTGAGTTTCCCTTTGCTTAAAAGCTTAATCGGGCCCTGATTGCAGGAGGGAAACTTCGATGGCATTCCAAAACAATAATAAACCCCACCCTCTGGCTTTTCCTGAAACAATACTTTACTTTAAAAATGCTTCTTTTTTCCTTAATTTTATTTTGTTTGACTCTTTATAGGACGCTAGCATATATAAATGAATGAAATTGACCGTTTCGATTGTTGATGACAAAATTTCAGTTATTTAATCATGAATTTGTTAAATAATTTGATGTTTTAGAGAAACATATAAGGTGTGACTTATCACTCGAAATAGGAATGCTTTTGATCAGTATCCCTTTATATATCCTTTCCCAGATTTTTGTTTAAATCTTGTTATTTTTGTAAATCGTATAGTGTAGGTTTGTATGCCTCAAATTAAATATAACACTTTATAGAAATGCTTTCATGTGGGCTTGCTGTATAGCTAAAAAATAAAGGCACCCAACAAAAATTGGTAAATTATTTTTTCTCAAACATTAAACATTTTTTTTTTATTATTATTAATTTTTACCGCCATTATTATTATCATTATTACTTTTTTTGATTGTTTGTTTCTTGCTACCTACATTTTTGTAACTAACTGAATATTGTAGGGTTCATATGAGTCAAGCTAGTTAAATTCTAGCACATAAAGTGACATAGACCCTATTTCATATTTATTAAAAATAAACTATTAAAAAAATTTTAGTTCATAAACTATATTTTAAGGAGAGAAAATATAAGTCATTTACGCCTTTGAGGAATCAAAAATTTGATTAACTGTGTGAAAATGTTAAATTTGTCTTATGCGTTATACGGGACTGTTTATCATGCTGTAAGAGTACTATTCTGAATTTTTTGGTCACGTTTTGTAGCAATGCATTATACGGAAGTCAATTGCAGTTATTCAGATAAGCTTAGAAGCAAACACAATACTTCCGGTAGTTTAATTTCGTTTTATTTCATAATTAATATCTTTGTAATTTTTTTCCAGTATGAATCTTAATGAATAATGTCTATTCCACGGTACATCATAATTTATTTTTTCTAAATATATAGAGGTACCCCTAACACATTTTCGCTTGTAACTCTATCAAAAATTGATTTAAAGTACATAAATAGGACTTTTTTCAAACCACCTTGATCTCAGAAATTCGAATATGAGGTCAAAAATAGGGGTTGCCATTGAAAAAAATGAAGTTGACGCCTGTTTCAATATGCAGATGACCCTTTAAGCAAAATCTAACAATACCTTTATAAACCAGATGTTATTACTAATTGACTGACACTACCTGCATATTTATAATAGGTTGATTTGAGACGAAATTAGTTTTTGGGGGGGGGGGGGGGGGAAGCTTTTTTTTTCTGACTGTACCTTTTTTTATTGCATAATAAATTAAAAGCAGTGTAAGTTTCATATTAATAATCTGCTTTTTATATGTTCATGGAAAACTGGTTAAAATCCACTGTAAAAAAAAAATAATAATAATAATTTCATTAAAATGATTTTTAATTTAACATTGAAGCCCGATTTTTAGCATAACATACAAATGAATATCTAAAATATACCATTTTCAGGTGACTGACATTTCATTACACAGGCAGGGCCGGCTCTAGGCGGTAGGCAAGGTAGGCAACTGGCTACGGCGGCAAAATTTAGGGGCGGCAAAACGAGCTGAACTACAAAAAATAAAGTAATAAAATACTTTGATTATTCAATGAAGAAAATAAATAAATAGAAAAAAAAAGTGAATAAATACAACAAGAATTTACAGGATTCTCTGCCCATTCCTATAATTTGAAATGCAGACAAGAATAAACAAATTTCTAAGTTCTGTACAGTATGTACAGTTATTATTTATGCAGCCGTGAAGCGAAGGGAGGAATGCACACTCGCTGGTTTAACAAGCTCTTTTTGTTCTCTAATTAAAGAAAGTCAAGAGTTTGCCAATTGTAGGCACTTTTAGCAGTGTTCTTCAGCATGTAGGAACTACCGTATATTTCCGAATATAAGCCGATCCGTATATAAGCCGGGAGTACATTTTTCCCTGCAGAAATTTGCCCAAAATTGCAAACCCGTGTATAAGCCGAATTGAAAAAATACTCTTTTTAATGTTCGAGTATATCGCCAAAATGGAGAAAATATTGCCAATCTATACAACCTTCAGGATAATCTGTCGAATGAAATTGCGCGAAATCCGTGCTTATCCAATAGAATTCCTTACCTTGCTTAGCCATAACGTAAAACGTTCGCAGTGTGTTCGCTAACGGCGATAGTTTTAACTCTGGCAACCCTATCAGAAATGAGGCAAACACAGACGCGAACGCAAGTCCCGGCCCGGCAGCTGAAAACGATGGCTACCGTAATACCGGGCCGGGAGACCTAACCCTAACGTCGATGAAGCAATGCTGGATGTTTACATAAATAAGCCGTGTAAAGTCCGATTGCATCGATTTTTTTTAATGACGTATCTAAATTATTTTTTATATTTCTACTTTTCAGTATTTTTATCAGTGCTTCAAGGCAAACTTCAACAAAATAAAAATACTTCTATAAAAAAAAAACGAAGCTTTGCCGCTTTTGCTAGTGTAAGCCTAGAAACATTTTAAACAGAGATGATTTAAATTTAATTGTATAAATTAAAAATATGATCGGGAGTCCTGTTTTTTTCAAGTTTCTCTTATACTATTTCTGAATCAGACAGAGAATTTACTCCGTCCGTGCACTCTGCCGATGACTTCAGTTACCGGCAGGTCAAAAAGAAATGTAAACAAACGTGACTACATCGAGCGTTTCGTGAAATAAATTTAAAATTGCTAATTTAAGAGTTTTATATGTGATAATTATTTAAAAATAAGGTTTAATATAACTATTTTACTTTATATATACTTTGTAAGCTTAAAATATATGTATTCAATCATTGTTTCTGAAGTACGTTTTTTGCTAGAAATGTAGATCCGTATATAAGCCGACCATTATAATACAGCTTCCGAAAAATTTCCAAAAATTCTCGGCTTATACACGGAAATATATGGTATTTGGATGTACCCTTTCTCCCCAGGACATTATCAGTATATCCTAAGTATGAAAGAACGTCCTAAGACATCCTCAGCCATAAGATGGGGACATTTTGAGTTGTCCGTAAAAACACAGCAAAATTTGATTTGGAATTGGTAACAGTGATGTCACATTTAAAACAATGCTTTATTTATGCAATAACGTCCATCAAATTCATTGGATGAGGGAGGGGGCGATAAATTTTTGGTTAAGGTATGCTTCCATTGACCAATCAAAATTTCAATGCAAATTCAATGAAGATTTTTAAGGTTTTCTTCCTGTTGAAAGATCTACTGGTAAGGAACTGCTTAAAGTTTTATTAAAAGAGATGGGGGGAAAATTGGGTTAAAATCATAAAATATGAGAGTCAAGGTTATGAAAATTGCTCAGATATGAGAGGCGACAAATTCGGAGTACAATCAAGGATTAAAACTTTAAATCCCAGAGCATTTCACGTACATTGCAACAGCCATTTATTAAACTTAGTGGTTAATTAATGATTGCGAAGTCGGAAAAGTTGTACAGATTCCCCAATATCTTTATTTCTCAAAATAGAAAATATTCATGATGCTTTATTAAGTCATTTATAAAAATGTAGAGATAGATAATATGATTAAAAACGAGGCAGTTGTTTATTGATTACAGTCGGCAGCAAAATTATTGAAGCACTTAGTAATAATTCCTACTTAAAAGATGCGCACATAATACTGTTTCATTAAGTAAATATTTGTCGAGTGATGATCTTAGTCTTATACTGTTTTTAAAAAAGTAAGTTGATGATAAAAAGAAGCGATCAAACTAAGAAAAATATATATATAATATATGAAAAATACAGATGTGTGCTTCAATAACTTTGCTGCCGACTGTATAAAAAAACAATTAAAGTTTTATGTTTGATCGTCATTTGATACAAAATTTTGAATCATATTAATCCGATTAAGTAAGCTACGTGAAACAAAAGTTTTTGATTTATACCAAGCCACTGATTTATTAAATAGCTCATTATTATTACTATTATTATTATTATTATTATTTAAGAATTAAGATCAGTTGAATCCTTTGAAAACTTTATCTTAAAAGCTGAAAAATTAGCTAATATAATAGACATAGAAAAGAAAAACTTTAAATTGACTGAATCACGCCATCATGTTTAATCTTAAAAATGAAATTTTTCTTATGAAAGTGTAGATGAATCTATAGAAAATTCAAAAAAAAATATATAATAGATTTTTTTTTCTTTTCAGCGATCAGTGCACTGAAGCTGAGATTAAATTTATTGAATAATCATAATCATTCTAATGAGTTTTTATGCAATGTCCACAAACTTAAAGACACATGCAAAAATGAATTACTACCACACTGCAAAGATCTGAGAAACGATTTAACAGATGGTGATTCCTCTGATCTTAACATTTTAAAATTGGCTGGTAAAATATACTTTATTTTCTTCACTTTTGAAAAAAAAAGAATGTCCAGTTGACGTCCATAAATTCATTACCTTCCTTAACATTGGGCCGAATTTAAACATTGCTTTAAAAATTTTGTTAACCTTGCCCATAACTTTTGCTAACGGAGAAAGATTTTTTTCTAAACTAAAAATGATAAAAAAAATACTTTAAAACCATGTCTAGTCAAAATTGACTCAATGGGTTAGCAATGTTGGCCATTGAACATGAATCGAGTAACAAATTAGATATGCAAGAAGTTATTCGAGATTTGTAGAAAAAAAGGTTCAAAAGAGATTATTTTATTAAGGTTTAAATTTTTTATATTGTACTAGCATTCTTTACTCTTTGCTGTTTAGAAAATATTGTCTGTACTAGTAATAGTTCCAAAGATTTTGTGTTTTTAACTTAAAAAAAAAAAGAAAGAAATAGTAGTAAATATTATATGAGTATTATTTACTTAGCTCAATTCTATTAGATCGTTTTTACGATTTATATATATATATGTGTGTGTGTGTATTTTTTATTTGAAAGTTTTTAAAACTTGAAGGGGGGAAGGGGGCGGCACTTTTGTGGTTTGCCTACGGCGGCAAAAACGTTAGAGCCGGCCCTGACACAGGTTGGTTAAAATTTACCAAAAAAACATTTTTATTTCTATGTGCTAAATTAGTTTAAATAAATTTAACTTAAATAAATAAAATTTTTATGAGTATAATCTTGTGAAATATGTGAATGTACATTGTTGATTTATTGAAAATTTAAACCAATTTTTAATGGAAAATTATAAACACTTAAAAGCTTTAAGTGCACATTGATTTTAATTTATAGTGTGAAGGAGGGTATCAAAAACCTACAAAAACAATTTTTTTTTTCCTTTAATTAGAATACTGACGTGACTGATATTGAAATGTGCTTAATTTAAAGATGTGATCCTATTCCATATTCATTCCATCAAAAGAATAAAAAAAAAAAAAATAATAATATGGTTGATGCTTTCTCCCTTTCCATCCTTTTTTTTTTTTTTTTTTTGGAGGGGGGGGGGGAGGCATTAAAACAAAACCATAATTTTTGCTAAATATTAAACATTTTCCAGCTTCTCTGGTCATCTTCATTCACTAAAGATATTTTTGAAAGAAAATATTCATTATTTTATGAAATATAGTAATTTTATAAATAGGAATCAGTAACAAATGCTAAAAACAATAAGATAATTTATACCATAAAAAGGAATGAATTTCCATTTAAATAGTTACAATAGTCCCCAATTTGAGTTACAAATGCAAAATGAACAGGATTTTCAAATTATATCTTAACAACACAATGAAAAGCCACGCAATATTCCGGCATTTTGAAAATTCATCAACATTCTATTTCTGTACTGATAAGCATAAAGGATTTAAATCCAAAAATGTCGATTTTGAGTAAAGTACATAGTCAGACTCAGAAAAAAATTCTCTATCGATTGGTATAAAGGATTTAAATCCATGTCATTTAGTCTTTGAGAAAATCCATTGTTAAAAAAATGTTCAAGTCAGAAATTTAGCATTAATCTTTGGTATAAAATATTTAATTCAATTTTTTCCCTTTATTAAATGAAAGTTGACAATCTCTGAATGGTATAAAGGGTATAAATCAACATAATCCCTTTTCCCTAATCAATTCTTGTGATTAGTGTTTAGTTAGTTTAACTTTATTTTTAGTCTCCTGAAAAATCAAGAATATGGACTTAAATCCTTTATACTTCTCAGTACAGATTTATACCATAAAAAGAAATAAATGTTCCATTTAAAAAGTTACAATAGTCCCCAATTTGAGTTACAAATGCAAAATGAACAGGATTTTCAAATCATATCTTAACAACACTCTGTATGTTGATTTCTAAAATCTTTATTCTTCAGTTACAAAGAATTTTTTTTTTTCCCACATTTTAAATTTCGATTTTAAAAGTTAACTAAAATTATAAATTGATAATTGTAATTTTTCAAATTCAAAAGATTTTTCAAATAAAATAAAGTATACTAAATATACGTATAACTTAAGTGTATGTGACTCAAACAATTGTTAATGTAATACGATAAAAAGTAATTTTTTTTTTTTTTTTTTTTAATTTATTTACAGTCAACTCCGCAAAAGTTTTGTCCAAAGGTTGTGTGGATTATAGGAATTTGTGAATTAGAGGTCATTTTCTTTTGCAGATACATACAAAATCAGTCATTTTACTTCATAAACACGCATCAAAATGGAAAGACGATTTCCAATAAAGTTTAGAATAAAATATTTCTTCAATATTTGTAAAAGTAATCAATCATTTTCATACACGATAATAAATAATTTAAGCATACTCAAATAATACATACCAATACAATATAAACATACATATTCATCATTGATTATTTTCAATTTTGCTAAAAACTGATGTAACAGTAATTTGTTTTAAATTTTTATGTACTTTTCTGACATTCTTTGGCTTAAGTGCTAGTCTGTATAAATTGCAGAAGAATTCTTCTCTTTATTTATTTATTTTTTTTTTCTTCTTCTTCTTTCCAACTGGGTTTGAAAGAAAGGATTAAGCAAAAAAATTGATTAAAAAAATGAAAAAAAAAGTAAAAATGTGAGAAATGTTGCATATTTTTTTGAAATATCAGTTATAAATTTCTTTGTTTACATTAAAAAATCAATTGCGGATTAGAGGAATTTGTGGATTATACGTCTGCGGATTAAAAGGAGTTGACTGTATTTATTTTTTTTATTTATTTTTTAAATCAGTTATTTAACTCATTTAAAAATTAAATACTTTCAACCACAACTTCCTTCGATAAATTAAAGATGATTATGTATAAAGAAAAAAACTATGTCATCTGATAATTTTAAAGTTATTTGATAACTATTCCACAAACATTTGTTTTGCTAGCTATTTTCAAATTTATTAAAATCACTTGCATTTGGCAAGGAAGTATTTTGTTGCCAAATTGTAATGCTATCTTTGGGTTTTATGTGCCAAATACTCAAAATTATATTTTTTTTTACAAATTATCTACTGGAATTCTGCCAATAAATTTTGACAGATCTTAGTATTACGAAAGCAAGTAATATCAATGGAATTTGTTTTAGAATATTCAAAGTATGTGCTTTAAGGAGTCTTTTCTTGAAAGATACAATAAAAAAATCTCAAATGAGTCAAATAAACACATAAATAAAAACAATCAACCTTTTTTAACTCCATGGTATGGCTGGAATGTTTTCACTGGGGTCCCTCCAGCTTTCTCAACAGCACTCCTCATGTTGGAAGATGCAGTTTTGCAATGTTCATGCTCTGCGATGTTGCGCCATATGCTCTTAAGAGATGGCGACCATGCTGAACATCGCAGAACTGAATCTTCCAGCAACAGGAAAGCTGAGGGACCCCAGTAAAAACATTCTGGCCATGATGTGGAGTTAAAAAAGGTTGATTGTTTTTATTTATATGTTTAGTTTGAACTCCATGTTGAAAAATATAGTAGAGTCAAATAAAGTTTGAATAAAGGTCTGACAAAAAAAATTGTGGGTTATTTTATAAAATGCATTTAAAAAAGAATTTGCAATTGCTTTTATGATACATGATACGATAAAAGTTTAAACATTTAGAACTTTAAATATCTTTTGAAACTTGCATTTTATACAGTACACTCCTAGAAATCCATACAACCTGGAAGCAGAGACTACGCTGATTTTAGATTTTTGGTTAATTTTTCATCTACATTTGAAAATTAGATTTTTAAAGCAATAATGCATTAAAAATGATAGTGAATACATATAAATAAGCATATAAGATATATAAAATATTAAAGAAAATCAAATAAATTAAGGCAGGTAAAGAGCATAAATGTACTGAAAAAATATACAAATAAAGTTTTATATAAGCATTTTTCTTTTCAATTAACAAATTAAACATTTGTTTTATAAAGCAAACTACAAACTTGTATTCAATTTTAATTAGGTTAGAAATATAGGCAAAATATAGTTTAGTTATACTAGAATAGAAATATAGACAAATAATTTATTTTATTTATTTATTCTTTCATTCTATAAAATCATTTTTTATTCAAACACAAACACTGATGAGTTAAATGAATTTAGGTACATCTCTAAGACCTGGATCTTGCTTATAATTAACTTACTTTATCTCATTAGATTCAGTTTCTAAAATATCAACATTAAAATAAATTCTTTCTTGTTAATTTTCTTTGGAAACCTTGCTATAAATTTCATTGTTTACATTGGTTGTGATGTGTGGATTTCTGGGAGTCTACTCAGTATATATTATATATTGAAACCTTTTAAATGAAAAATTTTTGAAAATTTAATCATTATGCAGTTTCTAAAAATAATTTTAAAACAGATACTTTAAACAGCTAAGTTACAGTTAATGAAATAAATAATCTGATGTGCCACTAATATGACATTCTCTTACACCATATTTAAATAATATAAAGAAAGATTACAAAATAATGGGTAAGATAATAAATACTGTATATAAAAATACTTAAAAAACAAAGTTAAAAAATAGTTTGTTTATTTATTTATTTTTTGGCAAGTATTTCTGTGTATTGAGGTTGTTGCCTTTCTCAACCCCTTGTCTGAATATACTACTTCTTATATTTTTAAAGAATTTAAGGCTGTTGTTAAATTCAACCTTAATCAGCCTGAAATTAGTTTATTCCAAGTTATTCAGACAAATTTCACTACACTACATCTTGAAACTTGGAAATATTGATCAAACATTTCACAGCAATCTTATGATTTTTAAATTCTCAATAAAAGCTCGATATTCATATTCAGGGAACCTCAAAATGCATAATTAAGAAAAACTTTAGCATAGAACATTGGACTTCCAACAATACTTTGGCTGGTATTACAGTGCCTCTGTCTTACGATTCATCTTAAGAATGAGCGTGTTAAAGAAAGATCTTAACTTGGTATTGCGGTACCTCAAGCGTAAGTCCTCGCAAGAGAAAAGAACCAGACAATTGGAGACACAGCGCGAGCGTTGTTGTGATTGTGCATGCATCCAGTTATGATTCAACTTAAGATAGCTCTGAGGTTGTTGTAAGATAGTGAGACACCGCAATATGACTTGAGTTTTGTTTACATTTTAAGATAGAATTTACGCTTACAATAGGCTTAAGCGAGGTGCCGCAATCCCAGCCTTTGTGTACTGTGTGGATATAAAATAAAATATTAATATAATTCTTAACAGGATTGCCACACAAATGAAGAAAAAAATTCCCTGTCTCTTCAGAAAGTAAAATGGATGACATACAATCATGCAGAATTACAATCTAACATGTTTACAAGTCAGTTATATATGTTATAGTAAATACCCAAAATCTGTTAGTACGTGTAGTTACTAGTAAGAATGTGAAGTGTCTATGAGTATTTGTTACTTCACGTTCTTACTACTGATGTTAGTAAGGAAACAAATTAAAATTTTATTTCAGCTATTTACTGAATTTTTCAGTTAGAACACGTTCTTACTACATGTATAACAGTAACTTCATGGAATGACTCGATAGATGAATGGTTTATGCACTGGCTGGTTCCTTCTGCTCACATTGTGCTTACACAAGTTTGGGGAAATTAATCTAAAGGATCTGGCAATGACAAAAATTTTCTTGAAACACTTAAGTATTGTTTAGCCCGAAAGTTACTACAGTGAAACCCCGATCTATCGTTCCCGCATCCATCGTTTTCTTGCATTGATCGTTTTATTTCTATGGTCCCTGCACAAACTGTATTTAAATAACATTAACGAAACCCGCATGTATCGTTCTTCAAAAAGTCATTTTGCCTTCAGTTAGTCTATCTGTCTTTCTATCAGTGTGTCTGATCATGCTCTAATTTTTGTTAATATTTATAAGAATGCCTTGAAATCAATGTTATCGAAGCACACTATGATAATATTCTGTATTAAAAATTATACAGATATTTCAACTGGTTTGAGTACAGGAACTGGCAAAAAAAATTCCGTGTATTACAGTCTATATTAGGCATATATTGGTATATTTACACTTTATGCAACATGCCGAAATTGATATTCATTATTAAGATACCCAAAACTATTTTTCCTGTAAAATAACTTTTGATTAGCATAATTTATTGGTTTACAGGTTCCCACAGAGTTTTCTGATTCATAAAGATATATAAATGAAAATTGTTCAAAGTAAATTTCCAGTATCATCAGGATTATTTTTTAACAGCTTATGATACATTGTATACACAAAATATGCAATATACCAATTGTACAAAAGCAAACTTTTCAATGCTTTCTTTTCAGAAAAACTAATATGTTGTGGCCACCACAAGACTTTCTTCTATATTTTCCTACATAAATTCATTCAAAACAAATAATTTGTTATATTAATCTACCATGATGAATGCACACAATTTTCATCTTTTTGAAAACTTACACTAAATATATATATATAAAAAAAAAGTTGTATTCTCTATAAATAACATCTTAAAAGAATGCTTTGAATATTGTTATCTCACACATCAATTTTCACACAGTTATTATATGCCATAGAAGTTGAAATATAGCCTTCCCGTTCTCGGAGATAATTGCAGTATAGTAGCACCACCTATGGATATAAAATGAATCAGCACAATAATTCATAATAGCCTTTTCACATATCAAGTTTTATTTGATTACACACAACTTGAGATATAGCCTTCCATTAAACGGCAGTAATCACTGCATAACAGTGCCATCTGTTGAGCGATTGGCACCAAAAGTTGATAGCAGGGTTAGAAATAAGCAGTCGTTAGTTGCATTTTTAAACAAGTTTTTTCATTTTGACGCCTAGAATTCCAATCATAGGTGCCATATTTGACGCCTGGATGTTTTCCTCATCATACCTAATAATTTTCCCAATCCTATCAGACTGTAAACAAGTCTATTTCAGTCAATTGAACCTAATAAAAACTGATTTAAGAAATCATATCTCTATGAAAGTAGTTGACGATTCGTTAATGATTAAATTAAACAGCCTTAAATTGGAAGATTTCTTGCCCAGAAAATGCTATTAAATTGTGGTGGAATGATGTATCTTCTGGGCGAAGAATGAATTTGCGATTTTAAATATGTATGTCTAATATTGTCAACATTCATTACATAAATATTTTTTATATAATCTTGCATATATTATTTACAAGTTGATGCTTAATTATTATAATTTTTTTTAATATATATATTTAATTATAGATGGCACCTAGATTTTTCATTTTGACGCCCAAAAGAATTAATCCAGGCGTCATTTTGACGCCTAGATTCAAAATTCTTATTTCTAACACTGGTTGATAGGTACTAATTTATGTCAAGGTACATTTACATATAAATTTATATGAAATTGTGCACAGCAGTTATTGAGATATAGCCTTGCCTTAAATTGTGGAAATCGCTGTATAGCAGCCTAACCTGCTGAGCAGTTCACATATAATGTTGATAAGCACTAATTTAGGATAAGGCACATCTACATATAAATTTATAGATAATTCTGTGCAGTAATTCCTGAGGTACTATTGCCACAAATATTTTATCACACTCACACACAGACAGATTTTTTCTAAAAATGGGCAAATCATGTTCTGGATCTCTCTAAACGTGTAAACCCATTGAAAACTGGAAGTCGAAAATTTTTAAGAATCTAATACATTCTTCTATTGAATATAGAACAAAGTGAAACAACTACAAAACTGCTTTTGTAAAACTCGTTGCTAAATACACCATCTTAATTAAAAACACAATATACCTTATGGGATTATTATGGAAGAAAGGTATATTAAATGTTAAAACAATAAAATGTTAAAAATGTATTTATAATCTATGTGGACCGCATGATTTTTCATATTCGTTTTAATTATTTATCATTTTAATAATAAAATGTTTTTATATTTTCATAATTTCATTTTATAAATTTAAATTCGGTTTGGTTTGGTTTGATGAGTACTGAGATTTAATGCTTGCCTCAAGGGCCGTTTATATCTCGAAAATCCACACCACAAGGGTTTACAATTTTTTATTATAACAAGAACAGATACATGAAATACATATCATAAGACATCACAAACATCCATGCCCACGCCAGGATTCGAACCTGGGACCATAAGATTCGGAAGGCAGCTCCCTACCGACCGAACCACCTGGCCGGCAATTTAAATTCAATACCGATAAAATCATATTACATGTTTTCACCTAATTCTTAAATCAAATATTATATCAAAGGTACACAGCAATTCAAAATCTACCAAATGTAATAAATACACTGGTCTTTGGGTAAAAATGCAAGCAATCAGTTGAGTGAATTTATCACCACAATTCCTATCACTAATTAAGAAAAAAAAAAAAAAAAAGTATTGTCTTAGCTAACTTAACACTTGTTTTTATTATATTTCTTATTTAACACACACACACACAAAGTTAAAGTTTATTTTAACCTCATAACAGTCAATTTATCCAAGAATTAAATATTAAAACGCAATCAACACAAACTAACAGTTTAAAAGAGATAGTGTAAACGTTGAAGAATACTTATTTACTTTAAATCATTTGGGTACATTAAAAGTCTCATAATACAAACCATTTTAAGAATTGTATGTACTAACAAGTAATAAAGTTCTATAAAATTCAAGTTATACAAAATATTCACATTAATTCAGATATTATTATTATTTTGTTTTTCCATATATTTAGATTTGAATAAATTAAAATTAAACAACGTATAAAATTTTAAATGTCAAGAATGTGTTACTGTTATTATTATTTATTATACTTCATTCATTCTTATTTCTCCCCTTTACTATAATTTAAAATTTACCTTTATTACCTTTAATATTATTTTATTTAAAAAAATAAAATAATAATTTTTAAATAAAACTTTATATAAATTTGAAATACATATTAAATCACATATTTTTGTTCTGATTATGTAATAATTTTATTTCATAACAGTCTGTATCAGGGTCAAGTCAAGTATTTTTTATGTGTACATGCACAAAATATTGCCTCATTGATTTGTGTAAGTAGCCAAAATATTGTCTCACTAATTTGTGTAAGATAAATAAATAAATAAATAAAGTACTATGTAACTCAAAATGTTACAATAGTGGCCCATGTAATAATAAATAAATGAGTGCCAATGTCATTCGCAACATAATAAAAATCTTCAAACTAATTATGTTTTATTCTATACTTAGAAACGAATGTTATTTTTTAGGTAAATACTGATTTATGTGTAGTAAGAATGGGTACTAACTGAAAGTTTCAGTTAATAGCCAAAATAAAACTTTATTTCGTGTTTTTCCTAGCCTCCGAAGTTAAAACCCATTTTTACTAGTAAGAACGTGAAATTACAGATGCTGATAGAAACTTCGTGTCCTTACTAGTAACTACGTGTACTAAGGGATTTCGGCTATTGACAGTAACATATATATATCTTGGGTATACTAATTTTATTTTCTCTCTACAGATGGGAAAAGTCGAATAATTGATTTTTTCTTCTTTGTTATACAGCACTAAAATTTAAAAAAAGATTTGATTATGAAAATCTTTTCCAGTATTTCTCAAAACAATTTCAAAATTCTCTGAATTTTTACAGTTTTTTGTAATACACTTTAAAATTCCCTCAGTTTCCCTTGTTCTTTAATAGTTTTCCAAATTCCCTGAATTTTCTAGGTTTTCCCTGAATTCCAGGTACCGTAGCAACTCCAGAGCTGCCAACCTAATCCGGCAAATTGTTAATACCGCCCCTTTTTCTACACTACTTAATTTTTAGAGTATTTGTTTTCTTCATTCATCATAAATATATTTGAAGAGAATTACTCTAAAAATTTATTGGTGTAGGAAAAGGGGTGGTGCAAACAATTTGCCGGATTTGGTTGGCAGCTCTGCAACTCTGCCTAGCAGTTTTCCTGGACTTAGAAAAATGTAGTATAGCTCTTTCATCATTCATGTTCAATAGAAAAGAATGTTCAATAGCCCTGTATATTGTCTATAAATTATATATGTAACACATGCTTTACTTGAATTTATCCAATACATTAAATCAAAAACTATTTTATTTATGAGACAAAACTTAAGTTAAAATACATTTAAAAAGAAAATATATATATAAAAATAATTAAAATCTAGATGCTTTGAAACCCGTCTGGGTTTCCTCATCAGTATCAATTACAACATAATATGCAAGCATTACATGAATACCCAAGGAATTTAAAGAAGTACCGAATATTGCAGAGCCAGTGTGCATGCTTCATTGATAGTGTGGAGATGCCTGGCAGTGTGCCAGCTGCCAGCTCTCAAGGAAAATACGTGATTTACGCATCTCCATCTTTCTATCAACTTTTAGTGTCACCCTCTCATCAGGTGGCGCTGCTACATAGCGATTCCTTCAATTTAAGAAAAAGCTATGTCTCAGGTTCTATTGCATATAATCAAACAAAACTTGATATGGGAGAAGGCCATCATGAGACATTATGCTGATTCAAGTTGGATAATTATAGGCCAATAAATGGCGCTGCTATACCAGAAATTTCCTCGATATCACGGCAAGGCTATATCTAAACTTGTATGGAATAGAACTGTACGAAATTTGATAGGATAGATAACCATTATAAATACGCATTTTTTAAGATGTTATTTATAGGCAATAAAACTATCTTTATTTGGATATTTGGTTTTAGTTTTCTCTAAGATAAAAATCATTTCATTCATGTTAGGTAATTTTAATAAATTATTTGCCCTTAATAAATTTGTATAGAAAAATACTATAGAAGAAAGTCTTGTGGTAGCCTCAACATACTAGTTTAATTATTGTGTGCTCTTAAAAAACTGATATTTCCATGCATACTGGGAAAGGGGACTGCCGGATATCTGGATCCGGCAAAGTAAAAAAAATGTCTGGAACGCCGGATGTCCGTATCCGGTAAAATCCATATCCGGTCCATCCCTATAAATTTTCTTATGCAAATTCATTCAGTTCAAGTAATTTACAAAAACTATTATTTATTAAAATTATCTACCATGATGAATGTAGATGATTTTCATCTTAGAGAAAATGAACATTAAATATCCAATGAAAAACAATTTAACTAACATCTTAAAAAATGCGTTACTTTCATAATGGTTATGTCATATATTAAGTTTCGTACAGTTAAATGCCACAGAAGTTGAAATATAGCATTGTTGTTGTCGGAATAAATTGCACTATTAGTAGCACAACCAATTGGAAGATATACATCCAAATTGAATTGACTTTCTCAGATATCAAATGTTGTTTGATTATGACACATTAGAAATTAGAACCTAAGATATAGTCTTCCCTTAAACTGAGGAAATTACATTATAGCAGTGCTACCTGTTCAACAATTTATTACAACTAAAAGTTAATTTGCAATAACTTATGTCAAGGTGCATCCACATATAAATTTTTATGTAATTTAGCACAGTAGCCCCTCAGATACAGCCCTCCCTGAAATTGTGAAAAACACTGCATAACAGCGCCACTTGTCAAGCAGTTAACACCAAAAATTGAATGGCACTAATATATGTCAAGATGCATCTACATATAAATTTATATGTATTTTTATGCAGTAGTTTCTGAGATAATAGCCTCTTTTTAAATTGTAGAAATCGTTGCATTGAGTGGTAGACGCCCAAAATTGATATGCACTAATTTAGGTCAAGTTGTATCTACATATAAAATTATATGCACTTTTGTACTGTAGTTCCTGAGATATAGCCTCCCCTTAAATTGTAGAAATTGCTGCATTGAGCGGTAAACGCCAAAAGTTGATATGCACTAATTTAGGTCAAGTTGTATTTATATGTAAAATTATATGCAATTCTGTGCCGTAGTTTCTCAGATACAGTCGCCACAAAATTTTTGTCACACACACACACACACAGACAGACATTTTCAAAAAATGGTCAAATCATATTCTGGACCTCTCCAAATGTGTAAATCCACTAAAAACCAGAGGTCGAAGATTTTTACGAATCCAATACTTTCTTCTATTAAATATGGTAATAATTTGAATAAAGTAAAAATGGTCAAATCGTGTTCTACAGCTCTCAAAACGTGTAAATCCATAAAAAAAATCGAGGTTGAAAATTAATAATAATTGAATAAAGTAAAAATGGTCAAATCATGTTCTACAGCTCTTAAAATGTGCAAATCCATCAAAAACCCAAGGTCGAAAATTTTTACGAATCCAATACTTTCTTCTATTGAATATAGAAGAAAGTAATAAATACCTTCAATATTTAGGAACTTTTAATTAGATCAATTTGTTGGTGCACAGTGTTAGAAATAAGCAGTTGTTAGTCATATTTTGCGACCAGATTTTTCATTTTCACACCTAGAATTCTAACCATAAGTGCCATATTTGACGCCTTGATTTTTTTCTCGTTATATCTAATAATTTTCTCAATCCCATCAGACTGTAAGTCTATTTCATCGTATTCCTCAATCCTGCCACTGGAGTCATAGATGATTGGCTGTTGAAATCAAGTTTACAACAGTTTTCAATGGCAAACTGTGATTGATTTTTAAAGAATCGAGCTCGCCATGCTTAGATTACTCGTCAATGTGGAGAGCAACCATTCAACATATGGTTTGGAATGAGTAGCAGTGTTTTCTTACCTTGAGAATTTTAAACTCTTACTTCTCAACTCCACTCAGTTTAATTCAGGGTTTGAAAAAACGCGGGGTTTTCTTTTTTTTTTTTTTTTTAAAGCCCAGCCCACCTGGGCCCACCCTCTAAAACACTGGTTTTAGCGGGGTTTTGATGAAAAACCCTGGTTTTATCAGGTTTTTTTCAGAAAACTTTTAAATCTTGATTTCATTTTGAATGTTCTACCTAAACTGGTCAGTTTCAAATGTGATCACAGGAAAAAACTTAAACCTAATTTAAAAGTCCAGTGATTCATAGCTATTTATTACTAGTATTATTTCATATACTAATACTATGCAATTGCAATTAAATTTCTTTCAAATTATTAAAAAAGCTGTTATACTTAATTATTATGTATACACACATTATTAAATATAATTTGTCATTGTCAATATAATGCATTTTTGTTTGAAAAATTAAAAACTTCTTACAAACATAATTACATGTATTTTATTAGGTAAATCATAAAAAAATATCAGATATTGCTGAATGAAAACTGATATTCTTACTTTAGCACTAACAGAATGTGCAAGCGAAGTGTGATATCACTGACCATATAAGGAGCCAAGAAAAAGATTTCCTATGTTCATCATCCATTGGATTTTTTGTAAAAAATTATTAAAAATTAAGGAAAATTATTTCCTCGATTTTAATCCCCATATTTGGATGTAATTACAAATTAGTTATCATGCATAATATGTTAGATTAAGTTATTTTGCTGTGAAATTAACAAAATTTTAATTTTAAATTTCAAAACTCTGTCCTCCTTGGCATTTCTTGTATTTAGCAATCAAAAATAATATACAAAAATATACATGGCAGATGTATATTTTCATAATATGTATTGTACAAAATATTGTTTCATATTATTCATTGCTCTCTCAATATAAGTTGTTAAAATAACCATGATTTTTGAAAGGAATTAAATATGTTCACCAGATAATTTGGCAATCTTTTTTTTTTTTACAAAATGACAGATATGAAGTCTATTCCGCTGCAACATATTAGCAGGAGTGAAACTACCCAACATGCAAAAACCCTGAAAACTGTTTCATGCATGCAGATAAGGAAGACAAATCAATAATATATCATATGGTTACCTACAATAAGTAATATATGCTGAGTTCTTCTTCTTAATACATTATACAGTAAATTAAACATTAAAAATTCTATAAAAATAAAATAATTTAACGTGAAATTCAGAGACAGCAAAAATTTCAAAACCCCTGAATTCAGGGGTAGCCCCTGAAAAGTTTCACCCCTGTATTAGTATCATATATCAGATACTTTATTTAGACATTTGAAAACAAATATGACTTCAAATTATGATAGAATATTTATCATTTTCCTTTTAATTAGTGTATATTAGTTGGACATTTATTGCGTAAATATCACCCTTTGAAATGAAATGTTTATGTTTTCAATCAAATATGGAAGTTAGCCATTTTTTTTTTTCTCAAGTTTTGAAATTTTAAATTAAAATTTTATCAATTTTACAGCAAAAATTAACTTAATGCATGTACACAATAACTAATACATATCTATATACCCAAATATGGAGATTAAATTGGGAAATATTTCCTTCATTTTTAATAATTTTTTACAAAAAATACATTGGGCGATTAACATAGGAAATCTTTTTCTTGGCTCCACAGGCGGTCAGTAACGTCATCACTTCACCTGCGTATAGGAACACAGAAAAAATATTACATTACTGAATGAAAAATTTAGTCAGTCTGGACTTCTGAGGGAAGTGCATAGTTTGATTTTGATCGTAAATGATAACATACTTTTATAAGTTTTGCTGCTTTGTCAACCCTTAAACAACTGTGTAGCTTACTTCAAACTAATTCAAAAGTTTACAAAAATATCTCTATTGATGCAGACGAAGCCGGTGTTGAATGCAAAGAGAAAAAACTGACCAAAACCAGGTGGGAATTTTGAATTTTTTGAAAAAACCCACTTTATAAAATAGTGTGTTTTTCAAGTGGGCCCACCTTCAAGCTGGGCCCACTTGGGCGAACCCTGGTTTAATTTGCTGTAAACACGTGTGCATGTTTATTATTTTATGCTTATTTGGAGTATCTTCTGGGCAAAGAATGAATTTTTGATTTTAAATATGTAGATATGTTAATATTGTCAATGTAATTACATTCTGTACATAAATATTTTTTATATAATCTTGCATATATTATTTACAAGTGGATGGTTTATTACTATTTTTTTAATATACATATTTAATTATGGATGGCACCTAGATTTTTCATTTTGACACCCCAAAAATTTAATTCAGGACGTCATTTTGACGCCTAGTTTCAAAATTCTTATTTCTAACACTGTTGGTGCACCAGCTAGTCGCCAAACTGAATGCAGATGAGCAGTTTTGAAATGTTAATAAAAATAATACAAGCTATATCAAATAATATGATATAGCTTTGATATCTCTCGTCTTTGGTAATCAAAAAGTGATACAAAAATATACACGCCAAATGTATATTTTCGTTATATTGAACGAAATATTGGTTTAACTTCTTGATTGTTCTCTTAATATACATTATCAAAGTAAGCATGATTTTGAAAGGAATTTAATATATTCACTGAATAATTTGGCAATTTCTTTTTTTTTTTTTTTTGCCAAGGACAGATACCAAATCAGCTCTAAACATATACAGTATGAACATTAATAATGCAAGCATAAGTTACAAACACATTAAAAATAACTAAATAACAAATTGCACACATTAATTATAAGCAGGGCTCAAAACTAGCAGTCGTTAGTTGTATTTTGCAACTAGATATTTCATTCTGACGACCACAATTTTATACCTAGTCATCAAATTGATGCCTAACGTCCTTTTTGTCATAAGTATAGTATCTCCCTTCGACTGGATTTCTCTTTGGTGCCGTTTTGAGCAATAACGATGTCGTTCTGGATTCTTTGCAATATAATATGGCAGCCTGCATGCTGTTTATTTTAAATTTATGATTTAACTTATGATTTTTAAATTTATGATTTAGCCATAATCACCGAATCTAGTTGTGGGGAGATACTATAGTTGTTTCCACTTTTTAAAATAAGTTTTTGTCCAAGAACTTTTTTCTTTTTACGAGACTTTTACTAAACTACGAAACTCACTTTTGAATGCCATTTCCTTTTTGCACCATGTCAAATTAATTTAGAATTAGCATTATATGTTACATAATTATTGTTCTGACATCATTTGCATAAAAATTAAACTATATTAACTTATAAGTTTCTTTTTTTTCCTTTAAAATTTTTTATTGCGAATAGTCACATTTTTTAAGCTTGCATAAAAATCTGTAGATATAATGACGGACAAATGATTCATATAGGATTTGGGGGAGGGGGGCATACTTAGATAAAATGAAAAACTTTCTGCAAACACATAAATCGCAATGAAAAATTTTCTGCAACCCCCCCCCCCCCCCCAAAAAAAAAAAAAAAAAAGGTTCAAATAAAGTCATAAAACAACAAATATATAACTAAGGTAAAAAAAAAAAAAAAAAAAAAAATTCAAAATAAAGCATCATAAATTGATTTAGAAAAAAAAATTCCTACAAAAAAAAAAGAAAATCTTTTCTTTATTATTTTTTTTACAAGTCTGGTATAGATATGAAACATAAATTTTTAATTTAATTGAGAAAAAATAGATTCATCAAGTTTAGTAATAAAATCTAAAAATAATTACGTATGTGAGAAATATCGATTACTTCTATCGCTTTACTGTTTCCAGAATTGGTCATTGGTCACTGTTTGAAGATGGGAAAGGTTGGGGGGGAGGTTAAGTAAAAAAAATTAATTACATAATAAGAAATATTAAACTCTTTCGTTTCTAATTCTAGAATCCAAAAAGCGAATTTAAAATTAATACTGTCATGGAGTAAGATTGGGATACAAACGACTTCTGCAGAACACTTGACTGCTGATCGCTAGTTATAGATAAGAAAAGGGGGAAAGGGCAAAAAATAATTCCATGAACAAGATATATTTAACAATTTTATTTCTTTATAGGTTCTAGAACGTCATAATGCAAGGTTAAAAAGAATATTGACATTTATGTTGTAGATGTAGAAAGATTGGGAATCTGGAGGCTTTGCCGATCGTTAACGGGGTTTCTTTTTCTTTCTTTCTTCTTTTTTTTTTTATTTTTTTTTAACGAACGATATCCGCGACTTTTTTGAAAGCAGAAGAAATTAATTCATAGAATTCAACGAATTAGGGGAAAAAAAAAAATTTTTTTTTTTTTTTTTTTTTTTATATGAATGCTGAAAAATTTTCTGCAAGGAAGAAAATCTTTCCGCGAACGGCGTTCGCGCGTTCGTGTATATTATCTATGTCTGGAGGGGGGGCTGAATGACACCAGGCTTACCTCGCTTTTGAGTCGTAAACAGGCCCCGGATTGTTCCTCTTATATAAATATTAGTGCTAGCACATTTTTAAAATAAAGACTAACTAGATAAAGTAATTATATGTGAAAACAGCACTTTTGAAATGGCACATAATAGCAACTAAGAAAACAATGTGAGTTGCCATTTGTCCCCCAACTTGCTAATTTTAATTTCGACCCCTGATTATAAGCATAACTTTCGGTCTAGAGCTGACGAGCGAAGGTCTTGGCCCAATTTTAAATCTCCACGATGCCAACAGATCGACGTCGTATTGTTTTCCTTGTATGCGATTTGGCGAGAAGAGGACAACCACATATTGCGGGTTTATCGCCTATTTGGCGACCGTCACTCATTGTTAACTAGACCCTGGCTATCAACTAAATACATTTTTATTCAAAATTGTGACAGATTAAATATAAAAAAATACACAAATCACAGAAGTTCATAATACAAATTATACACCATTAAAGATGTCTTTTGAAGTAAAAATTAAAAGGGGGGGAAATGCTGCTTTAAAAAGATTAATAATATAATAACACTTGGAATATCATACCCATTAATGATTCCTGTTTGAATAAAAATCTGCAAAAGTGTCGAAATATCATATTTATTTAATTAATTATATCAGTATAAAATTCCGGCGTAAAAAATAATATAAACACAAACAAGTGAAGTAAAGGTAGATAGGTAGGGGGAGAATATGAGATATATGCTGTGCCACTAAGGCAGCAACATCTCGAAGTATCCATTATATCAGTGAGGGAAAAAGTGATTCCTTTTTACACCGGATGGATGGATGATTGGGTTTTACGTCGCACTAGTGCTGTGCAGATGGGCAACTGGCGACGGTCTGGGACACACCCCTAGAGGTGGTCTGGAGACATGCCACCACAATTTTGGTTTTCAACGGTAGGGACCTTTTCACACGGGAAATGTCACTCTATCTAATGGGATCTCTCACACACGGATGAAATGAAAGACTCCAGTTAAAGTTTCAAATTCATTTTTCTTTGCTTTTTTACGATACCTTCTAATGGCTGATACCAAAACTTTTTTTCTGCATCAAAAGTTTTGCTCACAGACTAAGGAAATACTTAGACCGGGCAAGGCGGTTCTAAACGTGAAGTCTCAACTGTAACCGAGCCGCCACATTGGTATAAACAAAACATTAATGCGTTTTTCATACAATCGTATTGGTATTATTCTATATTAATTGTAAAGGAGGCTATAAATCGTGAAAAATGGCTTGTGCAGCCTATGGTTGCACCAATAGACCATCTAAGAAGGTTCCGGGAATTACGTTTCACAGGTAAGTTACAGTAAATATACTTGATCAACAAAAAATTTCCATATTTATTTTAGCGTTATAAGGTGTGGTAGACATTTGCCAAACAAGCGTTGCAGATTAACCATTACGTCGCTGAATAGAATATTGGATACTTATTTTTTTCATTGAGAAATAAAACAAATGTGAACTAGTATGTTGTGGCCACCACAAGACTTTCTTCTATATTTTCCTATACATATTCAATCAGTAACAATATTTTAAAAAAAAGTACGATTTTTTTCTCAGTATTTTTATTTATTTATTTATTTTTCTTTTTGTTAAAAGCAATACATATTCAAATAGGAACAATAAAATAAAAAAATTAAAATTAAAAAATACGATTTTTTTTTTTTTTTTTGGTTAAAAGTAAAAAAAATCGATAACTTAGTTTTAAATAATCACAGATTTATAGTTCAACATTCATTTTAAAGGTATTGACGAGATCTTTCGAAAGATACCCATCTTCAAAATTTACCCCTCCCCTGGTGTGGGGGGGGTACTTCCCCCCCAGGGGGGTAGCGATGTCCCCACATGCACAGAAATTTTTTCCTAGTTAACTATTACTATTATCAATAACTCATATTAATTTTACAATCACAAGTTAAAAATAACTCTCATTATGTACATTTATACGACATTTTGTCCTATACTGCCATGTTAAAAATTTAGAAAAAATGAGATCACAGCGTCACCTGTTGAGCGATTGATCCCCAAATGTAATCAGCACCAGTTTATGTCGGAGACCAACTAACTACCATGTTTGGTTAAATTTCGTTAAAAAAAAAACTATTTTTTTTTCTAAGTTTTTTTTGTTAAAAGTAAAAAAAATCGATAATTTTGTTTTAAATTATCACAGATTTATGGTTCAACCATTCGTTTTAAAGGTATTGACGAGACCTTTCGAAAGATACCCATCTTGAAACTTTGCCCCCCCCCCCAGTGGGGGGGAACCGATGCCCCCACATGCACAATTTTTTTTTCCCAGTTAACTATTACTATTATCAACGAGACCTTTCGAAAGATACCCATCTTGAAAATTTACTTCCCCGGGGGGGGGGGGGGGAATGCCCCTACATGCACAAAATTTTTTTTCTAGTTAACTATTACTATTATCAATAACTCATATTAATTTTGCAACTCATATTATTTTTGGTTCGTGAGATACAGCGTCCACAAAAATATGATACAAACAGACTGACAGACAGACAGACATTTTCTGAAAACTATTAATTCGTGTTCTGGACATCCCAAAACATGTAAATCGATCAAAAAACTGAGGTCGACAATTTTCGCGAATCTAATACTATATTACATATAGAAGAAAGTAAAAAATATGCTTTAATCTCGTTCTTGCCCCCCCCCTTCTCCCTGAGGGGGGGGGGCGATATTAAAAAAAATTATGCCATAAATCTTCGCGGGAGTGTATTCGACAATTTCACAAAGTTTCATGGCGATCGGATGAATGGTGTTGTAATGTATGAAGGATAAACAGACAGACATGCATTCGTTTTTACATATACAGATTGCAATGTTACTGGTTTCTTGCTTGTACCAATATGGCCGCCGGTCGCTCTAAGCGCCTTACAGTTACTTCACTTTTCCCCATTCAAGAAAGCCGTCTGACCGGGTCTAAGTATTTCCTTAGTCTGTGGTTTTGCTCGATAACATGGGGATGATAGAGTGGGTTCAGGCTCTCGACCGATCCAGGATCGACTCAATTGGTCGTGAAACAATAAGGAAAGGGCATGTTTACAAACAAACGCTCTTTTAATCAATCTTTTCCACTCACGAGTGGCAAAAGGACAATCTTTATTGGTAGAAATACCAATGTTTTGCCCTGAGCGTGACGTCAGCTGCGCTTTCCTTATAGTCTGGATCAAAGTCTTTCAGTGGAATGTGTTCCGTGAACCGGTCGTGGATCAAATCGCCCAAGAAATTTTTCTGAGTCATTTGATCCAACCAACGAGATATATAAATTAGAGTGCTGATTCAATGGATGAAGGATTAGCTTTCCGTGGTTCAAGATGAATCACGTGACATGCTCCAATAGGTTGCTGTGTTTGGCCCTTTATCGCTATTTTGGCATTTAAAATATCAGTTCGACAAATTATCATTATTATTAGGTAACACGACAGTCCTATGACCGAAGTAAATTGTTTTTAAAATAATTTTACACATATTTCACATTTTAATAA
Organism: Salticus scenicus; assembly: GCA_963930645.1. Taxonomy (NCBI): domain Eukaryota; kingdom Metazoa; phylum Arthropoda; class Arachnida; order Araneae; family Salticidae; genus Salticus; species Salticus scenicus. Next base: position 607,124 of record CAWVNO010002001.1, read on the forward strand.
ATAATAAATACCTTTTTTTTCATCGTTTCCCAACAAAGTTTAAAAGTGTTTATAAAAGAAAATTTAAACTTTTAAAGAGCTAAATTTAACAACAAATAATAATTTTCCAACTATTTTTAAGCATTTTGTCGGTTAAAGTTCAACTACACGAAATAAAAAAGAAGTAAAATCAAAATCGAAATGATTTAGAACAAAAGAATATTAAACTACATAAGTAAACAAAAACAATGAACAATCTCCAAACCGTTGCCATAGAAATTTACTGAAAATAAGCTGTTACCAAGGGAACCGCCGAATACGCAGGTGCAAGGAGAGCATGTCACATGACTCATCTTGGACCTTCTCAAGGGTTACCATTTATCACTCTACTTTATATATCTCGTTGGATCCAACAACTGATCAATTGCTATGATTGGCCATTGGTTATCGCTCTGGTTACGCCATCTATCGGTTCTTAAAATCACGAATGTGCATACAAGCATTTTTTTTTTTTTTTTTCGATTTTTGGTAAATAACTGTATAATTGTTTTAGAATTATAAATATATGCATGCAATGGATTGAAATATAATTCAATAAGGCAAATTAAAATTCCTCGAATATTATTTAAATTTAATTAAACAAAATTTTAAAATGATCCCTGCTAACAATTTTTTTTTAATTTAACAAAATATTGTAAATATATTTGTGAACTATTTTGTGAATTTATCGATCAGTTAATTTTTATGAAACACTTTTATGTTTGAATACTAAATATTTGCATTAAATTTCAGCATTCAAACATAAAAATAATTAACAATATTTAAAAATCAATATTTAATTTGTATTTAAATAATAATAATAAAAAAAAATCATAAATATATTAAACATTTAAAATATTATTGGTTGAAACCCTAATTAATTGAATTTAACAAACCAAGTGATAGTTTAAAAAACTATTATAAAAATCTTTTTTTTTTTAAATCATTCATTTAAATTTAAATTTAAATTTCATAATTTTTTGGCAATGTGTAATAGTTTTATATTTCTTACCTTACCTTAGATCATAATAAAACTTCAACCTACTTCTTATTTACATCAAATATTTAAATGCTGAACTTTTGCTTTAAATGTCAGCATTCCAACTTAAAAATATTTAACAAAAATTAGCTTGATAATAAATCCACAAATAATACTTAAAATTGCTTAGAATATATCGTTAAAATATAATAATGCATAATTAAGAAAATAATTAAAAGTCTTTGCTGGAAGAATTTCTAAAAAAATGTATTGTTGTTATTATTTTTTTTTTTTATTTAAATAATTTTTCAAAAAGAATTATATACTTAATATTATTATATTTCAGTTCGTATGTACCCAGCTATGCAGAATTAAATATATATATATATATATATATATGTATGCATCTACCTTTTTTTTATTCATAGTTAAATTAATTTAATTTTGCAATATTTTATAGCTAATTTCAAACTAAGCCTACAGATGGCAGCACTGGGAGTGTCCAGCCCACGGAGTAATATTAAATATTACTCCGTGGTCCAGCCTCTGCTTCCTATCGGTCGTGGATCAAATGTCTCAGGGCTCAGTTCGATCGATCGAAGTGATCCACAGGCTGGACTCACCCATAGATCTATACATGTTACTATATCTATTATTAGAGTTCAAGCAACACCTCCTGTAATAATGCCTCCGAGCTGAGCTCTACGTCATGGAAGATCGGCCGATTTTATCCAATCTTCCTATGATTAGTGTTGCAAAAAACCCACAGTTTTTGGAAGATGGGAATAATCCCGGGAATTTTGGGGAATAAACCCGGAACTTTGGAGAATATTGGGAATTTTAAAAGTAAACAAAACCAGTCATTTTCAAAATGGAAGTTCTGGCTAACGCGTTGAACATACATATACATAATATTTAAAATGTCAATGAGTATTGCATAAACTAGTTTTATAAAATTTGGTCTTTTTTAAAAATTATTTCTGGCAAAGGAAATAAATTTAAATTATGTATGCTCTGTTTTAAACTTAAAAATATAGTTTAAGTAACATTACTTGATCAGAAAGGTCTTTAAAAGACAATTTTAGTTAAATAATCTTTTAAACTGCATTGATTTTGAGTGATTATTATTATTTTAGGTTTTTCAATAAATATTCATTTTAAATGTTTAACAAACAAGTACAGTCAACGCTCTTTAATCTGCAATTAAATTTTTAATGTAAACAAAACAACAAAAATAAAATAATTAAATTAAATTAAAAATTTAAGACAAAGTACTATTACATTAATATTTAACAAAATTAAAAATAAACAATGATGAATATTCATTTCTGCACTTAAAAAGTATTTTTCTTTATATTTTTAAAATAAATATGCATATTTATATTTTTTTGCTATGTTTTGAGTAATGTTTAAATTATTTACCTTATGAATACACAATTTTATTGACATTGAAGAAATACTTTATTCTGAAATTTATTAGAAATAGTCTTTCTAATTTAATGTTTATTTATGATATAATAATAATAACAATAACTGACTTTGTATCTACAAAAGAAAGAAGAGTTGAGTTGCTTTTCACAGTTACAGTTAAAAATGCTAAATAGAAAATCATTAAAAATAATAAAAATGAAAAAAATGTGTCCATGCATCAAATTATTTCAAAACTCCAGAAATTTTCAAAGTTCCCAGGAACTTTCAAAATTTCCTTCCCAAAAAACCAGGTTTATTTCCGGGGAAGAAACGGGATTTTTCCAGCCTTTGCAACACTACCTATGATACATGTTACATCGTGGGGATTGGATGAAATCGGCCGATCTTCTGTGACGTAGATCTCAGCTCGGAGGCATTATTATAGCTGTGGTGTTGGTTCAAGGAGGCTGCGGTAGCCCAGTCGGTGGAGCGCCGGCCTCGTAATTGGAAGATTGCGGGTTCGGTACTCGAGCCGGCTAAAGACCGTCGTGTACACTAATGGTGGCTGGTGCACGTAAAATTTGTCGTGGCCGCAGTGTCCTCCATGTTCCCATCAAAAATTATACCTCTGGGGGTCACCGAAGCGGGAGAGCCATCCCTTCCGTGGAGGATCAAAATTGTGATGGCATGTCTCCGGACAACCTCTAGGGAGTGTCCCAGACCGTCGCCAATTGCCCATCTGCGCAGCACTAGTGCGACGTAAAACCCAATCAACCAACCAGAGTACAAGGAATAAAGAAATTAGACAAGATCTTTGGAAAACACTTTTATTAGACAAACAAGTAAAACAAATTATTTTGTTGCGATCATGATTAAAATTTTTATATGTCGCCATCTACTGGCAGAAATTGTGACTACTAATATTTTAAAAATATTTATAAGCGATTAGCAAAAAAGAAAAAAATAAGTATTGCTTTTCCAGTATTTAAAGGGCCGCTGTTGCCCAGTCAGTAGAGCGCCGGGCTCGTAATTGGAAGATTCATCGAGCAGATATACTAGTAGAGGGAGAACCCCTATTCTTTTCTACGGAAGAAAACGTTTCCAACATGTATCACGTGAAATTTCGCTGCGCTAACTTTTTTTCGCTACTTATCGCCTTCTTGGCAATATTTTGTTTCCCATTAAAAATACTTTTTAGGTTGAAAATACCAAAGAATAATTATCTCATTAGATATTCTTTGACAAATATATTAGAAGAGTTATGTATTTATTATTCTTATTCTTATTTCTTTTTCCAATGAAAACTCTGCTAAGCGATTTTTAGTCAAATAAATTACAATTTTAAAAAAAGATAAAAAAAAAAAAATCTTTTGAATAAAATATAGAAATAAAAATATTTCAAATATATAGTATGTTGTGGCCATCACAAAACTTTCTTCTATATTATTCCTATACAAATACACATAATGTAAATTAGATATTAACTAAAATAATTTTTTATTAAAATTTCTTTTCATGATGAATGCAAACGATTTTCATTTCAGAGATATATATATAATAATGGCTAAAGAAAGTTTATTATGTGTCCTATAGACCACATTCATATTTTAAAAACTGAATTTTCCTCCATAAGTATTTTATTTATTTATTAAAAAACGAAAAGAAAAGACTGATAAATTTGTTTTTTATTATTCTATATTTATGGTTCAACCATTCGTTTTAAGAAACCATTTGTTTTCAGAAACACTAATATTAAAAATTTACATAGACACCCCCCCCCCCAAGTGAAAAATAATGCATTTACATTTATCTTTTTTTTTTTTTTCATAATTGATTATTACTATTTTAAACAATTCTTTTTAATTCACAAAAATTCGTTAAAAAACAATTCTTACTGTGCATATTTATGCGAAGTTTCGTACTTTGTTGAAACAAATAAATATAATAAAATAAACATATACGGGATGACAGCGCTACCTATTGGGCGTTTGGTGTTTTGGAAGTAAGGCTGATTGACTAACCTAGGATCCTAGGCATAAAGAGGAGTGCACTCCGTGAGGGAGTTCTTTCTAAGGGTTCCTAGTCCGTATTTACGCAAGTTTCGGAGAAAACCACGGAAAACTCCAAACAGCTAAGCCAACGAGCGCGAGCTGGGATGGAATCCGGCACTTCACGTCTACCAGCTTTGAGCGCGGAACCGCTCGGTCGCTGGTGGGCGATTTTCAGTAACAGCTTATAAGCACTAATTTTCGATGTTAGAACTAAATATCAAGTTTGGTTAAATTTCGTCCACTTATTTATGAGATAGAGAATCCACAAAAGTTTAGGCACACACGAAGACACTTAAAATAGTGCAATCTTGTACAGGATATGTCAAAACGTATAAATTCATTAGAAACCAGTGACTAAAACTTTCCATTAATAGAATACTTTCTTCTTAAATATAAAGAAGAGAATAATAAATAAAACAAATATCTTAAATAATGATGCATCTAGATTATTAATAAAAATATTATGAAGACATTAAAAAATAGAATCTGTCCTATTCTTTTTTATATTATTATAATGTAATTTCTTTTACAGTTATAAGATGAAAGTATTATATTCCTATAAATTTTTGCTCTGATTTTTGATGGGTTTATTTTTTTTTTTTTATGACAATGTGATTTTTTTTTTTTTTTTAATACCAATATCATCAATAATGAAAATTAAAAATATTATTTTAATACATAATTCCTATGAGAATTGAAAATCAAGACTATATTTCGATGTTACTAACGTCTCTTTGTAGCTGCAGACCTCTACGGAGCTTACGGAGCTAAGTGAGTTTGGCGAGAATTCACGTTTGGCGCACACTGTGGCTTGACGCTATGCGCTTACGCAAAACGGTTTTCGGCTAACACAATACCGTAGTAGTTCACACGCACAGGAGAAAGGAGAAATCTCAAAGTTATTGTCCCGTGACACTTCTCGATGATGTTGGCCACACAAAGGGGTTGCCATTTCGCTCTCTACCTAAATTAAAGCTCGATGGGAAGATTGCGCGTTTGGTACTCGAGACGGCCAAAGACCGTCGTCTACACTAATCACTAATGGTGTTGGCTAGAGTAGGGCGACCAGATTTTTATGCAAAATGAGGACAAATTATGCAATGTCCTCTTTTCCACGAGAAAAATGAGGACAGTCTTCTTTAAAAATGAGGACATTTCTGAGTACATAAAATTTCATAAAATATAGCGCAAAATTAGCTTATATTAACCTCACTTGAAGCCATTAATCGTCACTATGATAAATTTATACTACTTATAAACTTTTACGATAAACATTAAAAAAAAATATTTATATAAGCATTATTAAACTTATAACAAACATTATCATAATTTCGTACACGTTATACTTCTCTTCCTATGATATAATGACATGCTATGCTGTTAATATTAATTTCTGATGTGGGGTTGACACGAAAATTTTAAACTATTTTATATCTGTTTCTATTAATACTTTAATAAACTGTTTTAATATAATTGTTACTGTTATATAGACCAGGTTTTTAGTATAAACGAAATCATAACTATTTCAAATGGAAGTGGTCCAATAAATAACATCTTAAAAGAAAAAGGCAATCTGAAGAATGTCAAAAACTAGTTAGGCTAGGAATAAGATTTGATCTACAAACTGAGTTATTATGATGACCTTCTAATAGCGTTATTTACTCGCTTGAGAGCAAAAAATCACGAGATGTTAACAATGTGTTCGCGATGTGTGTTCAGCTCCTATCCCTGATTAGTCAGTTTTCAATCTTGCTAAAAAATGATTTTCCATTTAAAATATTATTTAAATTTAGTTAGCTATAAAAACTAATTAGTAATAAAATAACTTCCAGCTTCATGTTTTTTTTTTTTTTTTTTTTTACTTTTATGCAAATTCAGCTTTATTATTATCAATTATTATTTTTTTTTTTTTTCAAAACTTTATATTTTAAAGTATAATGTTGAAAAACATATTCTTTGTAACAGGGATCGATTTATCAGGGAGAAGCCCCTGCTCACCACTCATAGAGTGGTTTCGAGCGCTTAATAGGGTTGGATTGGATAGATTTTTACGTTGCACTAGCGCTGTGCAATGGGAAATGGCAACGGCCTGGGACTCACACTAAGAGGTGGTCCGAAAACATACCATCACAATTTTTATCCTCCACGAGGGATATAATTAGAGATGTAAAACACCCGGAATTTTGCTTCTGGGGAATAAACATGGGAATTTTCGGGTTTAAACCGGGAATTTTGGGAACTTTGATGGGAAGATACTAATATTCAATGTTTAGATTTAATTTCACTTCTTTTAGGTGTACCAAACAACTTGTTTCAATTTAATTTTTATTCTATTTGCTTAAATAAAAGTGATATCAACAATTATGTGATTATTTTACAGAAAATTGTAAAAAAGTAAACGTTTGCGTTATTGACAATAATAAATGATGAAGTTTTGTCTGCCTATTTAAATAACTTTTTTTTTTTTTTTTTTGAATGCTACAATAAAATATGTTATAAAAAATAATATAATGAAATTAAATTATGGTAAGAATAGTTTAAAATTATTAAATTTTATTATAATTCATCGAATAAAATTTCACATTAGTTGATGATATTTTGTTGTAATCACTCAAAGGTCAAAGAGCACGGGGAACAAAATCGAACATGAGTTCCTCGGTTATTAAGAATTCAAGCAATAATTTTTTAATGCATTAAACCAATACATAAAATACTCAATAGCTAATAATCAATAATTTGACTGTTATTTCTTTCTTCATTTATTTTTTGCATATTAATATTGCTGAAATTTTAATTGAAATAATATTTCGCAGTGTAATATTATTGATTGTTTTAGTAAATGCAGAATATTTTAAAGCATTTTTGTTCTATTTTTGAAATAAAATGTTAAAGATATACATCTGAAACATGCGATTGCGATTACAAAAAAAAAAGGGTTATATTGAACTCAGTGTGTATACAATCAGAACTAAAATATAAATATACGGCAATAACAGAGAATAAATCTGATAATTAATGAAATTTGAAACTTGCACTTTTTAAATTTATAGACGTTAAAAGCAATATTTTAAAATTGAAAGATCATAAAAAACATCTGAATGTGAGATAACATTTTGAAATGCCTTAGAACATCACTAATCTAAGAAAAAAAAAAAAAAAAAAAAGATAAATTCGTAACTTGTGAAAACTCTCAGAATTCCCTTGTTTTGGAAACTTTCAAAATTCCCTTCCCAAAAAACCGGGTTTATTCCCTGGTTTAAACCCGGTTTTTTTCCCTGCTCACATCTCTAGATATAATAGTGTTGGAGATGGTTTTAAAATAAATGCAATGATAATTGATAATATATATAATGATTTCTATATATACATCAGATTTCTATGCTTGACTCTCGAAGCCCGCTTGCAAATCTTCGTCAGATGAAGACAGCTAGCACATGACAGAAAAACACCCAGGGCCATCACGGGAATCGAACCCGCTCGAAGGCGATTACCAGTGTGTGGCCCAATGCAATGAATCAAGAAATCGTGATTTTTTTTTTACGTTGTGTTGAGTTGTAGAATCAGTATTGCAAATTATTGAGGTCAGCAGCATCTCTAATGTTGAAATTTTCAGTAAAGAATTACTGGAAAATGAGGACAAATGAAAACAAACGTCCGAAATTGAGGATATGAGAACTTCTGAAAGCAACTGAGGACAGCACTTGAAAAATGAGGACTGTCCTCAGAAAATGAGGACATCTGGTTACCCTAGGCTAGAATGAACATATTTTTTCATTGAATTTGGGGACAAAGATGGCGGTGTCCTCGAATTTCGAGGACAAAAAATTAATAATAATTAAATCATCTTAAATTGTAAAATTTTAGTAATTTTTATGTAGAAATCACCTAAAAGAACTTATTTCAGCTTATTTATTATACATATAATAAATTATTATAATAAAACATTAATAACTTTATAACCCGCGTCCCCAAATGTGTTGTAATTTTTTTGGGGACGAAGAGTCGAGGACATATGGTCAGCCTAGTGTTGGCTGGTGCACAAGTTCACAATACCTACGCAGTTCGTCCAAAGGGATGGAATTCGTCCAGCTGATTGGACGAGAGGATATAGCACAACAGCAAATCAACGATTAGGCTTCGGGATAATACTTTTCTATTTTCTTTCGATCGATGTTTTGTATTTTTATGGTAAATTTTATCAATGAAAAAAAAGGAAAGAAGAGCGTCTAATGCTGTGTAATGTAAATGAATATACCTCAATATTTGAGGAATTTGCAATTCCAACTTATCCTCAAATTTTGAATCCCTGTCTTATGATTGCAATATCTACAATTTGCTCTAATTAAATTCTAGCAGTCTATTTTCTTATAACTTTCAGATCGATTTAAAAACGATGAGGTTTTATTGGAGAATTCTTTAACTTTTCTCCTCCTTTCATCGTTTTTTCATAGCTTGTCCTTTACTTAATTTCAAAAATATCGCTACTTCCACTTCAAAAAATCCTCTTTTACATTTATCATTAACACGCGTCAAGTAGATGGAAACAAACATGAACCTACAGTGATCTGAAATTTTTGTTTATTGTAAATGATTTCATTTAGAAAATAGTATAAATCGTGAGTTTTATAGATGAAAAAACAAATAGTAAATTAAAATAATAATAATAATAATGCATTTTTACATATTTTAATCTTATTATTTATTCTGTTATGTATCTGGCAACAGCCAGATTAGAGAACCTTCCAAGCTGTGTGATGCGCGCGCGCTTTGTTTACCTTTTTTGAATTCCATAGTTTCGTATTGTACATGTTCGGTGTAGTTGTTGTTATGCTCGTTTGTGCCTGTGTATCTTAACCTTTTCTATCCGGCACGAATCTTAGAAAGTATAACTCCAGAATACGGCGCTTATTTTCAGAATTTTTCCCCCCTTTCTAAAACGAAAGTGCACGGGAAAATTTCTCTCCTATTGTTCAAAAGCGCGGACCCTCGCAAATTCTGGGGGAAGTTAGGGGTTATTATAACACCAGTTTTTGAGATAAATCTTTTTTGGCATAGTCGGTAAAAGTAAAACGATATTTATGATGCGGCTATTTTTTTACGTAATTTAAATCCTTTTAATTATATTTTTAAGAACTTCTTTTCGCCTCATATACCATTTATTCATTTGCACTTCTATCTTACGTTCATTATAAGCTGTTACATAAGATTACTGAAAGGACAATAATTTTATATAATAACTAAACATTTAAAAATTTTTCTTCTTTCTAACAAAAAAGTTTTTTTTCCCCTTATGCGGCTAAATTTATATAAGATATACATATGCTAGATATGAAGAGAATGGAGGTGAGATAATATAAATGTCTGTTAATAATGGAAAGTTAAGCAACTTAAATAAAAAGCAATAATAATCTTACGATCAGCTTGTATAATTCACATTTAATCTTGCACAACCCAATTTGTATTTTCGGAGTTTTTATGGATAATTAAAAATTTTAATAAAAATATTAATCATATTACTACATTATAATATCAAAGCAATCCCAAAAACAAATGTTTAATGAGAAACTTAAAGAAATTGTTATTAAAAAAATAAAAAAGAAGAAGAAGAAGAAATAAAAAAAGAAAAAGAAATTTAAAACAAAATTCATTAAAAATAAGGAAAAAAAAATGATGTTGGTTTTAGGGTTATGGACGGTAGGATTCTAGTCTTGGGAATGTGTTTAGAGGGTCCTAGCCCAATTTAAGCAAGTTTAAGAGAAAACCACGGAAAAATCCAAACGGCTAAGGCGACGAGCTTGACCTGGTATCGAACCTGAGAACTCCCGTCCATCAGCTTTGGAAGCAGAACCTCTCCGCAACTGTAAAAATGAGAAAAAATAAATTTCCGTATGTAAGAAATTTTGTACACAATAAAAAATTTCTTAAATTTATTATTAGGTTTATACAGACTTTCTGCAGTAAAGTGGCTTGCCTTAAAAATTACATAATCAAAATTATAATTGAATTATGAAATCTGCATATTTTAATTAATTTTTTTTTATTTTATACTAGAAGGCTTTACCAGCTTCATTGACCACTATATATTATTAAATTGAAAAAATAATAATAATGATAATAAATATAATATAATAATAAAAAAAAAAACTTTGAAATCGTTTAGAATTTTGCTTTGTGTACCTTTTGTCTGCATCGCCTTCCACACCCTTGCTACTTTCCTACTGCCTTCAGCAACCTTTTACCCGAGTACATTATTTTAGATATTTATCGGACAACAGGTGGCGATATCATAGCATCCATTAAATATTTTAGTTTTGAAACCATAAAATAATATGGATTTTCTAGACCTCATTCTCTAATAATAAAATTACAGCTACAATGAATTTATAATTTTATTACTATTAATTTTATTATAAAAATTACATAAATTTGTTTGCTATATTTTTTAGTTAAATTTAAAGTTTAATAAATTTATAATCTTTTCTGCTATATTGTAGTTTGATTTCGATAAATACAACAACGTGAAAGAAAAAAAAAAAATCAACTTTTAAAGAAATTAGCTAATTAAACAATAATAATTAAATAAATAGTGAAACAGCCGTTGCTAAGGAACGCAGAGGATTGAAATGAAAGGAAAAAAATTAATAAAATGAAAGAGAGAAATCTATGCATAATAAATAAATAAATAAATAATTTTAAAATATTATGTGCGAAAATTGTAAAAAATCTCAATGAAGTGTACCACTTCCCCCTATGAATAAGACCCTTAAATCTTAGAGTCATAAAAGAAATAAAATTAAAATTACTGAAAATGAATTGCAGTCAAACACGTTTAAAATCTATAAAGAATACGGAACGAGAAACATACTTCGAACAGCACAAAACAAGGAAAGCCTATATGTCGCCAATAAATAAACCAAGAGTTCTCCACACTGCCAAGCGCAAAAATTTCGTTATCATCGCGATAGAGAGTAGGCGTTGCGAGGAATAATAGCAAATGCTTTGTCCATCTCGAGTGATTGACGCACCGTTTCTCTGAGAGGGAAGAGAAATCTAGGGTACAACTGCTGTAACATAGCCGGGCTTTGGTCTACATGAAGTTTGGGGTCCAACTGTCGGACCCGCCGTAAGCAAAAGGTTAATGCTAATAAATGTTCTTTGCGTGTATGTAAAACGAATCGTATCGTCTCTCGGTCTACCTTGCATACATGACATATTCATACAAATTCGGTTTTTAAAAAATCACTACTTTTTAAAGTGGGGTAAAAAAAATGAAAAATGTCACTTTATAAATACGAACAAATATGCAGTAAAAGATTTTAATCTCTTTATGAAAATGGTCTAAAACATTTGTAAATGCTTTCATTAATAAAATTTATCATAAAAATACAAAACATCGATCGAAAGAAAATAGAAAAATATTATCCCGAAGTCTAATCGTTGATTTGCTGTTGTGCTATACCCTCTCGTCCAATCAGCGGGACGAATTCCATCCCTTTGGACAAACTGCGTAGGTATAGAGCAAGCGCACGTGACGTCATTGCGACATATGATTCCGCACGTACTTTAGAATGTAGGCAAAAGGTGGGATAAAGCACCAATGGAAAGGCAGATATTTTGCCTACATTCGCAAAAGTTGCAGAATAGCGTCGTTTGTTTATAAACATGCGCCTGCTCTATTGTGAACTTGTGGCTGGTGCACGTAAAATCTCTCGTGGCTGCAATGTCGGAGAATTTTTTTCAATTTGCGCATGCGTCACGAAGCTCTATTCTGCGGTATCACCGCCAGCGCTGATATCAAGGAAAGAAGACTAGATTTCCTTACAGCACACTTATCCATAGTACATCCTGAGGATGTACTTTTATCCTTACGATATCCTGAGGATGTCTTGTGGATGAGATGTGCTGTTAGGGTTGGAGCTTCGCTGCGTCGGAAACGTTGACGCTTGCGTTTTGAGTTCTAACCAGGGATTTAGGGGTTGCGTCCCAGACTGTCGCCAGTTATCCATTGCGCAGTACTATTGCGATGTTAAACCAATACATTACTTACCAATATTTTATTTTTTAACTATATTTTAGAAAATAATTAAAATTAGTTATACATCAAAATTCAGCAGAAATAGATTTTACTGGGATAAAACTAAAGAATTTGTTTATTTGTTATGTTACATTTTTACATAACTTAAACGATTTTTTTTTTCTTTTCAATATTTTCACTTACTTAGAAAATTTCTGGGAATTTAAATTACAATTTATTTACAAAAGATTATTATAAATTTTCATGTATTTGTAAAGTAAAATTGGTGCGTTTACTAAGATGACCAAATTTTTTAAACCCAATTTGAGGACGGACAAATCATCGCAGCGTCCTCAAATTGAAGGGCCATGGGGTCATTTGAGGACAAATTTGTAAATTCAAGAACATTTGTCCTCAAATGATTTTCAGGACTGCTCTCATGATTCGAGGACGTTTGATCACCTTCACGGATTAGGATACAGGATGACAAACTAGATAGGGCGGTCAGCGTGGGGAACGGAGCTTTATTTTCCGCATTAATTCAGCCGAACAGAGTAAGCGATCCGATCGCCGCCTGGTGCAGTATCTTTGAAACTCATCGGAAGAAAGGGAAAGCCCGCCCCTTCGGCTTCAGTCATCCAACGAAGGAACAGCCAGAAATGTAAAAACGCGCTGATTGGTGTATTTTCGAGATTGGTCGCCCTCTATCTGTAAGATGAAAATTACTACCTTTCCGTAACATTAGTAATACCTTCTTCTCTTTTAATCCGTGATCACCTTACATTTACAAATATTTAAAAAAAAAAAAAGGATTCAAAGAAATATTATATATTACCGATATCAGTTTGGCAACGAAATTGAGAAAAGGAATGCTCAACGTTCATTGGATAAGCGAGCACACAACGACAGATTGTTTTGATTTGGTGTTTACATTTTACAATATTGCATTAATCAATGCTTGTTGTTGAATTACGTTGTATATACCATGTTTTTTAATCAAAATATCGTTACAGTGCTTTCGTAGCGAACCAATTGTTTACTGCAAATTTATAATTAGGTAGTATAATGAAATTGCCCTGCAATTATATAACATCTAATAGTTGTTCCGCAAGTTACCAAATTGGTAAATTGCTTTTTGCTTTGCTGTCGTATTTAAGTACAGTCTTAATTGTGTGTACTGCATAAAAAGAAATGATATTAAAGATGTAGTATATGATAATGCTTGGCAAGTTTTATAAAAGTCGCCAACTTGGCGCTATTATCTGCGAGATTTGCAATCCTTAGAAAACACCATGAAGAAATACAATATTTGAAATAGCGGAAAATGAAATAAATGGTGAGCACGTGTGTTAAAGATAATATTTCTTTCATTTTCAATGAAGTAAAAAATTTTGTGATACATTCCCTCAGATGGGTGCTACTAAGATTAAGGAACAGTGAACGGGATTGGATCGATTCTTTTGACGCCAACGTTTTTACCTCCAAAAACAAGATAATGTGTAATATTGAACGGGTGAAATCCTATTACGCGGTACCCCCTGGCACTTTTTGGCGACTTTTGTTGGCGCAATCCTCGCCGGCTTGGAGGCGTGATTTGCTTTGCCAGATGGCGTCTGTTGACGTTTTTACATGCAAATGAAATTGAAAAAATATGATCGTTAATAAAATTTTAAATACAAAAAACATCAACAAACGCCATTTTTAATTGTAGATCACACCTACGAGCTGACGTGGATCGCACCAACAAAAGTCGCATTCAAAATAATAAAAATAGTACTAAAATATATATTATTAAAAGAAAAATATTTAAATTTAGACCTTTTTTTTTCTTTCTGTACATTGCAAGGGTTGGTGTCCTTCCCAACTGGCACGGTCAGTTTAATTACTGCTGCTTGCTCGCTTCATGAGCATTAAAACAAAAAAAAAAGTCACTGGACACCCCTAATTCGTAAGGCATGAATCAGTAAAAGCATGAAAATTGATGAAGCCGCGGCTACTATGTTTTCTGCTGTTTGCTCACTTCGCGAGCATTAAAACAAAAAAAAAAAAAAAATCACTGGATACCCCTACTTCGTGAGGCATTAATCAGTAAAAGCATGAAAATTTATGAAGCTGCGGCCACTATATGTTTTCTGCTGTTTGTTCGCTTCGCGAGCATTAAAACCAAAAAAAAAAAAAAAATCACTGGATACCCCTAAATCGCAATGCATGAAACAGAAAATGCATGAAAATCTGCAATGCAGCAACCACTATTTTTTTTTGTAATAAATTAAAATAGCAATAGTAAATTAAAATCTGAATAAGACATTTAAAAACACTTACATTATTCAGGTGCTGCTTGCCGCTGCTGCTCATCGGATGTGTGGGGTGGGTAAAGGGTCTTGACACAGGTTAGAAACTCCTGGAAGATGTCGAGATCATTAGGCGTGTTTTCTAACTTGTGCCGCCACACAAACTAAAAAATGTAACCTTCAAAAAGGTCATTTGTCCGACGATGACCCCAAGCTCTAAATTTTCGCTTGACTGCGCTCCAGGTCCCCTCGATGATGTTGGTATGGGCACCTATCTCCGGATCCTTCAAGGTTTCACTATGATTAACCTTCAAATGTACAAAATTGTACTGTGGTAGTCGATCATAGGCCTTCCAGCAATCGTTCCAGGTAAGATATATTTTTGGATGATTCCAATCAACATAGCAGCCGAACGATCTTCCACTACTTCAAAAAAACTTTTGCCGCTGTCTCTTTCGATACCCCCAAACACCCATTCTCCATTCACTCTTCTTCCCATATTATACTTCCTTTTTCCAAATAAACTTTCATCAATTTCAACAGTCTTTCCAGGTCCTCCTATTCTTTCACTTTCTCTTACATACACATCCATACACACTTCTCTGCAAAAATTCTTCCAATCTACCACTGTATTCTTATTACATCCACCCACCTCATTCATCATAAATTTCGTTCCAGTCTCATACACCCAATTATAAGTAAAAATTAATATGTCAATCATCCTCATGCCTCATCTTACTCAGCAAACCATGAACCGCTCCTTATAGGCTTTGTTGTAGTGGTCATTTGGCCCTTTCTCACGGCACACCCACGAAAATCCATCTGATACATCCTTTCTCTCAGTCAGTTTAATACTTTTCTTACATGTAGGACATTCATACTTATCCGCAATTATACCCTCTTTCATACACCATTCAATTATGGCCTTTTGTCCAGAAAATTCCAAAAAATGCAATATTCTAAAATTTATCTTACTTACAGATGCCATAACTACCTTGAAAGAAATTGGAGCACAAAAAACAAGCATCTATTACAAATGATTATCCGCCGGTAAAAGATTTCCAATTAATTAAAAATAAAAGTGCCGCTCTCTTATGAAAGCTAAACCAATAAGTTCAAATTAACGGTCCCACCAAGCGGCTAAGCCAATGAGATAAAAGCACGGATGGGTTAGAGGTCTGCACGGGCCCAGCCCGGCCCGTTGGAAAGGTTTGCTTACCCGGCCCAGCCTGGCTCGTTTCTTTTTTACTAGTGTACGGCCCGGCCCAGACAAAAAGTGATAAAATCAGGCCCGGCCCGGCCCGATTCAAAAATATGTAAAATTACAAAAAAAAAAAAAAAAAAAAAAAAGCCTTTCTACAAAAAATATTTTTAGTATTTGTTTTGCAGAGGTTTTATATAGCTAAGCAATAGAATGTTCTTTAACAAAACTGCTGAATGTTTACAAGATATTTATATATAAACAGTATTTCATTATTACAGACGTACAGAAGGCATAAAGACAGACAGAAAGTAAAATAAAAAATATTAGCGTTTTCAAACAATATAGGAAGATATTTAAAATGGTTAATAGTACTAAAAATACACTTCCAACCACTTCCTGTTATATACCGTAATGTATCCAAATCTTTCCTGTGATCCGGCAAAAAAGACTTTAATGCTAATCCAACCATATTCAATAGAAAAGATGCTTTTGCACATGCTAGAAATACTACTTTCATCCAATGCCCCGGAGAAAAGAAAAAGAAGCCTTAGAGGAAAAGTTACAGCGAAAGGATTTTTATAGCCTTCATACCACCTAAACACTATAGACCATAGAAAACAAAGCCTTATATACAGTAACGTATCTAATTTCTTTTGTTTGTTACATGTACACAAACTGGTAGTAACATGCATATTATTTTGAAATGGAAACCATCTAATATTACTTTAAATAAAATATATTAATTTCGAGACATGTTTAAAATATTTGCAGAAAATCAGATCACGAACAGACAAGCTGATAGACAATTAAATTGAAGTTACAGACATCTTTTAACAAAATAAAATTTTATGTGACATTCCAGACTGTAAAATTATGTAAAATAAATGACTGAAAAAGTATTTTATCATTTTCCTTTTTCGTTGATTAACGAGGAATCTAGAAAAAGATTCGGTCCGGGCCGGGCTCGGGCTTAAAATTTCCTCCAGGCCTGACCCGGCCTGGCTACACACAAAAATATTGAGCCTGAGCCTTCAAAAAATTTTTAAGCCCGGCCCGGCCTGAGAGCAAATTGAAAATTTCGGCCTGAACCCGGCCCGTGCAGACCTCTAGGATGGGTTGCACTAGGAGAAGCAAGAGGAGAGCGAATTCATGTAACCGGCGAATGGGTTTGCCAGGTGCAACGTGTTATCACTAGTTTTGGCGGGGTACCGTTAAATAGGATGAAACCTATTGAACGTAATATTATTCAATCTGGTTTCTTTTGAAAATTTTTACAAAGTTATGCTGAATATAAACTGGAAAACATTGGAACAACTGGCAGGTTGGTCCACAACTCTATTTGGCGATTTTCTTTTGGTGATTACGACAAAATGCAATTTTCGGAAATATTGCCATGCATTCCAAATGTAAACAAAGCAAAAACTCTTTTTTCAAAATGGCGTTTGATTTGTAATGTACACAAATAAATTAAGCCTATTTTTAATATTAATAAAAAAAATATTTAAAATTAACTTACCTCACTTTGCATGAAAAAATAACTGCATTAAGTTCTATACTGCAAGGATCATCAAATATGCATAATTATACTATATATATGCTTTCTCTACATTTACATCATTTAGATGTTTTGCAGTTGCCTAGAAAATACGATTATATAAACCAGATTACCTAACTCACATTTTTTCAAAAATTCCACAAACATTTCTTTCTCTCTAAACAATTCACTCAAAAAAATACTAGTACATTCACATTCTTTTCCGAAAATAGACCTATCATTCGTTAAATAAAATAGCAAAAATAGAATAGGATACTGAATATTTAAATATCAAGCAAGTTATCTTCATAAATAACTGCTATGGTCATCAAAAATTAACAGCAAACAGGTTACTCTATCATGTTGCAAAGAATCCAGAACAACATCGTTATCGTTCAAAACGGTGTCAAAAGAAAATAGCCAAATGAAGTTGTGAACCAACCTGCAAGTTGTACCAAAACATTTATTTTTATGATTTAGAGTTAAAATGAACAAAGTTATTGCTGAACAACATGTATTAAATTTGAATGAAGCTACAAAATGTAATTATCTTAATATTCTTAATGCACATAATTATCTAAAAATAACAAAGGGTGTAATTAAATTGGATGTGCTTCATCCATTTGACGTAGTTCATATTTATGTGAGCATGCAAGTTCGACAGAGATATGCTACCTGAGTGCACTGCTTTCTCTGTGACATGTGTTACATCGTCTGTGCTCATAAAAAATTTAGCACCTTAGCAACTTGTGCCATTTATTATTTAACCATCTGACTGGTGCTGACGGTCACTGAGCTGCTTCTTTTTCCACTTATAATACAAAATTATATTATTGTGAATTTTAGCATTTTTTTTTTTCAGTTTGAAGATCTTAAATAATAGTCATAATGATGATAATCATATACATAGTTAGGTTTTTAATCACAAGTTAAAACAAGCATTATTTTAGTACATTTAAAAATCTGTTAAGTGAAACCAACATTACAATTCTGCCTTTTTCAAAAGTGGTCAGAAGGTTAAAAATAGAAATGATAAAGTTGAAAATGGTGAAATTTTAGAAAGATTTTAAAGAATATTTCTTTACATAAATTTGTTTAATTTATGTTATTTTTGTTGATATGTGCAAAATTTAAAATAAATAATAGAAATGGAATTGGTGCTTTTCTGTTTGCGAGGCGCAAACGAAAAATCGCCAATTCAATATTATCGCACCAATTCAATATTATTGCTATTTATATTCAAATCGCATATTGCATTCTTTACCAATAAACCTTTCTCGTGAAAAAAATAGACTGCATCTTCTTCAGTTGTGGGCAAATCCCAAATTTTCATCATTTTTTTAAAACAAAAATTCAGGTAGAAGAAAGAATGTTAATATTTTTTACTAAGAAAACAAAAATGTTCTACTATGCTTTAATGTTCTTAATTTTTGTTGAAATGTGGGATGTTTAAAGTACTAAATAATGGAAATGGAATTAAATTTATTTAAGTTATTATGTTTAGGTAAAGTCAGAATTATCTTCTATATTTTGAAGTGAAGATTTGATATGCCAGTAGAATTAGTACCTGGCCGTAAAGTTAAATCTCGTTTTCATGTTACTTGATCTTTCGCTGTGAATGTTTATTATTAAAAATATATTTTTATTCATTAACTTTTATTCATATTAAGTTTTTTACTTCTTTACAATCAGTATTTCTGTTGTGTTTTAGTTTAATAAACTTTTATTTGTTATTTAAAAAATCTCTATTTTCATTAAAAATGTAAGCACTACATTAAGAATAAACAGCTTAATACCTGTAAAATAAAATAAAAGTAATTCTACTGTGCACTTTAGTATTTCAAATGACAACCTAGTTTTGTCAACAAGTATAGTAGAATTTATATTAGATACGAGTTACACACGATAAATTGCCAACAGTTATTTAAAATATTGTTTGTGAATTTTAAAAGATTATGTCGTTAAAATCATAACTTTTTTTATCTCCCTAGATAAAAATTGATTCCAATCATTCTGCTGAAAGAAAATGACATTTGAATCGCCATGTCTATATTCTTCATGTCACCATACGAGGAAGGAAAAAATACCAGGTATGTAAAGGTTACTTTGGTTCCAATGAGAGGTACAAAAAAATATTAAAATCTATGAAATTTTCCTACAAACTCACGTTAAATTTTCCTCAGTTACGCAAGAATATTTTGTGTTATACAAAGCCATTGTTCTATGTAATAAGTATTTAAGAGAATAAGTATATATACTAGAACATAAAAATAATACGTTTGTTAGTTTACATTATAACCATTACGAAGTTTGTTTTTTCAGCAGATTGTTATCTACACTCAAATTTTTATTTTGTCCTGGGAAAATGTTTAAAATTTCCCCCAGTCAGCCCAAATTTTCCCCAAACATCATTCAGCTGTTTGGACATATTCTGCACCTCTGGTTCCAATATCATCAAGATATCTAGTATGATGTGTGATTCTAATCTAGATCAGCGTCCTGGAAAAACCTATAAAATAGGAAATTCTCAAGAAATTTTGTAGTCCTAGAAATATCTAGGTATCATTAAGTAATCGTAATTTAAGGAAGAAACACTGCATACCAAATATTAGGGGGACTGGAAAGTAGAGGTGCCAATTATTATGATTTGTCCGTAATTATTACAGATTTACGGCATTACGGACATTCCCCATATCAGAAAATGCGAGACGCGCGACGTACGTCACATATTTCTTTTTTAGTCTGCAGATTATTTCCAAATCAGCATTATGCAGCAATTCTAAATCTCCCGATTTTGGCAGGAAAGATAGAGATTTTCAATCTTTTTCCATCCACAACATAAATGTCAATGCTCATTTTAAACACACTTTATTAAATTCTAGAAACTATAAAGAGGTAGAACTGTTCAATATTTCTCACTCATGTAATTTTTTGTGACACCCCCCCCCCTTACTTTCAGTTAATGATCGACTGTCAAACAGATCACAGAATCTTTGATATTTCCATTTTTTTCCCCATATGCAACATTAATGTCAATATTATTATTATTTTTTAACTTACTTAATTAGACTCTAAATTTATGAAGAAGTAGAATCGTTCAATATCTCACTTATATTTGTTTTGCCCCCCCACCCCCCACCCTCTAAACAATCGGTATTTGAATATTCCACAAAAGCATTGTAATTTTTAAACTTTCTCCATCCACAGCATTATAAATGTCAATATTCATTTGAAACTTTTATTAGATTCTATAACCTATAAAGAAGTAAAATTGTTCAATATCTCTCACTCATGCAATTTTTTATTACTCCCCTTCCCCCCACTAACGATTGACAATCAAACGGCTCGCGGAATTCTTGACATTTCAAATCTTTCTCCATCTGCAACATAAATCTCGATGTTCTTTTTAAACTTATTTACTTAGATTTCAAAACCTATAAAAAAGTAGAATTGTTTACTATCTCTCACTCGTATATTTTCTTTACCCCCTACCTTCCACTAACAATCGGCAATGAAACGCTCCATAGAAGCATTGTAATTTCCAATCTTTTCCATCCACAGCATAAATGTCAATGTTCGTTTTAAACTTACTTTATTAGATTCTGAAACCTATAAAGAAAAAGAATTGAACAATATCTCTCATTCATATAATTTTTTGGGATACTGTTTGAAACCGATCGGTAACAAACTCCCTGCAGAAGTATTGAGATTCCCATTCTTTCTCTATATGCGGCATAACTGTCAATATTCTGTTTAAATTTGCTTCATTAAATTGCAGAACCTATTTAGAGGTAAGATTGTCCAATATCACTCACTACTCATGTAATTTTTGTTATTGCATCTTTGAAAATATACTACTAGATTTTGTATCTATTTCAAAATTTGATGATCTTGACACATTTTTGTTTGAATACCAGTATTTTTATAAATGGATTGCTAGCACTATAGAAGGATCACAGGTTTTATTCGGAAAGTCTTTTATTGAGCTGTCAAGGAAAATACCTGTACTTATTAAGTTACTTAACCCATTGAACGTCGTGATATGAATCTCACTGAAAATTTTTGCATTTTCGTACGCTTTGGGTTACAAAAGGCATCCCTAATCATATGTAGCTTAAATAATTTAAAAAAACAATTATTTTGTTAGAAGGTATGATTTAGTTCCAAAATAGGAGACTTGGCACCTAATGGAGGTAGAATAGACTTTGATACTTCATGACCCTTTTAAATTAATTTTCTTGATCCCTGTTTGTTATAATTTAAGAAATGAATTTTTTAATTTATATCCAACGTTTAAACCTTTGCACTTGAATAATAAGTTATTTTTAGCGATTTTCTTTTCTTATGCAGTAGAAACAGACGATTTTGTTTGAATAATTAAAAAAAAAAAAAAAAAAAAAAACAATTTGCATTACAAACCTTTTTGAAAAAATTACCAGTGAAGCTAGGCACTTTAATTTTCAATGTAAAAAATAAAAAAATATATATTATCTTAATTATTGTAAAGAAAAAAATTCTTAATAAAATGTTCCCAGCTCCTACTGAGTTAGATACGCAGTTTCAATTTCAGTATCACAAGTTTTCTGTGAAAGTTGGGGCTCGGACATTGAGAAGGTGACAGTGGCAGATCTAGGGGGGGGGGTCTAGGGGGCTGAAGCCCCACCCAAAAGTACTGACATACACAATTGAATATTACAGTTGTAAACTTTTCATTGATCTGGAATAACATCTTGAAAAATCTTAGCCCCCCCCCCTCCCCCAAAGTTAAATTTTGGATCTGCCACTGGAAGGTGATCAAAATGCAAGTAAGATGTACAGATGACAATGTCGAACAAACTGTAATTGTTGATAAAAGAAAGTTTATACGTCTTAATGTCCCTCCATCTGGTTACACAGGAACCAGAAAATTTTAGAAAGTTGCATTAATTTCAATGTTTAGGGTAGAGTCTCCTACAAGTATT
Organism: Salticus scenicus; assembly: GCA_963930645.1. Classification (NCBI taxonomy): domain Eukaryota; kingdom Metazoa; phylum Arthropoda; class Arachnida; order Araneae; family Salticidae; genus Salticus; species Salticus scenicus. Next base: position 629,586 of record CAWVNO010002001.1, read on the forward strand.
TTATTAGAGTCAGAACGAACAAAATAATAAACGAAACAGTAATAGTAGTTCTTATACAATATGAAAGATAATTGCTAATGCCAACTCTTTACCTAGCTATATGTAATTAAAATTCTATAACTACCATGATTTGACATATCTAACAGATTAATAACATTAGATAAATGCAAACTTGTGATAAAAATATGCTTACTGAATCCGGTAACTTCTTTTTTTTTCCCCGTAACTCACTGTGAAATTATTCTGCAGATTATTTTCTAATGAGTAAATAGTTGTCGCAGATTGGCAGAAAAATTTCTGCTACTGGGCGGACAATATATAATAATTAGTATGCTTTTAAAAAATCGCTGATATCGATCGTTGAAAAAATGGAATCCATGTTGCATTTTTATTGAGTTATAATTATTTATTAATAATTTAAATTGCATTGAACCAATTCAATTGTCTAATAAAGAGTCTGGTTTTCATTTTCCTATATTTGTCACTAGCCGTCTTCGGCGACCAGCTGGTTCGCGATCCTTAAAAAATCCAACTTTGTGAAACTCCCGTTGGCGCCTTTTTTCTGTTTCAGGTCTTACAACAGCTTATTAACATATAGTGAAAATAGCTTTATTGAAAAATTTAATTGCAGTAAATTCCCGCTCGGTAGTGCCTGTGTCACCCTCTTCCCGTTTCCCCAGTGGCAGAAACACCGTGACACGGCGACATAGTTGCAGACACAGAAAAAATGCTTGCAGACCAGGGTTGGCAGGTTTTTGACGGTTTAAACCATGGTTAAAACCGTCATGTCAAAAACCACCTTGTCAAAAATGTCAAAAACCTATATTTATAATTTAATTGTCATTAAAAAAACATAGTTTAACAAAATATAGTGTATAAAGATTTTTTGAAAAGTAAATAAATTGATGTTCTTTGAAAAACACATTGTTACAACATTTTGATTAATACAAAAAACAAAACTTTAGACTTTTAAAATTTTATTATGAATTATTTCTATGTTCATTTAAAATATGCTGTGATACTTTTATATATTATGAAATTTATTTATAATTATGCTTAATATAGTATATGTTAAACTTAGTTATGTAATACTTTAAAAATATAGTTGTTTTTAATAAGATATTGTTTATGAGTATGTTTTAAAAGGTAAGCATATTAATGTTTTTGGAGAAACATTATTATAACATTTTGATTAATATAAAAACAAAACTTTAGGCTTCTAAAAATTCATGATTTATAAAACATTGACAGATCATTTTGATTGATAAATCATTTTATTTGCAATATAACATTGTATATTTCAATTTTTTTAGTATTGTGCTTTTAGTATTATGTATTTAATCTGTAAAATAAAAAGGCTTAGGCTAATATTTTGTATTTAAATATTTTATAGAAAAATAGAACTTTTTTTTTTTTTTTTTTTTTTAAATGACTGCTGATATTGCAAGTTTATAAGAAAAAGCAATAATTATGAATATTAAGCAAGCTTGAATTGCATCTGAAATTCTTATAATTACTGTGAGACAAGAAAAATATGAATGCTTTCTGGATATGTATAAATTGCAATAAATTTAATATTTACTCGTACAGATTCTTAAAAAATTTATTAGTCTAAGCTGTAGGCCCCATCAGCAGCCAAGCGGTTCTATGCTCAAAGCTGCTAGACGTGAGGTGCCAGGTTCAATCCCAGGGCACGCTCGTCGGCCTAGACGTTCAGAGTTTTTCATGGGTTTTCTCTGAAATTTGCATAAATACGGGCTAGGACCCTTTAGAAAGACCCCCTACGGAGGGCACTCTCCTTAGGCCTAAGACCCTAGAGTAGTCAATCAGCCTTACTCCCAAAACACCAAACACCAATAGTCCAAGCTATAAACAGGTACAAATATTTATACAATCAATAATAATAATCTAATATATAAAATTCTCGTGTCACAGTGTTTGTTACCATACTCCTCCAAAACGGCTTAACCTATTTTAATGAAATTTTGTATGTACATTCGGTAGGTCTGCGAATAGGTTTTTATCTATTAGTGAAAATTGTAACTTAATTAGTTCTTTCTTAATTAAATTTTAACCAACTCTTTCAACAACTTTTCTACCTAGATGGTGTGAGTTGTCCGTTGGATGTATGGATGTTTGTTATTCAATTACGTCACAACGGTTAAACGGATCTGCATAAAATTTGGTACCGAGATAGGTAATAATCTGGAATAGGACATATGCTACTATTTAGGATCTGCATAAAATTTGGTACCGAGATAGATAATAATCTGAAATAGGACATATGCTACTATATGATTAGATTTTTTAAAATTAATTAAAATAGGAAAATAATAAACTGGTAATTGCCTTAATATAAGCCATTTAAATTTTTAATTGTTGCCTAAAACGTTTACGAGGTATTTTTATTTATTTATTTATTTATTTATCTTTTTCAACATAAAATGAAATATACTTTCACGTGAAAAATAACAATTACTAAATGTTAAATTAGTAATAATAAAAATAACGTCTTTATAACTAAAATAAAATATTAATAGTAATATGATCTGAATTTTATTTCATAGCATTTTTTATATATCTCAACTTTATATGTATATACAGTAGAAGATCTTTATAACGCAATTCTATATAATGCAATTCTCTATATAATGCAAAATTTCTTGGATATAAACACTAAATTTTGCAGTTAAGAAATACTTTCTAAAAAACTGTTACTTTGTTGAGAAGTAAGTGTGATATATTTGTTTTTCTTTATCTGCTTAATTCAGAGATTTTTAATGAAAAAATTGCTATAATTAATTTTTTTTTTTTTTTTTTAAGTGAGCAATATAATGAATGACAGGCATATATGGACTCTTTATAAAGTAAATTTTAGAATGAAAGTTATTATCCACCCAATTTATGTTCCAAGAAATGTAACTTTAAAATTTCCTACTCTGTTTTGATATGTTTCAGACGTATTTGGCCATGTTTACAAGGTAAGTTTGATGACGTGTGAAATGTGATCTATATAATGCAAAATTCTATATAACGCAAAACCTTGTGTTTTTAGCTTTGCGTTATAAAGATCTTCTACTGTATATTGCACGGATGAATCACGCTAGGCATAAAAGATAATTCAGCATTATATTAAAGATATTTACTTATTGATAATACTGGACAATTTTTTAAATTTTGATGCTGAAGTAGATCGGACATATTTCGCCAAGGACAGCCACTTAAAGCCAAGTAGCTCATCAAAAATATAACTAAATTATAAGGTATTGAAAAAGAGAAAGAGATAGAAAGAAATAGGAACAATAATCGCATAAATTATATTTTGGTCTAAAACGGTGACAAAAATTCAAATGTCGTCAAGGGGAGCTATATTAAGTTTGTACCATGATGAGGTTTACATATTAATTAATTTATTTATTTTTCTATATACTAACTACTATTAACTAAGCATGAAGTATATATAACCACAAAATAGTAATAATAATAATTGTCTCATGCGATAGACGTAGCCGATCATAGCATATTGTAATATTAAATTTGGCTTGAAATTGCTGTCATTTTATGGTTGATCGATTAAATCAAATAAATATAGGAAATAACTTGAAAGCAAATATTATGTACATCACACATAATGTTGTTCTTATGTAATTGGTATTCAAATATAAAAAAACTACTTCAAATTTTTCGATACTGTCTGTATCGAAATTGTCATATATGATAAGAACCCAAATGGAAGCCCACGGGTAAGCTATTGTCGCAGACAATAGGGACAGGCACCGGAGACTGCGAGGACGAACAATACGATGCCAAAGGCAGCGGGAACTCAAAGCGAGCTTTTGAGCGATTTCAGTATTTTTTTTTTTTCTTTTTTTCATAAAGCTATATAGAAAACAGTTTCTTTTAAATATAGTGACCAGCGAAGCGGGCAAAGCCTGCTAGTAAATAGATAAAAATTTATTAATAAATGATAAAGTATAATAAATATAGTTATTTTCAAATTCATATTAATTTACTGCCCACATATATTATATTTTACTTAAAGAAAAGAAAAAAAAAAAAAAAATTCTGTATGCCTGTGTTTTCATGGCTAATGTGAAAATTCATAAGTAACATTGGAATTTTAGAATTTCATAAATATTAATATAAACTTACAAAATATGTCTATGCATACTTTGTATATATTTCTTGGGTTATAAACCAGTTAATTTATCTAAATTTTTATAAATTATCTACAAATTGTTTTAAGATATGTTAATTTATAAACAGCATAATATTTAGATATTCACTTGTATGTGGCAAATATTACTAAATCCTATTTCTAACCTGATTCTAGCTCATTTATAGATTTTGAATTTTGACAATACAGGTTTTTGACGGTAGAGGTTTCTGACGGGTTTTTGATGGTTTAAACCAGGTTTTAACCATTGTCATGTCAAAAACCCAACCCTGTTGCAGACAGTTTTTGTCTGCACTAATAAAAAAAATTAGTCTGTGACTTTCGAACAGCCTTTCGCATTTTTTGCAGTCATAAAAAAATTTCTGCATTTTACGGACATTTTTTGTCCGCGACAATGTGCTACCAATGTATGACGTGTTAGATGCTCTCTGGTAGGAACGTGCTAATTTCATTTAAAAGTGCTCCAAAACTTCTCCTCCACTTCAAAATTTGCTTATAAAAATTTCTGTATCAAAACTAAAACTAATACTTTTATTATTTATAATTATTTATATTGTGTTGTATCAAACATTGCTATAAATGTTTAATTGAATGAGTTCAACTTGTTATTTTATAATTGTTTATACTATATTGTTCTGTAATAAAATTGTATTTGTGCATTGCTGCACGAGATCACCACTGTTGTTAAACCCTCCCCCCCCCCCCCCCAAAGATTCCTGCTATCAGCTTTCAGGCTTTTTGAATGTAAGCCATTTTCACCCCTGGCTACACGCAAATTTTGCAGACAGATTGTGAAATTTTAAAAGCCTGTCGCAAACAGCTACAAAACTCTCTGCCGCTGGGCCCGTTTCAATATCTGAAACAGCCTGTTCGCTCACCATGCTATGATCTTTCAAATTTCTGACTTTAGCAAAGTCCTGCTCGGTGGCACCTGCGGCACCTTATTCCCGTTTTAGAGCTTACAACACCTTCCTCGCGCATTAGAATTTAAAATATTAAAATTTTAAAATATTACAGTGCCATCTGGCGGTAGAAATTTCTGTAAGCTACTGTTCGATCCCAACTCAACAAAGCTTTCAAATGATGTATTACTTATGAAATTATTTTAATTAGTAGCTGAGATACAAAAGAAAGCCTAATCAGGACACCTTAAAACATGTAAATCAGCTGAAATCTCGAATTCCACTTTCAATAATATAAAAGTACTTTAAAATATCTTTTGAATGATGTATTAAAAATAATTTAATTGTAATTAGAATTTGAAATATTGAAAATTTAAAATATAACAGCCACCATCTGGCGGTAGAAATTTTTATAATCTACTGTTTAATTCCAAATCAACAAAGCTTTCAAATGATGTATTACTTATGAAATTATTTTAATTAGTAGCTGAGATGCAAAAGGAAACCTAATCAGGTGACCTTAAAACGTGTAAATCAGATGAAATCTCGAATCCCATTTTCGATAATATAAAAGTACTTTAAAATGTCTTTCAAATGATGCATTAAAAATAATTTAATCAGGCACCACCGAGCAGGACTTTACTAAAGTCAGAAATTTGAAAGATCATAACATGGTGAGCTAACAGGCTGTTTCAGATATTGAAACTGGAAGAGTGCGCTACCAAGTGGGAATTTATTGCGATTAAATTTTTCAATAAAGCTATTTTCACTATACGTCAATAAGCTGTTTTAAGACCTGAAATGGGAAAAAGGTGCCGCAGGCGCCACCGAGCGGGAGTTTCATAAAGTCAGATTTTTCATGAATCGCAAACCAGCTGGTCGCCGAAAGCAGTTAGTTTTCAATATCTCGAATTGTTGAGCAGGGATTACAAAAATGCGCGAAAATTTCTCTCTGCTTTTTCTTTTGAGGAACATGCTGAAGGGTAAAAAATACAATCCTATCGCTTTTTAGTTAGACATAGGTTGACGTTTTAATCAATATCTCTGGAACTAATAAAAATTTTTTAATTCTGTTTCCAGGAGCCTCTCTGGAATGCTTTTGAGCATCCGTATGTCAAATTTTGTACTTCTATGTTCAGTAGGGGCTGAATGTATAGATGCACAGGCAGACATCTTCTTTTATTATTATAGACTAGCCGTCTTCAGCAACCAGCTGGTTCCCGATCCTTGAAAAATCTTACTTTTTGAAACTCCTGCTCGGTGGCGCCTGTTGACATATAGTGAAAATAGCTTTATTGAAAAATTTAATCGCAGTAAATTCCCGCTCGGTAGTGCCTGCGGCACCCTCTTCCAGTTTAGTATCTGAAACAGCCTGTTTGCTCACCATGTTATGATCTTTCAAATTTCTGACTTTACCAAAGTCACGCTCGGTGGCGCCTGCGGCACCTTATAACCATTTTAGAACATAACCTTCCTCGCTCATTAGAATTTAAAATATTGAAATTTTAAAATATTACAGCACCATCTGACGGTAGAAATTTCTGTAATCTACTGTTCAATTCTAAATCAATAAACCTTTCAAATGATGCATTATTTATGAAAATATTTTAATTAGTAGCTGAGATACAAAAGAAAACTTAATGAGGAAACCTTAAAACATATAAATCGGGTAAAATCTCGAATTACATTTTCGATAATATAAAAGAACTTTAAAATATCTTTCGAATGATGTATTAAAAATAATTTAATCATTATGGGATTCAGTTGTAATCGCAGCTGGTAAAAATTAAAAATACTCAAAACTTCATTAATAAACTATTACTTTTACCCATATTACAAGATAGTGCTATAATAAAAGTGATAATAAGCCAGGGAATGGTTAAATTAATATAATAATAACAATAAAGCAAAGTAAAATTATGTATTGCTCACGAATTTTGAAATTATACCATAATTAATTAAATTAACCATTATTTATCAATTAATTATTACACACATGAATTTAAATTATAGCATGTTACTGGATATAGCAAAAGTGAGAATGAGTCAGAGAATGATTACATAAATGTTATTTGAAAAACAATAATGTTAAATCATGCAGCTCTTGTAAACTATGAAATACTTTCCCATATTATGAGATATAGCAAAAGTGAGACAAAGAATAACTGAGTGTATGTAATTGATTGAATATAATCAATTAATAAAAATAATGTTTTTAAGATTTAAGTTAAAAAAAAAATATATATATTGCTAAATTAATGTTTTTTTTTTTTTTTTTTTTTTTACAATTTCTTACAAAAAGTGTCATATAATAAAGAGAATGTAGGAATGATAGATGTTGTGCGTAATCGGGGAGGGGGGGGGGGATGAGATATAGGGATGAGATATAGGAAATCTCACGCCTCGCCACTGCATATCTCCTTAAAGTCATTTTATGAATTCTATGTTTTTTTGCTGTAGATCGTAGCACAGCTCCATTCATAACCTCTTTAATTGCAGCCTCCATAATCTTAGGATCAGTTTTTTTTTTCTGGTACTATCTGCAACTTTTGTGTAAAACATCGGCATCTGAAACAGAAATAGATTTTCATCATTTTTTTAATTAAAAAAAAAAAATAATCAATCTAAAATTAATAATTGTATGTATATAATTTAGTTTAAAAAATAGGTAAGAAAATCAAGATGTGCTCAATAAGCATAGCTTTGTAAAATAAAGTTGAACTGATAAGGATAAAGAATAAAATATTTCAAACTAAATAATAAAAAACATATTAATTAAAAACAAGAAAAAACCTTTGCATACTTCATGGCAGGCTGAAACACGTTTTCATCGGGGTACCCCGACTTGCTCACCGGCACTTGTGGTGTCAAAAGTTTTGCAGCTGTTCCTTTTACTTTCTGCTCTTTTAACAGTGTTCCCACGGGTCAGGGAGAACAGGAAAAACCTGGAAAAGTCAGGAAATTTGAAATTTCCGAAAAAAGTCAGGAAAAATTGTAAATATTGCTCAAAAACCTGGAAAAATGATGATATAAAACTGGAAAAGGCTTTTTGAGCATTCAATTTATGTCGCAAGTCACGCTACTATGTTGCCTTTTATGTCGTAAGCTATGTTCTGTCTTATACCGTGAGCTCTTTTTTATGTCGCGAACCAAATTTTGTGACTGGAATTTTCTAAAAATAGACCCGGAAAACCTGAAAAAGTCAGGGAATTTTATTTTTGAAATTGAGTGGGAACCCTGTTTTAAGCATGCTTCGCCACTGACTATCAAGCCCTGCTGCATCGTTGCCATTGCAAGAATTACTGGAATAAATAATTTCTACGGTTTTGCGGTATGCAGCATAATTATGGTTGTTGTAGTTCGCAATTTTTGTTAAGTTTCCAAAATGGATATTTATATTGTCTTTCTGGTTGGCTTTTGCTAACGCGGTGGTGATTTTTTTGTGGCTGTGTTCTTTGATTCTAGTTTTTATTTTTTTCACAACTTCGATTCCTTACGACCATGGTGCTTCTTGTAAAATAAAAAAATATCACTCTTAATCCCTATGCTAACACCAATACCTATTAATTATTGTCTTTATTTGTTGTAACAATGAAATTAGTTGCAATTTATATTGAATTTTTGTTATTAAAAAAATATACAGTGAACAATGTTCTCTCCAGTCTGCTAATAGACCCTTCACAAATATTTTTATCTTAAAAATAAACTGTTCACAATTTTTTACTTCCATTACCCAACTATTATCGGAAATAAGAGTAATGTATTCTGACAAAAAATTCTGTATCAAGTTTTCACCTAACTTATATGATTTAATGTCTCCTGAATCCAAAAAAGTAATGTTCGGGAATTAAGTGTATTTGTATATGTGTATGTGTGTGTTTGGACTGTCATATCTTCAAAACTAATAAAAATAGAATGACAAAATTTCAGATTTAAAACAGGTCTAGTGTAAAGATAATTTTGCCAACTTCTAATGTAATGAGCAAGTGAACATGATAGTGTCTAAATGCTGTGTTCAAATGAACTGAAAGTTGGTATGTATGTTATAGGTTACTGTAGCATGAATCCTATTGATTTTGGTGAATCTAGTACTTATACTCTTTTTTATAGGGCCATAAAGAAAAATTCTTTATCATTATATTATGAATTATGAGTTCAAAACTTTTATAATGCAATAGTGTTTAAATATATATTAGATTGAGCTAAAGATTTATATACATGTTATAGGTCACTGTTAAAGACCTGTATAAATTTTGGTGAATCTTGCATGTATAGTTTTTACTTGCCGAACACTATAGTGAGGAAAGTATTGTTATCATGTCAAAAATCCGAATTTGAGATTTTGATGTTTCTATACGTTTCGAGGTGCCCTGAGTCCGTTTCCACTATTTTTACGATGATATATGTATCATTGTATCAGGGTTGGCAAACTGGGCCCAGCCCAGAAAAACCCGCCCGGGTTTTTCTAGGCGGGCCCACCAACAAAAACCCACTGGGTTTTTGCAAATAAGCGGGTTTTTGTTAAAAAATATTTATAATTTACAAATCCCATCCATAAAGTATAGGAAACACCTTACCTTTAAAGAAAAAACTTTAATTTTTATTTTCTAGAAAATCGTATTAAACATAAAAAGTAACTACAGTTATAAATATAATAAAAGCAAGTTTATCTTCTATAATTGGTTCAATTTTCCTTTTCCTGTAAAACCGAACGATATTTTTGTTTAACAGCAGACATAAATGTTGCCCAGAATCAATATTTAAGTAATTAAATTGTTTAGTTTTAAAACTTTATAATAATTCTATTTTAATTTTAGTAGCAACATAATTATAAATCAAATAAAATAAAATTTTCTTCTATAACTATTTCAACTATTAAAAAAATAAAAAAGGTAAAGCAGTGCAACTTATTTTTATAATTTAAAACTAGTTGGCATAAGTGGACTCTGTTGAGTTCCCCATCATGTTCTCATAAATTTCTAGTACAGGACATTCTCTTAACATGATTATCATGTTAAGAGAAATGACCAAACACTTGACACAGTGACACAATGAAATCCCCACATAATAGGCTATCCACCGTTCACTTTGATATATTTATCTTATTCTAATCTATTATTTTATTAGGATTAAATTTGTAGTTTCGTTTTCATGCTACTATTTCCAATGCAACAATCCTCAAAATGCATATTTATATGGGATATTGCCCCATTTTGCTATGTTGATAAAATCTTAAATTACGAGTAACTTGCAAAATTTTCCTATTTGTAGTCAATTATGTTCAAACAAGTTTCATAAATGTTATTTTGAAGTTGTCTGATATATTTATGATCCTCAAAATGGACATTTATGCTCAATTTTGCCCTATTCTACCATTTTAAGTAAATCATACATTCCAAATAATTTACGAATTTTTTAAATTGGAAAATTTATGCTCTATGATATTCATGCCAGTAGCTAAATAATATTTTAAAAGTGGTCTGACATCTTTATGATGAAAATATCCCTCAAAATTGACATTTATGTGAAATTTTGCCCTATACTGCCATGCTAAGAAATTTGTAAATTTACAATAACTTCAAAATTTTCAAAGTAGCATGTCTCTAGTTACTGATGTTCATTCCGACATCAAAACTCATATTTTAAAACTGGTCTCACATTTTTTCAGTAAAAATTTTCCGTTTAATGCACATTTAAGTAAAATTTTGCCCTATTCTCCCATGTTAAGAAAAGCATAAATTTTTAATAACTTACAAAGTTTTTTAATCTGAATGTTGCAAATGAATAGGGTTCTTGCCAGTGTCGAAAGTAATATTTTAAAACTGATCTGACTTCTCTGTGACAATTTGTTCTGGAGATATCGTGTACACAGACTAACGGACTAACAAACTAACACACACCATACAAATTTTGTCATTTTTTTCATATTTATCGTACGTGAAAATGTGTGAAAAAGTAAAAAAAAACGAGGTCGAAAATTTTCATGATTACCTAAGTTCTCCATCTATAGCATGATGGGGAACTAAAATATTTAAAAGATATGTATTGTACTTAAGAATTTAAATTCTTTTATTTTATCAGTTATTGTCATAAAGAATATTTATTTTGAATAAGCATACATTAATATAAAATATAGCTTAATCTTACTAATTAACACTATTTTAATATTAGAACAAAACCAATTTTTATTTCTAAGATAAATATTAGATTTATAATTAAGTGTATTATAACTAATATGCTAAATAACATATATCTAGGGATGTGGGTTTTCCGGAAAATTTTCAATCTCTAAATTACGAAGGTTTTGTAAAATAAAACTCAATACATTAAAAGCTACATGTAAACAAAACTATTCAAAGAAAAGTATGAATAATTATTCAATTCGAAAAGAAATTAATAAACAAAACACAGAAATTATGATTTAATGGTTTATTAAACATGTATAAAGTTAGAAAGTTATAATTTTTAATGACTGTTTTGCATGTATAATGGTTAATAATCGATATAAAGGTACCTGTGAACGTTCTCGTTCTGTAGCTGTCAGAGACCCTCACATATCGTTACCAACAGCTGAACCTCATTTTATTATATAGAGAAAATTTTTATGAGAATTAATGATTTTTTTTTTTTTTTTTTATTATTAAAAAAAAAAAAAAAAAAAAAAAAAAAAAATCTAGAAAAATTAAATTTGCCTTTGTTTTTCACAAAATTTATTTATTTAATTTTGAATACTTCATACTGAAGTTACAAAGTGGAAAAAAAAAAAAAAAATGATCAAAGTTCTTTTTTGCACTTTATAATTTCAAAAAAAAATTTTTTTTTTAAAAACAAGAACAAATTTAACAATTGTGAATTTTTTGAAAGTAAACAGAATAATAATAAAAAAAAAAGGTAATTATCATTTCTTTCTTTTTTTTTTCCTTTACTTTGATCACTAATTTTTAGCATGAACTTACTTTTTTATGAACAGTAAAAGACTAAGATCATGACTCAATAAATAGTTACTTAACAAAATAGTATTAGGTGCACATCATTTAAATAGAAATTATTGTTAGTGCATCAATAATTTTGCTGCCGACTGTACAAGGTAATTAGTAAGGTATGGCTCAGACCATGCAAGGGTTCATTTAATCAAAATTCTTTTGATTTTTACTTTTTTGGATTTGTTCTATTTTTAAGCATAGTTTACAAACAGAAAATCATATTTTTTAATACAGTAGAGAGTCAAAAATCCGCACAGCACCGGACCAGGGGTTGTGCGGATTTTAGGATTTTGCAGATTTCGGGGCCCATAAAAAATGATTTTCACTTTGAAAAATAAAAACAGAATATTATTCAAACTAAACACATACTAGTGAATAATAACACTGAATATTAAATTACTAGGTACATAAGAATAATAATGAACATTAACAAAAATATATACTGAAAACAATAAATAAACATGAAAAGAAATATTTGTCAAATTTAGATAAAATCTGTTCACATATAACTAGTTTTAAACTAAATTTGAATCTGCATGATTTATTTATTTTTTTATTTATTGTAAATAGTAGTAACACAAAATTATTTTTCTACAAATTTTATTGAGTTTTTCCTTACAAATTATGCCTTCATCAGAAAGCATTTTAAAAAATTAGTTTGTTATTATTTACCTGACTGATATCATCATATCACAATAATCATTATTTCCTTTTGATGAATTTAATATACTGTCAATAATTTCATTAGCAGCAACTTGGCTCTTGCAGTCTTTCATATTTTTATTATTTTGTTTTTCTTTTTTGTAATCATAAAATGCAAACATAAAATCTGTATTCAAGATCTTTTTCAAAAATTCTGATTTGCAGTTTCGTAATTTATTAATAGTGAATTTCATTGTTTGTATCTGACAAGCTGTGCGGATTTCGGACTTCGGCGGATTTTAGGTCGGCGGATTTCTGGCTCTCTACTGTAGTTGGTAAATATTGGATAATGGATGTAATCCTCTATTAAAAAAATGAATCTGGAAGTTTGAGATTTTATTATTATTATTATTGTTGTTATTATTTAACTTTAATTATAACACCTTTATGAGATTTTTCAAGTACAATTCAATTTCGGATATTTTAAGCAAATAAAGAAATGTTGAGTTCTTTCAACTAAACCTCCAGTTACAAGATATGATACGATTCATTTTATCTATTTGATTTCCTTAAATTTTAATCAAAATCTTGCTGTTTATTTAGGGAATTAATTGTATTTCCTGTTACTTGCATTAAAAAAAAAAAAAAAAACTTTTTTTTTTTCTCACATTAGAAATTAGTTTTAAAAAGTGTTTTAAAATAATTAAAAGATTAAAAAAAAAAAACTTTTTATACACCATGTTTATAATTTTTTAACGTTCATGTTTAATTAAATGTATTTATTTTTATGTCGAAAGAAAATGAACTCGTAAATTTTTTTTTGGCAACCATTAAATTATAGCTAATATTTTAATGGCTATTTTAAAGCTATTAGGATGTTATTATTTTAATACTTTAATTAATTATAAGAAAACTAATGAAAAATTCGAAAATCTGACTTTGAAGTATTGTATCGTCACCGGGTTCTGAGCTACTGTGAAAGTTTCAAATGTCTAGCTAGTAGGGAAGTTAGTTAAAATTCAATTAAAAGATTTGTACCGGACAAATAATCAAACAAACAAACATACATACAAACAAACAAGAATAGAAGTTAATAAAAACATGGTAAAAATATAATTATGTTTTTTTTTGAGATTTTTCCCTAAATTTTTCAACAATGCCAATTCTGTAATTAAAGCAATTTTTTTTTTTTTTTTTTTTTAAGTTTCGCTCTGTTTTTTTTTTTTTTTTTAATTGAATATTTATCGAAGATTATGACAATGTCCTAAGTTCCTGAGTCACTCTCAGAACCAGAGATCATAAGGTGACCTAAGTCAGAATTGCTGCCTGAGTTTGAAAAACATCGGCATATCATCATTTATCAAATGAATATTTTGAAAAATAGATACACATGCTCAGCAGTATAGTAGTGTATTAATTTATCAATATATTCTTTTTTCATAATGTTGCCAAACACTTTATAATTATGTTCTTACAAACTTATTGAATGAACATTTAAAATTCAGATTAACAACCACAGATTTGTTGTATTATAATAAATAACCTTTCTCGAGCAAGTTGCTCAAAACATATATCTGGTAACTTTCTAAATGATGACTTTAATCAGAAACTTTTGTTTTACACACTGTATATAGCATTACTGTGACTAATAAAAGAAAATTTAAATATATCATGCAAAAGATTTACTAAAAAAATTGTTTTTTTAGTTGGAAAATTTTCCGGAAAAACATAGTAGAAAATTTTCTGGAAAATTTTCCAAAAATGAAAATTTTACACGGAAAATTTTCCACCCCACATCACTACATTGCAATGCAAATGTATTCAAACAAAAGCCCAGAAAACCCCACAAAAGCCCAGAAAAACCCGCAAAACCCCAGAAAAACCCAAGTGGGTTGGGTTTTTCTAGATAAACCCGGGTTTTTGCCAACCCTGGTATGTATGTGTGTGTGTATGTCTGTGAGAGAACACGCTAGCATCTAAACACGTTGTTCGAATAAGCTGAAAGTTGGTATGTATATTGTAAGTCACCATAGTACGAACCCTATAGATTTTGGTGAATCTAGCACTTATAGTTTTTTTTACAGGGACACAAAGAAAAATTCTTTATCATTATGGCCTATGGGACCAAAATCTTAAAAGTGCGATAGCATCTAAATGCCTTATTCAGTTGAGCAAAAAATTTATACACATATTATAGGTCACAAATACTCAATCTGTATAGATTTTGGAGAATCTAACACTTATAGTTTTTTTACAGGGTCACAAAGAAAAATTCTTAATCATTATGGCTTATGGGGCCAAATTTTTAAAAGTGCGATAGCATCTGAACACCTTATTCAGTTGAGCGGAAAATTTATATGAATTTTATAAATCACTGTTGAACTAAATATAAGCATTTTGGTGAATCTAGCATTTATAGGTTTTTACAGGGACACAACAAAAAATTCTTTATCATTTTGATCTGTGGGCTCAAATTTCAGTAGCGTTAAATAAAACATTGTGTAATGTATGGAGAAAAATACTCAAACACTCTATTATGGTTTTCTCTCTTTTGTTTGTTTAACAACTCCTCTTTTTTTACTTTATCTACAAAACTTTTAATTACCCAATGTTCGGAAAGTCGAGTGGAATCGCTCCAGATTTTTTTTTATTGGGCACAAAGAAAAATTCTTTATAATTATGGCCTGGGAGTTGAAATTATTTAAAGTGCAATAGCATGTAAACTCCTTATTCGAATGAACTGAAAATTTATACACATTAAAATTTATACACATAGTTTATCATCGCAGAAACAATATAGATTTTGGTGAATCTAACATTTATAGGTCTAGTATGAAGAAAAATTCTTTATCATAACCACCTGTGGGCTCAACTTATTAGAAGTGCAATAGCATTAAATTAAACAACATATTATAGGGAAAAAAACTCAAAAACCCTATTATATAATTTTCTCTTTTCTTTATTAAACGACTTCTCTTATTTTAATTTATTCAAGCAACTGTTAACTACTTAATGTTCAGAAAGTCGAGTGGAGTCACTCCAGACTTTTTTATGTTCAAATGTTAGTAATAGTAATCATGCACTTATAATTCTTTTGTTCATACAACCCAGCCATTTGTTTTTTCATTTGTTAAATTCTAAAGTTTATAATGTAACCATAAAATTATGTAATTGCAGTTTCTGCTGAGTATGTTAAAAGCAATATAAAGAATCCTCAACTTTTCTTCTTTTTCATTGTTTTAGGAAATTATCGCTCAAAAGATATGATGGCGCACTTGAAGAAGTCAAGAAGTGCAACAGTAGTGATGGAAGATCATCTTCACTCTGTTCTTCTGTACCAGACCAAGAAGGACAGAAAAGGACTGTTACAAAACAAGAAAGAGTACCGCTTTTTAAAAACCTGGATGACATTTCGTTAAAAGAACCCTATCTCGGTGATAAAAAAGTAGAAAAAGAAAAAATGTCTCCAGAAGAGAAAGATGATGGAATGTTTCTTGTAAAATCTGTTAAATCAGTGGAACCTGGAATTTTTATTAAGAAAAGGACTGTGTGTGGAAACACAGGTCTTTCAGAACTTTTATTTGGTGAAAAAGAAGAGAAAGAAGATATATTTCTTGAGATAAAAATCGAGAATGTTAAAGGAGCCGTCTTGAAACCTGGTGAGCCTGTACACTCTATTAGACACCAGAGTGAGGGGTGTAAGGAAATTTCAGAAGAAAAGCTTTTCCCATGTAATAAAAACTCAAAAGAAAATGTTTCTTCAACAGAAAATAAAGGGGAAAGTTTAAAGATGAAAGAAAAAGTTGATAGTCCTGTTCTTCTTATCAATGATGAGATTGACATATATGAGGAAAGTGATGATTCTTCAGAAATAGTTTTGTCAAGTGATGAAGAATCACAAGAAAATGAAAAATTGACTTCAAGAAAAGAAGAGGAGGATAAATTGTTAACGATGAAAACAAAAGAAGTTAAAGAACGAGTCGAGGAACCTATTGAACCTGTCCCCTTTATTAAGCAAGAGATTATTGAGTTTGAGGAGGAGTTGGATGGCATTTCAGAGCGAGAACATTCATCAAATATTAATAAATTAGAAGATGAAGTATCCTCAAAAGAGGAAATATTTAGAGTTAAAATAAAAGAAGAACCAGTTGATGAGCCAGATGATTGGAGACCTGTTGAACCTGTCTTCATTAAAAAGGAGATTCAAGATTCTGATTCTGAGGCTTGTACACCAAAAGCGGAAATAGATGCTGCACTCAAAGTTAAAAAACAAGTGAAACAAACAAAAAAAGCATCGGAATCATTACAAAACTTTGCATCTAAACAGTCAAGTGTTATTAAACCTGTAACTCAAAGAAAGCATATCTCTCATGGAACTAGAAGTATTTACAATAACATTGCGAATGAAAAATCAAAATTTGTTAATTCAGTAAGCAAAGATTTGAATTCAAAAGCAAAATTGTCAGGCTCTGAATGTGGTGATATTGCAAATAAAAGTATAATTAAAAAATCAAAATTCCAATCAAGTTGTACTGACTTAAGGCCAACCAATATTAAAAATAAAAGTCAAGGAAAACGTGTCTCTTTTAAAACTAGTGATATTACAAATGAATATACGAATGAAAAATCAAAGCTTGCATCAAATCGTATTCCTTTTAGAAAGTCATGCATCGTTAAACCTGCAGATCAAGGGAAATATACCTTATCTAAATCTAGAGGTATTGGAAGGGAAAATATGGAAGAACAATCAAAACTTTATGATGTAAAAAATGAAGAATTTGATTCAGAAGCAACATTGTCAGCCGACGAGGTTGTACAAATTAAAGATTTACATAGTTATGAGCATAATTATAGCAAAGGAATCTCATTTAGAGAACACACTGCTGCACAAATAAACATAGAACACAATTATTATGCATCTATTCTAAATTCAGATAGTTCCATTGTAAGTCCATTTTCACCAAAGATTATCCCTAGAACAAAAACTACGTTAACACAGTGGGACAGATCTAATAAATGTAATTCATATAAAAAATATTCTTCTAGAAACATTGAACAGACTTCCCCTATTATTCAACCTGATGTATATTTTAAACAGTGCAGTAAATTAGAGAAACAAAATACTTTTCATGAATTCTCAAAGAATGATTGTGATAGTGATGCATATCTTCAACAAGGCCATGACAAGATGCGACAAAATGGTGCTAAACGTGTCTGGCTGGATAGAAAATGTTTGATGAACCGTCCTTATATCCTTTGCTTATTTTCTTCTTTTATTTTGTTATAATTGTTGAATAATCTATAAAATTTTACTGTTCAATTAGACCCCCAGTAGCAGAAACAGTGCAAATACTAATAAAATTTGCATTATGTCACTAGATTATTCTACTTTTTGTATCTCTTAATTTAGAGTAAAAGCTCTACTATGTGGCATTCAACTGACCGGAAATCTCAAGTGTCTGAAAAATCTTGATGAAGTTTTTTTTTGACAAGAACTTTTTTTTATTTTTATTATAAAGTAAATGCACCAGTAGTGGACCCTGTACTAGTAGTGGACACTTTTAATTTTAAACTCGGAAAATAAGCTACCTAAAAATTCTGAAGATTCGAGCAATGTTCAGGAAGGGAGTTATAGTCCTTTACTGTTAAACCCTTTAACAAAAATTAATTCCGGCCATTAGTTTTAAAATAATGTTAGTTTAACTAAAAAAAATTGCACTTTTTGTGATTTTATCGTTTTCTTATTATCACTTTGAATATGGAAATGAAATTTTATTCGCTTTCTGCTTATTTTTAACTGATTTCTTCTACCTTTTGCTTTCATATGACTAAAATAAGTATGCAGAATTCATTTATTGTGCTATTTTTTAAATCTTGTTTAAATCAGTTTTTATTAGGTTCAAATTAGGTTTTTATTAGCAGTGCCCGCAGCGGTCCTATATTTTCACATCTGTTTTATTATTTTTATACCACTATTTTTTTATACATTTTCTATCAAGATCTTAAAGCTAAAGCTATAGGTAAAAGTATACTGATTGATTAGAGTGGTGGGAAAATAATAAAATGAACGTAAAAATATAGGACTGCTGCAGGCACTGTATTAGGTTAGATGAAATAGACTTGTTTACTGTTTGATGGGATTGGGAAAATTATTAGATATGATAAGGAAAAAATCCAGGCGTCAAATATGACACCTATGATTGGAATTCTAGGCGTCAAAATGAAAAAACTGATCACAAAATACGACTAACGACCGCTTATTTCTAACCCTGGTGGACAGCCCTGTCCACTACTGGCTCATGTGACTTTTAATGCCAGATCCAGTAGTGGACACAATTCTGTAATCTAGCAATTTTACAGTTGAATTTTAAAGCAAAAATTCAAAGGGGTCCAGTACTGGCTCATTTTAAGCTCTTCAGATTTTTGATTTTTTACATATATAAATGCTACAATTAGTAATTTTCAAAATACAGTCGTGTTAAGAAAGAGTTAGTAAAGGTCTGAAAGATTAATTATTTTTTGAAACTCTAAAATTTAGGAAATTACACAAAAAATAGCCGGAAAATGTCCTTAAAGTGTCCACTACTGGTGCGTTTACCTTATGTCATTCTTACATTTATTGTCTATAATTACTGTGTGTTTTAACTTGGGACTGCCATGGGATGGGGAGTTATAAATCAATATACAACCCTCCATCAGTATTTTCATACTAACATGATGTAAGTGTTACTCATAATTTGATCCCTAATTAACTTAGAGATGTAAAGTTGGTATCATTAGAAAGCTTATAATACAGGCTTTTAAATGGTATATCACATGTATGTAATTTTTTTTTTTTTTTTTTCATTTTAAGGTCAAACCATGGATGTACACTATGGATCGCTCACGCTGTGTTATCAGAATGGCCCCATTTTGGTCGCTTTTAGAAGATGGCGCTCGCATCGAATGCCTTTCCACTTCAGACTTGAAAGAGCGCTTTAACGCGAGAATTAAATGAAATAATGTTAAATATCTCGAACAAAAAAACATATATCCGTAAAATTTTTGCGTTAAAATATAGCTAATACAAATGTCTAAACATCGATTTCTGGAATTTTTGAAATTCGGTCCCCAAGGGGGAGGGGGAGGGGGCGAAACGTGATTTCACATGCGTTAAACGTGATTTCACATAATTCTATATAACTCAAACAAAAAAACAGATATACGTGAAATTTTTACTTTAAAATATAGCTAATACAAATATCTAAAAATTGGTTTAAGGAATTTTTTTAATTCGGTCCCCAAGGGGGGCGGGGGGGGGGGGGGGCAAAACGTGATTTCGCATAATCCTATATATCTCAAACAAAAAAAATAGATATACGTGAAATTTTTGCTCTAAAATATAGCTAATGCAACTATCTAAAAACCAATTTCTGGAATTTTAGAAATTCAGCCCCCAGGTGGGGCAGCAACGGGGGAAGGAGGGGGGGGCTATGGAGCAAAAACAAATAGAAATACAGTTAGGCCGTTCAAAATTGGTACAGATAGGTTTTAAAGGCCTGCAAGACGAATGGGGATATTTTCGATTGTGTAAAGTTATTAGGTGGGGAAAGAAGGGGGAGGGGTGGGGGGGGGACAAAAAAATAAAAATAATGTCAGATCGTTCAAAATTGGTACATAGAGGTTTTCGATACTTACAAATCGATTGTGGATATTTTTGAATTTGTAAAATTATTAGGAGGGGCGATAAGGGGGGGTGGGGTGGTAAGGGGGGGCTATGGGGCAAAAACAAATAGAAATACAGTTAGGCCGTTCAAAATTGGTACAGATAGGTTTAAGAGGCCTGCAAGTCGAATGTGGATATTTTCGAAAGTGTAAAGTTGTTAAGAGGGGCGAGAAGGGGGGTGGAGAGAGGGGGGGGCAAAAAAATAAAAAAAGAGTTAGATCGTTTAAAATTGGTTTATACAGGTTTTCGATACTTACAAATCAATTGCAGATATTTTCGAATTTGTAAAATTATTATGAGGGGCGGTAAGGGTGGTGGGGCCGTAAGGGGGGGCTATGGGCAAAAACAAATAGAAATACAGTTAGGCCGTTCAAAATTGGTACAGACAGGTTTTAAAGGCCTGCAAGACGAATGGGGATATTTTCGATAGTGTAAAGTTATTAGGTGGGGAAAGAAGGAGGGAGGGGTGGGGGGGACAAAAAAATAAAAATAGTGTCAGATCGTTCAAAATTGGTACATAGAGGTTTTCGATACTTACAAATCGATTGTGGATATTTTTGAATTTGTAAAATTATTAGGAGGGGCGATAAGGGGGTGGGGTGGTAAGGGGGGGCTATGGGGCAAAAGCAAATAGAAATACAGTTAGGCCGTTCAAAATTGGTACAGATAGGTTTAAGAGGCCTGCAAGTCGAATGGGGATATTTTTGAAAGTGTAAAGTTGTTAGGAGGGGCGAGAAGGGGGGGTGGAGAGAGTGGGGGGGCAAACAAATAAAAAAAGAGTTAGATCGTTTAAAATTGGTTTATACAGGTTTTCGATACTTACAAATCAATTGCGGATATTTTTGAATTTGTAAAACTATTATGAGGGGCGGTAAGGGTGGTGGGGCAGTAAGGGGGGGGCTATGGGCAAAAACAAATAGAAATACAGTTAGGCCGTTCAAAATTGGTACAGACAGGTTTTAAAGGCCTGCAAGACGAATGGGGATATTTTCGATTGTGTAAAGTTATTAGGTGGAGAAAGAAGGAGGGAGGGGTGGGGGGGGGGACAAAAAAATAAAAATAGTGTCAGATCGTTCAAAATTGGTACATAGAGGTTTTCGATACTTACAAATCGATTGTGGATATTTTTGAATTTGTAAAATTATTAGGAGGAGCGATAAGGGGGGTGGGGTGGTAAGGGGGGGCTATGGGGCAAAAGCAAATAGAAATACAGTTAGGCCGTTCAAAATTGGTACAGATAGGTTTAAGAGGCCTGCAAGTCGAATGGGGATATTTTCGAAAGTGTAAAGTTGTTAGGAGGGGCGAGAAGGGGGGGGGTGGAGAGAGGGGGGGCAAACAAATAAAAAAAGAGTTAGATCGTTTAAAATTGGTTTATACAGGTTTTCGATACTTACAAATCAATTGCGGATATTTTCGAATTTGTAAAATTATTATGAGGGGCGGTAAGGGTGGTGGGGCCGTAAAGGGGGGCTATGGGCAAAAACAAATAGAAATACAGTTAGGCCGTTCAAAATTGGTACAGACAGGTTTTAAAGGCCTGCAAGACGAATGGGGATATTTTCGATTGTGTAAAGTTATTAGGTGGAGAAAGAAGGAGGGAGGGGTGGGGGGGGGGACAAAAAAATAAAAATAGTGTCAGATCGTTCAAAATTGGTACATAGAGGTTTTCGATACTTACAAATCGATTGTGGATATTTTTGAATTTGTAAAATTATTAGGAGGAGCGATAAGGGGGGTGGGGTGGTAAGGGGGGGCTATGGGGCAAAAGCAAATAGAAATACAGTTAGGCCGTTCAAAATTGGTACAGATAGGTTTAAGAGGCCTGCAAGTCGAATGGGGATATTTTCGAAAGTGTAAAGTTGTTAGGAGGGGCGAGAAGGGGGGGGGGTGGAGAGAGGGGGGGCAAACAAATAAAAAAAGAGTTAGATCGTTTAAAATTGGTTTATACAGGTTTTCGATACTTACAAATCAATTGCGGATATTTTCGAATTTGTAAAATTATTATGAGGGGCGGTAAGGGTGGTGGGGCCGTAAAGGGGGGCTATGGGCAAAAACAAATAGAAATACAGTTAGGCCGTTCAAAATTGGTACAGACAGGTTTTAAAGGCTTGCAAGTCGAATGGGGATATTTTCGATTATGTAAAGTTATTAGGAGGGGCTAGAAGGGGGAGGGGAGAGGGGGGGTGCAAAAAAAATAAAAATAGAGTTAAATCGTTCAAAATTGGTATATAGAGGTTTTCGATATTTACATATCGATTGGGGACATTTTCGAATTTGTAAAATTATTAGGAGGGACGGGTAGGGGGTGGGGCGGTAAGGGCGGGCTATGGGCAAAGACAAATAGAAATACCGTTAGGCCGTTCAGAATTGGTACAGATAGGTTTTAGAGGCCTGCAAGTCGAATGGGGATATTTTCGAAAGTGTAAAGTTATTAGGAGGGGCGAGAAGGGGGTGGGGAGAGGGGGGGAGGGGGGCAAAAAAATAAAAATAGAGTTAAATCGTTCAAAAATTTTTTATAGAGGTTTTCGATACTTACAAATCAATTGCGTTTATTTTCGAATTTGTAAAATTATTGAAAAAACTATTCAGATATTTCACAGGAATAAAGAATACAGCTATGAAAAAATTTATTTATTTATTAATATTTTTTTTTTTCAAAATCCAAGAATGAAAACATTCATTATATGTAAATATATCTATAAATATAAAGAATTCGCTCCCTCCCCCCACCCCGAAAAAAAAAAGAAAAAAAAAAATAGACGAAATAGTATAATGAAAACATAAATATATGATATTTAAAAAATAAATATGAAAATATGAATTTTCATAATTTAAAACAATGAATGTATTTTAAAAATCAGAATTTATTCCAGCATTTCCAATTAAAAAAAAAAAAAAAAAAAAAATTGCGAAGTATGTAAAAAAGACAAAATTTAAAAATTTATTATGATTTTTTTACAAAGGCGTTGCTTTTCCCTCTTCCGAGACTCCAATGGTGGTCGAGCGGTTCTGCGCTCAAAACTGAGTGACGGGAAGTGCCTGGGTTCGATGCCAGGTCGCGCTTGTCTACTTAGTCATTCAGAGTTTTCCGTGGTTTTCTCCGAAAATTGCGTGCATACGGACTAGAATCCCTTAGAAAGACCCCCACGGAGGGCACTCCCCTTCAGACGTAGGACCTACAGTAGTCAGACGACCTTATTCCCAAATCCAATAAATCCATAAACCGAAATACAGCACTTTTTCCCTTTTATCAATATTTTTCATTTTTAAATTTGCACTTTAAAGAGATTTTTAATCTGTATTATTTACTACTCATTTAAAGCAAATAATTTATTCAAAAAATAAAATTAACTTATATGTATATATTTAAATATGCGCGATATAAAAATCAATGTAATGAAAAGCAGAGTCAATCATAATAATTTGAGCATTCCCTTTCAAAAAGCTAAAGAAGCATTTTTTTTATTAATTATTTTATTTATTTATTTTTGGAACCAAAGCCCATAATACTGTATTGGGAAGTTTTTTTAATTCTGAATATTTTCTTCTAAAGGATTCGAAAACTGCTTTTAGCTCATTCATCTGACTTTACAGCTTAAAATCAATGTTGGTGTTGGAGATTAAAGCCAGCTGACTGCATTAGGGTCCAAGGCCTGGGTGTGCCCACCGTGGCAGTCCTTCTGAAGGGCCTTTGTCCACAATTACGCAAGTTTCAGGGGAAAAAAAAAAACGGGCAAAAATCCGAAGAGCTAGACCGATAAGCGCGATTTGTGATCGAACTCGACACTTCACGTCCACCAGCATCAAGAAGTCAATTTTTGAAGAACTAGAACAGATTTAATGGTCGAGAAATTTCTGAATGTGCAAATGGAATTATCAAAAATATACTGGATAATGTAATTCTATGAATATCCATCTTTGTAACAAACAGTATGATACCACTGTTTCTTGCATGTAAACTAATATTCTGTTCCTTAACAACATTATAGCTGCCTGGTACTCATTTCTAAAGTATTCTCTCAGCTTTTTAATACAAGTTCCTATAGTAAGATTTTTAATAAAAAAATATTATATTGAAGCTTAGAGAACATTTTTCTCTTTCTAGAATGCATATTTTTTTTACTTGTGCAACAAGAATTGGGGAAAAAAAAAAAAAAACCTGTCATAACAACAGAATTAAAAAGTAATGGTTGGGTTTAAGGCCGACTGCCTGCGCTAAGTTCCTAGGCCAATAGGTGGAATGCCCTCCGTGGGAGTCTTTCAATGGGGTTCTAGCCCGCATTTACGCGAGTTTCTGAGAAAACCACGGAAAACTCCTAACGTCTTGGTCGATGAGCACGACCTATGATCGAACCTGACATTTCTTGAAAGGTAATAAAAATTACTTTAAAAAATTGATTCAATTTATAAAATCATGCTTATCTTGGGTAAGGTGACCAGACATCCTCTTTTCAATAGGACAGTCTTCTTTTTCAACGCTCTGCCCTCTTAAACGAAACAAACATTACAGGACTAAAAAGTCCTCTTTTTTATGTTTTTTGTCCGCTGTCCTCTTTTTCAAATGAAAAGGATTTAGTCCTTAATTTCAAAAATTTTGCAAAACTGGGAAACTCAATCGGCTGTTCGCTGTGTCGAGCGGTGAACACTAACTTTTTTCTGCGTTAGGTTCGCAAAAAGAACAACTTTCTAATAAACTTGCCAAAGTATATTATGGTTTATGTCCATTCAGATTCTTCGAATCATAAAGAAATAAAAGTATTCTCTATATTTGTACGATTCTTTGATCTAGAACACGAAATCACTATTGAAATTGTCATAAAATCATTAAGGTGGTGTTACTCCGGCTGATACGCGGTCGGTTGACGTGTGTTCTCACTTTTGCATGAATAATATTCTTCATGAAAATAGGCCCACCAGTGATCGAGAGGTTCCGTTCTCAAAGCTGGTCTACGTGAAATGCTGAGTTCGATACCCGGTCGCGCTTGTTGGCTTAACTGTTAGGAGTTTTCCTTGATTTTCTCCGAAACTAGCGTAAATATAGGCAAGGACCTCTTAGAAAAACCCCACAGAGGAGTCTCTTACTCTCGTCTAGAACCCTATTGCAAACAATTGGTCTTAATGATAACACTACCACCACCTCAAAAAAATATGCAGAAGTTAGTTGAATTCCTTTTATGTCCTTCTAGCAAAAATGCTCCCACAAAGCGACTGTTTTCTTCAATGAACAAAATGTAGACATGTGAAAAAAATGTTTGGTCAGTATACTCTTTTTCCAATAAAAATTCTGATCACCTTATACGTAAAAAATAGAGTAAGTTAATCATATTTTGTGGCAAATAACTTTTTTTTTCAGCGAGTGTAATCCGAGTTGAAATTTCGGGCCTGTATATATATACAGTCGGTAACAAAAGTGTCCGAACACTAGCAAAAATTCCTATGTAAAAAAAGCACACATCAAACGGTTTTGTTAAATAAATCCTTATCGAATCATGTTCTTATACTGACTAAGAACAGGATTCGACAAGGATTTATTTAACAAAACCGTGTGAAGTGTACTTTCTTGACATAGGAATTTTCGCTAGTGTTCGGACACTTTTGTTACCGACTGTACATACATACATATATATATATATATGGGTCCCGGACAAAAGCCCCACCGGACAAAATCCCGTTGAGAGTTTCCCGTGGTTTTCTTCGAAACTTTCGCAAGTATAGGCTAAGGCTCCCGCCCCCTATTCCCACCCCGGAGAGCATTTCACGCAGGTGTAGGGCACTCAAGTTATCAACAGGCTTTAACACTACCACAATCACCGCGATTTTTTTTTTTTTTTTAATATAAAATGATTTTTTTACTATAAATGATTATATATATATATACATAATTTATAGCAATATATTTTAATTAAAAATTAATTTAATTATTAATATATATATATATTAATAATTCAATTAGTTCAGATTGCTTAATACTATTGTTTGGTCGTTTAAATAAAAATACTATTTCAAAATGTTCTTAAACATCAAAAGATTTTTTACTATCATTCATCATAGAAATAAAAAGCTAATTAAAATTATTTAATTTAAAAGACCTAATTGAAAAACTAATTTAATTATTAAAAATATACATTTCAATTAAAAAAAAAAAAAAAAAAAAAAAAAAAAGGAGATTGCTTGAATAATAAAGTTTTAGATTGTAATTATGAATCTTATTGTAAAATATTTTTAATAAAAAAGATTTAAAACAAAAAAGAATGCTTATATATATTTCTTTTTTTTTTTTTTTTTTTTAAGGTTAAAGTTCATTTAATAAAATATTTTAATTGATAATACGTAATTTAATTATTAAAAATAGATTTTTTTATTTTTCTATTATTGAATTATTTAAGATAATTCAATATTGTATTATACGTAATATTACTGTTTGGATTTAATGGAAAAAAAAAAAAAAAAAAAAAAAAAAAAAAGTCATATAAAAATGTTTTCTACTAATAATTATCGAAAAAGAAACTAATTAAAATAATTTTTATATTCTATGCGAGGTACATATTTAAAGCACAATTTGGTACCTTTATACTAAATACGATGTAACAAAATTAATATACATATATTTGATGTATACAAAATAATTTTTCCTGTAAAATAAGGGCCCGCTAGCACTCGAGAGGTTTTGTCCTGTAAACTGGTAGACGGAAGATTACGAGTTCGATCACAGGTCGCTCTCGTCGACCGAGCCGTTCGGTGTTTTCCGTGGTTTTCACCAAAACTTGTGTAAATGCGCGCTAGGACCCCTTAGAAAGACCCCACGGAAGGCACTGCCCTTAAGGTCTAAGACCTTGCAATCTTTCGCCTTTACTCCCAATACCAATAGCAATATCTGTGAAATAAGATATGATTAGCGTAATTGATTGACTAACAGGGTGTCACAAAGTATTTCTGATTCACTGTGAAGTATATAAATGGGAAAACTACTTAATATTAATAAAAACTTAATTAAAAAAAAAAAACATTTTAAATTATTTTTTAAATATCTTAAAACTCAGTAATTTTGAAATGAATTGAAAAAAGACTGACTGTGAACTCATCATTTTTTACCAATTTTTAACTCTTGCCAAAATCGGTTTACAATTCAAGATTTTTAAAATACTTTTTTTTTAAGCTGCAATTAAAAAAAAAAAATAATAATTTATAATTTAACATGATTTAAATTCGTAAGATTGCAAGCTCGCATGTTTTTTTTTTTTTTTTTTTTTTTTTTCGCCGAATAATATGAAAAAAGGAATACTGCTAGCACGCAAATTTTAAAATCTTAATGCAAAGTGACCTAAAAATTACATTTTAATTAATTTAAAAAAAAAAAATCTATCAAACAGAATTTTACTAAGAACCATACCAATTAAATCAGCCTTTTTTTTTTTTTTTTTTTTATAGTAATAGAATATTTATAAGACAATAATTTTATCAGTCAACAAAACATTAAAATCAATAGCTTACATTAGGTGGACGAAATAAACTTGGGTTCTTTTCACCTATTTCTTTGTTTTTTTTTTTCGAACACTTCGATATCCGGAGGTGCAACCCGGTGCGTAACAATGCGACATTATGAAAAAAATCCAATATTAAAAATAAATTAAAAAGAAAACTGAAAATAAAGCTAAAATTTCGTCTGCGCGCAATGCTTTTCTACGGAGGCAGTGGACAGTCAAAGAACAAATACGACCCCTAGCGGCGAACGAATAATAGCGACCATTTCGGGTCCATTTTTGAGGGAAGGCTGCCGTTGGGGAAAACTGTCATTCTTCTCTAAGTCCGTGGGTCAAACATTTTAACCTTTGACCTTCAATATCTCAAAAAACTTTTTATTTTATTTTTCTTTTAAAAATTATATGTGATTCTTACGTTTATTGTCTATAATTACTGTGAGTTTCAACTTGGGACGGCCATGGGATGCTGAGTTATAAATTAATATGCAACCCTCCATCAGTATTTTCATACTAACATGATGTAAGTGTTACTCATAATTTGATCCCTAATTAACTTAGAAATATAAAATTGGTATCATTAGATAGCTTATAATACAAGCTTTTAAATGGTATATCACATGTATATATTTTTAATTTTTTTTCATTTTAAGGTGAAAGATTTTGACCTTTGACTTTCAATATCTCAAAAAGTACACATTTAATTTTCTTTTAAAAATATAATTATTTAATAATAAAAATATAAGTATTTAATATATAAATATTTAATTTTATATGTTATTCTTACCTTTATTATCTATAATTATTATAAGTTTGATCATGGGACAGCCATCATTTTGTTAAACTTAGGTTAGGTTAGTACGAAAATATTGATGGAGGGTTGCATTTTAATTTGCAACTCAGTAGCAGTGTTGCCAACAGAATTTTTTTTCCCCTGCTAAAAGAACACATGAAAATCCGCTAAAAATTCAATTGCCCATAGTGTAGCAACAATTCAATGTAATATGAAATCCGCTAAACCTTTATTTTTTCCTGTAAATCGTGTCAAAAATCCGCTAAATTTAGTGGAAATTGGCAACACTGCTCAGTAGCCCCTGGCCATGCCATGTTGAAACTTATGATAATTATAGATAATAAACGTAAGAATAACAAGTAATTTTTAAAAGAAAAATAAATAAACATTTTTTGAGAGATTGAAGGTCAAAATGTTTGACCTTAAAGACCTTTGAGATACATCAGTGTATTTATCATTATTTAATGTTTGTATTTTGAAGCATTTTATTGCATCATTCGGTTTGGTTTGTTGCATTTTTATGCACAAAATCATTATTCCTTAATGTTAGTTACCTAGTACTCAGTTAAAGAAGAAGAAACGCACCTGCGTTCGTCCCACTAGCTCTGGCAGGACTGAAAAAAACATCAGAAAGCAAGATCATGTTGCAACTTCAAGCTCGGATAGTGATGATGAACTTTCAGTAAGTATAGGAGAGAAAAAAACTTTATGCAATCTGCTCTTTTTCCATAATTCCAAAAAAATAATGAATCAAATTATATTCATATATTTTATATGTGTTGTTTCCTTAATAGGGGACAGTTAAATATCCTCTTTCTTCCCCCCCCCTCCCCCAATGTAATTCAATGGAATTGATCAGATTTGTAGAATGTTGTATGGTTCTGATTTAAAATAAATATTTTCAATTAATCAAATTTAAACTTGTAGTTAAATTTGTCTGAAAAGCTTAAAATTTTTAAAGTCATTTTTGTTCAAAATAAATTATTAGATAGAATTTGGAACGCATAAGAATCTCTTGGAAACTTAATAACCCTACTACATAAAAATCAAAATTTGGCCTAACGCAAATGTTTCAAACCCTGATTAGACAATGATCTCAAATCATTAAAAATATCACGGGCTGATTACTTTTGTATTTCTTGTGTAAATTCATGTTATTTTTTATGTCCATAAATGTGCAAAATACAGTAGAACTTGGATAATTCGAAGTTGAAGGGACCAGAATAAATTCGAAATATCCAAAATTTCGAATTACATATACTATCTTGTCAAAAAAAAAAAAAAGATAAATTAAAAAATTAAAACTCTACGATCAAAGATTTAACACATAAACTTTATATCTAAGAATATTGCTACATCCCCCTCCCATTAAATCAATATTTTTTATTATTCAACACTTTTTTAAAAATAGTCAGATATTTTTTATTTCTTATAGCATATGACTTGATACAAAAATAGAATCTTCTTCATTAGATATGACTTTCAATTAAAAAAAACCTCTAAGTTCATGTATATGCACCCTATCTTCTGATGCACTAGCTAGGGCCTTCTCTTGTATTTCCTTATCCTTCTTTTGAAAGACTTTTAAAATATATTAGCTGAGAAACATCTCGGGAACAAATTTTATAGTAATATTTTAAAGGTAATCGTATGAAAAATTCGAATTATCCAAAATAGAATTCGAATTATCCACAAATGTTTAACATTATTTTAATACCAAATTCAGGGGACCAAGTGAAAAGTTTGAATTATCCAGAATTTCGAATTAAACAAGTTCGAATTATTCAAGTTTCACTGTATTCATAATTATTTAAAGATCACGTGATTTTATGTATCACAAAAAATAAATAAATAAAATATGAAGACATTTATTTGTCAACAAGATTTTAATTCTATAAATATATCAACGAGATTTTATTTTTTAAATAAGTTTTCTTTAATTCAAATTTTGTTTAAATCAATGTTTTATTTTGTTAGTAATAAATGATTGCCTTTTCTTGTTGATCACAATTATATATAAGCAGTGGCGGCTCGTGCAAATTTTCATAAGTGGGGCCCGACCCATCGTATGGCTTATAACTTAACAATAATAATATTCATTGTTCAAACATAAATACATACATTTTTAAGGAGGTATATAAAGCGTAAGTATTTTAGAAAAAAAATTTTTTTGATGGCAAATCTTAAATTTAACAGTATGGAAAAAACTACGCAAATTTATCTCAGAAATTAATGTTTTACGACTTCATTTACAAAATTCGGCAGTCTTCAGATCAGTGGAGCATCAAAATTTAAATATCTGAAAGATGGTAGATAGGAATTACCGAGTTCTATTCCAGGTCGCTTTAGCTGATATATGCGTTTGCAATTTTCCATGGTTTTCTCCGAAACTCGCATAAATACGAGCTAGGTATCATCACTTAGAGAGACTCCCTAGGGTGAGTACACCACCCAGATCTAGGACCTACTTTTAGTCAACTGGCCTTAACCCTAACACTACACGGCATTAAAATTTGAACTTAATTTTTTTCTCACTCTACATGTAATATTTTTTATCTTGCACGAATTATATCCCTAAGTCATTTAATAATAAACATTTCAAATGTTATATTCACATGTCTTATCTTAAAAAACAAATAAAATAAACTTTAATAAATTTATAACAAGTTATATTGAAATTTGGAAAGTCATGAATAATGTACTAATATGAATACATATTAAACTAGTTGGCATAGGTGGACTCTGCTCAGTTCCCCATCATATTTATGTTCTCAGAAATTTCTAGTGCGAGACATATTATAATCATGTTAAAAAAAATGAATTTGACCAAAGCTTGATACAGTGACAGAATGAAATCCCCGCCTAATAGGCTATCCACCGTTCACTTGGATATAATTATCTTATTCTAATTTATTAATTTATTTTATCAGGGTCAATTCTGTTGTTTAGTTTTCATGCTACTATTTCCAATGCAATAAACCTCAAAATTCATATTTATATGAAAAATTTACAATTTCGCTATGTTGATAAAATCCTAAATTACGAATAATTTATGAAAATTTCCTAGTAGAATATTTGTATTCAATCATGTTCAAACATATATCATAAACTTAATTTTGAAGTTGTCTAATGTATTTAGGATCCTCAAAATGGAAGTTTATGATCAGTTTTGTCTTATTCTGACATGTTAAGTAAATCGTAAATTCCAAATAACTTACGAATTTTTTTTAATTGGAAAAATCATAGTCTATGATATTCATGCTAGTATCCTAAATAATATTTCGAAAGTGGTTTGACATCTTTACGCTGAAAATATCCCTCAAGATTGACGTTTATGTGAAATTTTGCTCTATTCTGACATGTTAAGAAATTCGTAAATTTCCAATAACTTACGAAATCTTTATATTGGAAAATTCATAGTCATTAATATTCATGCCAGTGTCCTAAATAATATTTCAAAAGTAGTCTGACATCTTTACGATGAAAATATCTCTCAAAATTGACGTTTATGTGAAATTTTGCCCTATACTGCCATGTTAAGAAATTCGTAAATTTCCAGTAACTTGCGAAATTTTCAAAGTAGCATATTTATAGTTACTGATGTTCATTCCGGCATCAAAACTGATATTTTAAAACTGGTTTGACATTTTTACAGTAAAAAGTTTTCATTTAATGCACGTTTAAGTGAATTTTTGTCCTATTCTCCCATGTTAAGGAAATCATAAATTTCTAATAACTTACGAAGTTTTTAAATTCGAATGCTGCAAATGAATAGGGTTCTTGCCAGTGTCAAAAGTAATATTTTAAAACTGATCTGACCTCTCTGCGACAATTTGTTCTTGAGATATCGTGTACACAGACTAACAAACGGACTGACCCACTAACAGACTAACAGACACCCTACAGACAGACACCATAGAAATTTTGTCATTTTCGGATTCTTCACACCTGAAAACGTGTAGAAAAGTAAAAAAACCGAGGTCGAAAAATTTCACGATTACCTAAGTTCCCCATACCTATAGTATGATGGGGAACTAAAAATGACCATGTTTATCACTTTAAGAGCTTAATTTTAAATAATTTAAATTAAATTTCTTAATTTTTGATTCAATTTAGAGAAAATTAGCTAGAAAACATCTATTTAAAATTAAATATCTTTATCCTTATGAGTTTCAAATTTTCATGCGTAAAATTATAAAAATGTGCATTGAGAAAATTTAACTTAAATTTCGAACATTGAAAAATGTCATTTTAAAACTTTTCAATTACGATTATGAAATTCCTACATTTGACACAATTTTATGATGTTTTTATGCATAATGTTTGTTGAGAATTAAAGATTGATTCTTAAATAAAATAAAAAACAAAAATAGATTTTTTTTTTTTAAGGATATAATAATAAAAAAAAAAAAAGAAAAAAAAAAAAAAAAGAACGGTCTATCGTCTTTAAATAATAGTCATAATAAAACTGTTTTACCAAATCGTATTTTTAAGAAATCCAGTAAAAAAAAAAAAAAAAAAAAAAAAAAAAAAAAAAATACATTTTTATGTAGATAGTTAATCTATATATCCATGGAAATCCACTATTTATTTATTTAAAAATTTTACAATTTATTTGCATAAAAGTTTTAGTATACCAATCAGAAGAAAAATATCGCAGTCGCACATTTTCTTTCCATTTTTTTCATTTAAATTCAAAATACCGCAGTTAGAGAGATTTCAAATTCTTAATTAAGAGCTTTTATATCCCAAACGCTAATCTAAAAAATATATTATCAACAGAATTCATTTTTAAACACTAAAATTTAAAACTATCACATGTAAGTTTAAAAAAATGCACCGAAAAATCATACAAATAAAAGTAATGCAAAAGTTGCCAAATTTTATCAAGTCATTCTATGGTTAACATACTTTAAAACAGACAGTTTTTTCCCTATAGTTTTGTCTCAACGGGCCACTCTCCCGGTGCCCTACCGACGATAAATTATAGCGTGCTAATGCTGATTAAATGAGTTTGTCGCCAAATCTGTTAACCTGCTGATCTAACAGAATTGATGAGAAAATCCTTAGTTTATTTTATTCTCATCGCCTCCTAACTTTCCCTCATGCCTATAGACATAGCTATTTAATCATATTATATCATCTATTTTGAAAGTTTATGCTATGTTTAGTCATTTTATCATTTTTATAAAATAACTTATTTAATTTATTTAATAGATTATAAATTAAGACTTACTTACTTCAGTTCTTTATTTTTCAGTTGTTTAAACTTTATTTTTATACTGTTAATTATCAATTACCGTTTTGTTTACATTAAAAACGATCTTTTCCATGCAACACCTTTCATTATCAATTTTGGACTGTTTTAATTTTTCTAACGATGTTTTTCCCACTAGATGGCGACATCGTAGCTAAAGATCGATCGTCATTATGCAAATCTTAATTGCTTCTTTTTACACCTGCCAGGTGTTTGTTTGTGATTCGTCCGTTTGATCGATGACGATCTAAACGTCCTTATTTCAGATATATAAATATCAGATCTGTTTAGTTCTGAGGTGTATTGTGTTGGTAATTGGCATGGATCTTGTTATCTGATATAGTAATGTAAAGTTTGACCGGCTGGTCCGGATCAAATTGATAATTTGTTGAGTTTATTTTTTAATTGTTAAGTTTCTAAATATATTTATTAAGTTTTATTAATGATTTAAAGTTGTATGAATTAACTGCTTTTAGTGGAAATGCTGAAAGTGATTGAATGTCTCTATATTAAAGAAATAAAAGAGATTTAGTATCATATGAGACTTACCTTCTTTCAAGTAGCTATTAAACAAAACAATTCTTCTAGTATGGTTTTTTCTCAGTCACTCTTCTTCTGCATTACACTTCTGCTGATGTATCTAAATAAAATACTCACTACAAGAGGTTATGGGCTATATTTTCCATAACTAGAAGATGATTTTCAGTATGTATTTATGAAGTAAACTATATATAATTTCAAGTTACAGAACTTTTATTTCAAGAGATTAAGTTACAGCTTTAGTAAGAGTTTGTTTACAGTTGAAAATGTGCAGTTATGCATCTACTTTATTGAAATTAAGATTTATTTTGTCAAGTTTCATTGATTTGTCAAGTTTTCTTCATTTAAATTTTAGTTTATGCAGTTGAACTTTATTGTTTTAACAAGTATTCTTCATTTAAATTTGAATTTTTACAGTCTACACTGAATTATAATATGTACTCAGTTAAATTCTTCATAATTTTTTCTGCAATTGAACTTAATTGATTTACAGAATTGATTTTTCCAACTGTTTTTTTTTTTTGTTAAAATAGACTTGAAGTATGGCAATATTTAATCTTCTAAAGTAAATTACAGCAATAACTGATGGGATCAAGTTTTTTTTACAAGTTTTTTTATGAAAGATACTTGTTAATTTAAATGAGTAAAAAGGTTGAAACGGATGAAAATTTAGAAGAGTCGGGGGGGCAAACAGAAAAAGAATTAAAGGATAGTTTTCAAGGTGTTTCTTTGCCAGTTCAAAGTGTTTTATTTTCCAACATGGCTACCAACCAGATTGAGAAGCTCAATTCAAGAAACTTTTCAACATGGATCTCTGATATGCGTTACTTGTTAATGGAGAAGGGTCTATGGGAGATAATTGATGAAGATCAGAAAATTCCAGAGGTGTCTTCAACTGTTACAGCTGAGAATGTTAAATTATTCACTTTACGTGCTAATCAAGTACTTTCTCTGATTTATCTCAATGTGGAGCCAGAATTTAAAAGAATCATTGATGACTGTAAGGAACCTACAGATGCTTGGAACAGACTTCGGAAAAATTTTCATCCTGATACTAGAGCTCACCATTTAACTTTATTTACAGAATTAATGGAAGCCAGGATTAGACATGGAGAGTCTATAAATTTATTTGCCTCCCGACTTAAGAAAATTTACCTTGATTTAAAACAAATTGATGACAATTTTTCACAGAATTATTTATGCTATCAGTTTTTGAGATACTTGCCATCGGTTTATGATAATATTGTCCAGTTGTTGTTGAGTAAATCTGATGAGGATTTTCAATTTGAAAAAATTGTGGATAGTGTTATTGCTGAAGAAACTAGAATGAGGCTTCGGGATAAGGACAGTGTTAAAAGTGTAAATGTATCAAGTTTTTCTAAATCTAATATAAGACAGCCTACTAAAAACAGATTCAAGGATAGAAGATGTTGGTCATGTGGAAAACTGGGTCACTTGAGGTCGAGATGTTATTCTAAGAAGAACTCTGTGTCTCCTCAACGTTTTTCTCCCTCACGAAGAAATGATCGTCGCTCTAGGTTTAACAGTCCATCTTCAGTTTCAAGTGAATGTAGTACTGGTGCCACTTCTTCTAGTTCAGATGCTTCTCCTTTGCCATCTTATAGAGAGTCCAGATCAGTTAGAAGGAATCCCCATGGTCGAGGACATTTCTCGAGTTCCAAAAAGGCTGCCAGATCACCGTCGGATAGTTCACGTAAGTTGAATTTATTTGTTTCCCATTCAAGTGTAAGCAATGTTGTAAAATCAAGCGATTGGCTATTTGACAGTGGGGCGAGCCATCATTTTTGTAACAATAGGACTTTATTTTCTAAATTTGAGACTTTAAATGACGAAATGTCCGTGGCTGTGAAGGATGTTTTATTCCCTATTCAGGGTAAAGGAGAAGTCAAGCTAAGATTTGGTCAAAGAGTCTTTACTTTATGTAATGTAATGTATTCAGATCAATTAAGTAGAAATCTTGTGTCTGGACCACAATTAGATTTGAAGGGTTTATCTTTTTATGGTAGTCAAGGCGAGGTGAAAATATACCGGGGGGGATGAGTACCTGTTTAGTGCTTATCTTAAAGATAGAACCTATAAACTTTATCCTAAAATCCCTGATTCCCGTAAAAAGTCTGTTAAATTTGAAGTATTGTCCGCTAATGCTAGAAGTCGAATGATGCATTGGCATCGCAGATTTGGTCATATTAGTCAATCTTTAGTAGCTCATACTAGTCGCAGACAAGGTGTACGGGGATTACCAGGCTTAAGGGAATCTGATTTCATTTGTGAATTTTGTAAGTTAGGAAAGTTTAGAAGTGTATCTCATAAACCTAGTAAAAATATCAGGTCAAATCATCCACTAGAGCTCCTGTATGCTGATGTTTGGGGACCGTGTAGAAATGAGGGACGAAATGGCGAAAAATACTTTCTCTCAATCATTGATGATTTCTCTCGCCGGGTTTCTGTATATCCTTTAAGTATGAAGTCTGAAGTTTTTGATGTGGTGAAAAACCATATTATTAAGGCTGAGACTTTCTTGGGAAGAAAGGTTAAATCCTTTAGGTCAGACAATGGTGGAGAATTTGTTAATCAATCTTTTGATAATTTTTTTAGTGAGAAAGGTATTCGTCATGAGTTTACAAACGTCTATACTCCCCAACAAAACGGTGTTGCAGAACGGTTCATGTCTACCGCAGCTGATGGTATTCGTACATTGTTAATTGAAAGTAATTTGGATCCTAGTTTTTGGCCTGAAGCTCTTAAATATTTTGTTTATACTTGGAATCGTGTTTGTCCCAAACTTTTGAAGAAAACCCCTTTTGAGTTATATGGTGGAAGAAAACCTTCTGTTCGACACTTAAGGCCTTTTGGTACGGTTACTTATGTTGATGTGCCAAAGCAAAGGCGATTTAAACTTGAAGCAAAGGCCCGTAAGGGTTATTTAGTAGGTTACGCTTTCAAAACAAAGGGGTATAGAATTTGGATTCCAGAGACTAATGAAATTATTGAATCTGGTAATGTCAATTTTGATGAATCGTGTTGTGGTTTAGGTCGCAGTGGAGCTGCACTGGGCACCGATGATTATGCCCTTTTCTCTCCTAGTGTTGAGCAAAGTCTGGAGGACGTTGTTGAAGTTGTACCTGTGGCCATCCCAGGTCCTTCCAACAGTACCCCGGATTCTCAACCTAGTGGAGTGGGGAGTAAAGATTCAGTGTCTAGCAATAATCAGTCTACTATTACCCATCTTAAGGAAGTTAGTTGGACTAGGAAGCCTGTTGTTCGTCGTACTGGTAATCGTACTGACATTTATTTTTATGAATTAGGCAAAACCAAACGTCTTAGATTACTTCATGATGTTGAAAATTATTGTAGAGAAAATAAATTGATGTTTAATCCTGATTTATTTGATTTTAGTGGTTCAAATCCTTATTCTGGCATTATTCCGATTCCAAGTAATTCATCAGATTTTTCAGATAGTGACGATAGTGACAGTGAGAGTGATTCAGTTGTTTCGAGTTTAGTTCACCCTTCAGCATGACTAGATCGGGAAGAGACTCCCAGGACTTTTAAACAGGCATGTAATTCCAGGCAGAGTCAGGTTTGGTGGAGTGCAATGAAACAGGAAATGAAGGTTATGCAAGAACGTGGAGTTTGGCATTTGTCTGAACTACCTAATCACGTCACTCCTGTTGGTTGCCGGTGGGTTTACACAATAAAAAGGGATGAGTTTGGACAGATAGTTAGACATAAGGCTCGCCTTGTGGCCCAGGGATTTAAACAGGTTAAAGGTGAATCCTATGAAGAAACATTTAGTCCTGTTGTAAATTTTGGTGTTATCCGGTTCTTTTTCTCCCTTCTTGTTTCATGTTGTGGGTGGTCGCATATTCAGTGTGACGTCACCTGTGCTTACCTGTATGCACCACTAAGTGAGGACGTGTATATGCTACAACCTCCTGGATTTGTTGAACCTGGTAAAGAGACTTTGTACTGCAAACTGGACCGGGCTCTGTATGGATTACATCAAAGTGGGAGAGAATGGTTTTATGAAATACATCATGTTTTAATTAAGATTGGATTTAGAAAGTTATCATCTTGTAATTGTGTTTATCTTTATGGGACAGATGTTGTACTTCTTCTTTATGTTGATGATATCGTAATTTTTGGAAAACATAAGAAATTTATTGATAAAGTTTTAGTTTTATTAAAGTCAAATTTTGATATAAAAGAATTGGGGAGAACGAGAAAATTATTAGGGGTTGAGTTTGAGGATACTCCATCTGGAGTAGTAATTCACCAATCCAATTACATTAATGATGTTTGTGAAAGATTTTCTAAGTTTAAAATTCCTCATTCTTCTTTACCTATCAGTAAAGGTACTGTGTTTTCCAAATCTCATTGTCCTACATCTAGTCAAGATATAACTGAAATGTCTCATTTACCGTATCGTAGTGTTTTGGGATGTCTTTCTTTTTTAGCTGGTCGTACTCGTCCTGATATAGCCTACTCTGTTAATGTCCTGAGTCAATTTCAATCAAATCCTGGTTTGTTCCATTGGGATGGTTTATTGAGATTATTGGGCTATGTAAAATCAACTTCTCATTACAAACTTAAACTTTCCTGTAAATCTAATGATTTAGTAATTTTCTCCGATGCAGATTTCGCAGCTAACCGTGACGATCGGACCTCAATTGGCGGTCAGATAGTTTTGCTTGATAAGTCTCCGGTCGACTGGCGTACTTTTAAAGAAAAATGTGTTAGTTTGTCGACCATGGAATCTGAATTTATCGCAATGACTGAGGCTGTAAAGAATTTGGTTTGGTTTGATCGGATACGTCGTGAATGTGCTGAGGAATGTATTTTTTCTAATTTAGATAATGATGCTGTAATGAGAGTTGATAATCAAGCTGCTATAGATTTCATAAAATCACCAGTGGAAAATTATAAAACTAAGCATATAGACGTTAAATTATTTTTTATTAGAGATCTTTTAAATAATGGTGAATTTTCTGTTTCTTATGTACGTAGTAAATCAAACCTTGCGGATATTTTCACCAAACCTCTGACAAAAAATGAACTTTTGAATTTTGTAAATTTTATATTTATAACATAATTTTTCTCTTGTACATATATGAATTTTGTATGTCATATTTTTCTTAGAGATAATTTGAGTACATTTAAATATATATATTTTTTTTTTTTGTCCAGTACATTGTTTTAAAATAGAAATTGTTTAAATATTTACATTGTTTTAAAATTTGGATTGCACATTGTTCTAATCTAGTGTTTCAACTTCATGGACTTTTTGATTAGTTAAAATTGCTGATTTGTACATATTTATTATAACAGTTTGTCCCAGCATTTTTTTTTTTACTTATGTAATTATTTTAGTACTTTTGATTTAAGCAAGTTTTTTTTTTAGTACTTTAAATTTATTTTACTTCATTTAGTATTCTTTTAAAAAATTAATTTGGTAGACAATTTAATTCCCGTCTATGTATGGAAATGGTGCTTTTGGTGGCTATTTACGATGATTCGAACAGCCTATAGTACCGTTTCGGATAGGTGACCCTTGACCGGTAAATTGTCAGAGAATCATTTAGGAATAGTTTTTCTGGGAGTTACCACCATATGTAGGCCCTTGCGCGGGCATGTTACTTTTATTTTTGTAAGTCCCAATTTTTGAATTTTGGCAATGTCACTAGGTCCCGTCTACCATAATTAAAATTTGTTCTGTTTATATCTTTTATGTGTATTATAATTTCTTTTCTTTTCTAGGCATCTAGAAACCTCATTTTATGTGGAACGTATGCTTTCCGTGCTAGCCGGAATTTGTTTTAAAAGAAGTGAATAGTTGTGCCTATATTCATTCTTGAATATGTTTGAAAAACGAATAAGTGAATGCGAAAGGCCGATGTTTTGTCCTCTTTACCAAGTTCTGGATGGCTAGAAATTGAATTTTTTTTTTTTGTTAAATAAAGATTATTTTTATATTTGTAATTTGCTTTTGATATAGGTTTAAATATTTGATT
Source organism: Salticus scenicus (assembly GCA_963930645.1). NCBI lineage: Eukaryota > Metazoa > Arthropoda > Arachnida > Araneae > Salticidae > Salticus > Salticus scenicus. The sequence goes on from CAWVNO010002001.1 coordinate 670,095, forward strand.
TGGAGTTTAATGCTGGATTTGAAATTAATAAGTAATTTTTTTTTTTTTTTTGGTAAATATATTTTTCCATGTTTGTTAATGAAATTTTAAAATGAAACAAATTTTTCTTGGACTTGTTTTCTGAAATGGAAGGAATTGTGTTTTTTTTTGTTAGCCTCTTATCTAGGATATTCTAGATTGGAGTAGTTAATTTTTTTTTTTTTTTTTCTAATTGATGGAGTTTTAAGACTTAAGATGAAAAAAATTGAAATTTTCTTTGGAGAAAGATGCTTTAAGATTTTTTTTTTAAGTTGGATTTGTTACAACTTAATTGTTGTCTTCGTGTTAAATTTAGCTATTAACTTTTGTGTTATTGGGATGTTTGACTGCATTGGTTTGAAATTTAATTAAAATTTTTTTTTTATCTTGTTTAAGATGTTTGGTAATGGGTCCATGCTGATTTTTCCTTCTTAAAGAGTCATGCATTTTGTTTTTATGAGGCAATGAGAGGGGGGGCATTTGATGAGAAAATCCTTAGTTTATTTTATTCTCATCGCCTCCTAACTTTCCCTCATGCCTATAGACATAGCTATTTAATCATATTATATCATCTATTTTGAAAGTTTATGCTATGTTTAGTCATTTTATCATTTTTGTAAAATAACTTATTTAATTTATTTAATAGATTATAAATTAAGACTTACTTACTTCAGTTCTTTATTTTTCAGTTGTTTAAACTTTATTTTTATACTGTTAATTATCAATTACCGTTTTGTTTACATTAAAAACGATCTTTTCCATGCAACACCTTTCATTATCAATTTTGGACTGTTTTAATTTTTCTAACGATGTTTTTCCCACTAGATGGCGACATCGTAGCTAAAGATCGATCGTCATTATGCAAATCTTAATTGCTTCTTTTTACACCTGCCAGGTGTTTGTTTGTGATTCGTCCGTTTGATCGATGACGATCTAAACGTCCTTATTTCAGATATATAAATATCAGATCTGTTTAGTTCTGAGGTGTATTGTGTTGGTAATTGGCATGGATCTTGTTATCTGATATAGTAATGTAAAGTTTGACCGGCTGGTCCGGATCAAATTGATAATTTGTTGAGTTTATTTTTTAATTGTTAAGTTTCTAAATATATTTATTAAGTTTTATTAATGATTTAATGTTGTATGAATTAACTGCTTTTAGTGGAAATGCTGAAAGTGATTGAATGTCTCTATATTAAAGAAATAAAAGAGATTTAGTATCATATGAGACTTACCTTCTTTCAAGTAGCTATTAAACAAAACAATTCTTCTAGTATGGTTTTTTCTCAGTCACTCTTCTTCTGCATTACACTTCTGCTGATGTATCTAAATAAAATACTCACTACAAGAATAACTATTGTATAAATGAATACGCCAAGATGGGCACTTTTCGATGCGGCCCTACGTAGATAACGTAACAGCAGCTGGTCCAAGGCTGTATTATTATTATTTTTTTTCAACATTTGTTGGATTAACACTTTTGCGACCGGCATACTTTTGTCTTTTCTAAAACTGATTGCGGGGAATATCGAAGTAAACTAAAGCTATTTGCCGCAAACTTTTGATGTTTAAACGTGGATAAAAGTTGAATGTAATGTTTTGAAATGTTACTCTTGTAATTACCTGAAGCTTGGAATGAAGATTAGTTATATAATAATAGAACGAACCTATAATACTATCAAAGAATTGATACTCTAATAATACTATCAAAATAATACTAATGTATTGTTTCCATAGAAATTCTTGAAATGACGTGAATTCACGTCAGAGGTCGCGAATGTGTTGAAGTGATTTATGACTCTTGAAAAAAAAAAAACATATTGACAAATAAATGATAATGAGAAGCATATTAAGAAAAAAATGGATGCAAGATGTTAGTTTGTATATATTCTTAAGCAGTAAAGAAAAGGAATGAAATAATGAAAAAAAAAAAAATAATAATAATAATTAATCGAAAAATAAAAAGTTAAGTGGGGCCGTGCCCCGCTGGCCCTTAATGACGAGCCGCCACTGTATATAAGTATCAGTACATAGAGGTGCAAAATATCAATGAATATTTTATTTTGACAATAGTAGATGGTTCTTTTTTGTTATTTACTATTTTGTATTTAAGTAAAGGTTATTGTCAAGTTATCAACGTGCTAAAATTGAAATGAAGAATCAATGAATATTTTATTTAATTAGCAGACAATGGTTCTCTTTTGTCATCAATCTATTGTTTAAAAAAATTCAAGGATCAGTATATAAAAGTGTAAATAATCAATAAATATATTGCTTGGTTAATAACAAATGATTGACTTTTGTTGGTAACAAATTTGGTGTGAAAAATGGTAGTTTAGGGTTCTTGAAGTTTCGAAACTCTAGATTGAATAGAAGCTGAGATCTAAAACTTTCTATTAAATTCTAGCACAGAACCATCGTCAAACATCATCCCCAAAAAATACAAATAGAGGTAGGTTGACTATTGCAGTGAAAGTAAATTTACAGTCAAATTGAGAATGAAAGAGAACTTCCAGTAATGTCGGTGTTAGCAACAAATTTGGTGTGAAAAATGGTAGTTAAGGATTCTTGAAGTTTCAAAGCTCTATGTTGAATAGAAGCTGAGTTCTGAGTTTTTTCATTAGATTCTAGCACAGAACCATTGACAAGCTTCACCAAAAAGTATTGATAGAGGTAGGTTGACTCCTGCAATAGAATTGTGCTCAAAGAGCTATTCTGAGTAATTGCATTTGAAAACTGTGTTCCAAGTGATTGACATTTGTTTGTAAATCAGTGAAATTCCTGCTCTGTGGAGTATTTGATGTGTTTTGCTTTGCTCTTCAGTGATGCCACTAGTCTTCCAAAATTCTCGGTTCATGAGACTCATCAGTTCTAAATATCTGGGTCCTTTTTTCAAAAAAGCAGGTCCCCATATAAATAAAAAAAATCTGGTGTGAAACAACCACATAACTTCTATTACCCACTATCATATGTATTATGTATGCATTTTTGAGAAATAATGTGATCAGAAAACATAAAAATGACCTAAAGAAGTAGAAACTTAAAATTTTTCCGGTAACAGAAACTTATAAAGACATATAAAACAAACCTTACATATAGCAAAGAAAAAAATGGTAGAATTATTTTTTGAAACACAAATTTCCAAGATTTGGAGATGATCTACCTAAGCAGGAAGACTGTTAATTTTCCTCTAACCACCACGTAATACACGAGACAGAAATGGACTTATATAACAATTTTCAAGAAAATTGTTAGAGCCGTTTTTGAAATACCAACTTTTATAAAAAATCAATTATTGATCCGAAAACAATAATTACATACAAAAGTATATTTAAAAGTGAGTTAATAGGGCAGTTTGAAAAAAATCTGTACAGCTCTTTTTAAAGGAACGCACTTGCAAGACCTGAAATTGAGCTATTTATACAGGACGCCTATCCATTTTCCTGAACTGACCAACTATATAATTCGAAAGGACATTTAATAGAGTGTTTATGTAGCAAATTTGAAGAAAATCGTTTGAGTCATTTTTGAGATATGGACTTACGATCCCCACTTCTGGTTTTTCAATTTCACCAAAATTTGGAAAATTCATCTGTACACCAGACCTGTCTTAATTCTGAAGTTTTGTAGTTCTATCTTTATTAGTTTCGGAGATATGATAGCCAGAAGATTCCACACATACATACACACATACACTGACCAATTACCAAGAACCACTTTTTTGGACTCAGGGGACCTTAAAACGTGTAAAGCAGGTGAAATCTCGATATCGAATTTTTGGACCAAATACAATACTTCCATTACCTATGGTAGTAGGGTAATGGAAGTAAAAATTCCTTAAAATTATCAGCATTAGAAAAACAAAATAAGAAAAAGTTTTTTTTTTTTTTTTTTTTTTTTTTTTTTTCCTTGAGGGAGGAGAAGGGAGGTGGGGTCTTTGAGATAAGCAGATTGATTACAAAATTCAGTTATACATTCCAATTGAAATACAGTACAGGACCCATTATTCAGCAACTGCGGGACTGACTCAATTCAGGTTATCAGAATTTTCCAGATTTTGGTCCCTGTCGAAAATAGAAATATCACATCTGCAAAAGCTACCCCCTTCTCCTTTAACCATTTAACAACCTAACAATAAACTGTTGATAACTTAAATAATACATTATAGAAAAACAAAAAAGAAGTGTACTTATTTATCTTTTAAAGAAATTACTATAATAACATTTTTACATTAGCAGAAACATTTAATTTTTTGCTTAACTCTGCAAAATATCACTTTTTTTTTTTTTTTAAATACTTAGACTTTCTCAATAATAAAGTTTACTGAATCTTAATACCGGCATAATGTCACGTTCCTATAATCACGTTCATTCATCTCTTTTGTTTTTGTTTTATTTAATGAATTTAGAATGTCACTGAGTGGTGTTATTCAATGTATCGGCACTTTTTACTGGTAACCTTTTCATATCGGAACTTCATTTTTGCACCTCAAAATTTGTTTTGGGGCTGGCCACTCGTGCGTGTTTATCATATTGAAATTGGATAGAAATGTTTTTGATTTCTTAAAAGAATGTGGTTTTGTGACCATCTTTTGAATTTCAAATTTTAGCTAAGCTTCGATATGGGCACCCATTTTCGACTCGTTATGCGGTGATTCAATTTGGTGTATTGTACACTTCTTTCGGATGATCTTTTCATATAAGAATTTCATTTTCACATCTTAGAACTTTTTGATTTTGCACCAGTCATTCGTTTTTATTTATCTTATATGATTGGTTCTTTTTTTTTTTTTTTTTATGGTAAAATGGAATTTTAAAAGATTTTATTTCTTCAAAGCAGGATGCTTTTAAAATATAAGGAAAATATCAGTTTTAAACAAGAAATATATTTTAAATTTTGCTTTTTACCTTTTTTCAATCTGAAAAATTTTTTAAGAGTGAAAATTGCATGTCTCCTGGAATGTGCCACAATAATTTTCTTCAGACATGTTACTTTTCAGCCTTAAGGCTGAATTCAGCCTTTTTAACACGCTTTTATTAGCTTCACCTGTATGTATGTATGTTTGTTTGTAACTTCTCTGGGAGCAAACAAAAAATTTATATTGTAAAAAATATACTTTCCCTACGTGAACGATGTGGCGTAGAGGTAAGGCGCCGCGCTACGAACCTAAAGGTCCAGCATTCGATCCCCGTCAGGGGAGATTTTTTAAAAATGGTTTTTGTTAATTCTACGTTATTTTAATTAAAGATTTAAATGTATGTAAATATTACGGTGTGTCACTCACACGATTTTCTCTTACCCTGAATTTTAATACTAAGATAGAATTTTTATGCTTTTTAGTTCACATTTCTATAAAAGCGTGTTCTTTAATTTTTTAAAACTATAATATTATTAAGCTTGAAAATTATTATTCTTGGGTTCAATGCAAATCTGCATTAAAACTTTTTGACATGTTTAGGGGGGGGGGGGTGCGAGCCTGAATTTGTGCAATATATTATTAGCAATTTCTATGTGATTGGCTTTCAAGAAATGTCAAATTCAAACTTGGAGAAAATGAAAAAGAAATAGCACTTCAACTGCATTTTCCTAATGAAATTGAACTACATTATTTTGCTAATCAACTGCCTCAGCAAACAATGCTTCTATAGAATAAACTTATTTTCAAGTATATGTAATAAGTTTGTCGGTTTTTTAAGCACTTACAACTATTTGAATTATAATTAATATGATATTCATATAAGATTTATTGTTTCGATTTTGTTTATTGTGTGTACATGTATGCAATCAGATTTAACATTATTTTTATCATTGAAAAATTTATATTGTGTCAGACCTGATACCCCTTTTGTGAGGGGGGGGGGGGGTCGTGAAAAGTTCAGCCTTTTTTTCTGTAAGCTTGTTCTTGCATTTTTTGCATAATTTACGTGCTCTAGCGAGTAAGTGGCATCACTGCTCATGTAGAACAAATAGCAGTTTTCTTGAACTTTAAAAACATTCACTGAATAATGGTTTTTGTGATACAGGCAATAGTTTTATTGATCTGCTTCGAGAATATTTGTTAGATTAACAGTGTCATTGGGCTGTTCCGAGAATATTCATTAAAATCACAGGTGTATCATGTCACTGGCGTTAATGTGAAATTAGGAGAATTTTTACTTTGGATAGTTATAATACCCGTTTCAGGAATGAAAGTTCTGGTAGAATTGAACTTAAGAATTTTATTTTCTATTTTGAAAATTGTGAAAGAAAAGTTTTTATGTTCTTTTTATTGAATGCTAGGATTCTGCGTCTTGACAACGACTGTGACATTTAGCAAAAGTAAAGGATTCATATTTATTTTAAAATTAAATTACCTCACATTTTAATCCTTTTCATTAATATATTCCAGCATACTTCCATAGCCATCTTCAGTGCTGCTTACTGACCTCTGCTTTACTTACTACTGGTTTATTTGTTGAGCTTCTCTTTTCTTTGCTTCACTTGAGTTATTTGCTGCTATTCAGGAGTTTAGTAGAAAGTTTATTGAATTTCCACAGCCCTTTCAACAGACCGTTCCATTGGCCCCATTAACTTTTAATACATTAACAAGTAACAAAATAGTCTACTATAATTCTCACCATTATGCCTTAAAATGCAAAGCCTTGGAAATACTAACTACTAACAACACAATTAATGACAGAGAGCACAGCATCATCCCACCTGAAGAAAGTGAAGCAAAAAGAAGAAAGGTTGAACAAACAAACTGACAGCAAGCAAAACAAGGTCAGTAAGCAGCAGTGAAGATGGCTACGGAAGTATGCTGGAATTATTAATGAAAAGGATTAAAATGTGAGGTAATTTAATTTTAAAATAAATATAAATCCTTTACCTTTGCTAAACATTATTCAATGAATATTTTATTTAATTAATAATAGATGGTTCTTTTTTGTCATTAATCACTATTTTGCATTAAAAAAATAATAATTATAATAATAATAAAATAAAGTTTAAGTATTTATATATAAAGATATAAATAACACAGGTCTTTAAAATCATACTTTTCTTTTCATCTTCTTTTTTTTTTTTTTTTTAGGTGTTTTGATGCACTGAATTTAGAAATGTTTCTTTTCTTCCTATCTCATAATGATTTTTCACAAAGTAAGGATTAAGATCAGAATTCACATAGAGGCTATAACAAATTCAAAACTATTTATGTATAAAATACATTAAATTAGGCTTTTATTGGCACATTATTAAGGGTGGGAATCGATTAACAGTTTTAATTGGGTTAATTGTAATTCATTAATCGATTAATCGAATTTTTAATCAATTTTCATTTTACTTTATATAATTTTATTTAAATGATAAATAAAATTCTCCTATGTGATATTTTCCCCTCTAGATAGTTCACAACAAACCGAAAAACTGATATAGATGTTAATATAGCTTGTTCCTTAAACAATAAATAATAATAATAATAAACATGCAAATAAATAATGAAAAAACACATTCCTAATATATTTCCAAATAAAATATATATTCGAGAGTACAGATGAGAAATAACATACATTCATCTTGCATTCATTATTACTTTTTTATTCTAAAAAATAAATTCTCAATATTATTATTTTATTCATATGTTTGACTGAAAGAATAATAATAATAATAATCGATTATATCTGTTTTATAACTAAAATTTAAATCAATTTTCAGAGTAATAGTTGTTGACTTTAAGTGTTAATTTTATATAAATATTTTCATTTATTTGATTTTAATTTTAATAAAATCATTTTCAATTTGAAAGAAAAATTAGATGAATTTACATATACTTTCATTTCATACTAGCTGGCTTTGTCCACCTCACTTGCTACTATTTTTAAATGAATTCTCAAAATTCCATATTATCATTATAAAAAAAAATCTCAAATTTTTCATTGTTTATATTTCAACTCTCTTTCGTCATGTCAGAATAGAAAACAGAATGTTATTTTCTGTTTCTACTTCAATAGTTATTATCAGCAATTCTGAATGGACAATAACCGCTTGAAGGTATTGTGAAACCCTTTTGGCACCTTCCCCGTCAAAGGGACAGTGGAAATCACAATCCTTTTCTTTATATTGAGCATTTCCGTTTTTTGCAAGCTTCTTGTTTCTGTAAAGCGTATTCCCCCAGCACGGACTTAAAACGGCATTTTGTTTAAGAACTATCTTCCCATTTTCTCTACCAACAAAAGGGTAACAATTTCTTTTAAGAGTTTTTTTTTTCATTATTGGATGGATGCTTCTTAGAATGTTTGTTAGCAAAATATGTGAGAAAAAATAATTTGTAGGCAGAACAGTATTTTAAATTTTTACTTTAATTCGTAGTTTGAAAACTTTAATCAGATTTTTAAAAAAATTTAATCGAATCAATCGAGTCAATTAACTTGATTAAAAAAAATTGATCGGGACTAAGCATTCATCGATTAACCGAACCAATTAATCGGCACGGCCCTACGCGTTACCTTTTCAATGTGTTTTTTTACATTGAAGCTCCCTTTAGAGCTTTTTCTCTGGGGGATCTTGAGGAGGGGTGATCCTCTATGCAGTATTCAACAATAATTTGCTAGCATATTAACACCCCGTTGTCCCTGACACCTCCTCTATATTTCTTTGATGTCTTGATGAAGTAGCTCTTGTTCTTCACTTTCTTCACCCAGATTTTCAGGGAAATAATTTATATGGGAGCTGAAAATGTGGAGCAAAATTACATTTTTTGTCAATGATGGAAATTTTTGAATAGATTTATTTCCCTTAATCAACATCTAAAAATACACAAGAAAAACGCATCAGCTTGAAGAAAAAAACTTCATTGCATGTGTTATCAATGTATATTTTATTTAGTTAATAGCACAGGTCCAGATCCTAATCCTTCCAGATTTTCATATTTCCTATTAATTGTTTAATTGTCATCCTAATGATACTTGAACAAATTGTATTATTTCTATTTGTTAGCTGATACAAGTTACAAAAAGATTGAGGGCTTTTTAACTTTAAGCTGTAATCACCCCTGTATTTTATACTTTAAAAAATCTTATTTTTGGTTAAAAAAAAAAAGAAAGGAGCATGGAACCCTGTATTTAAGAGAATTTTTCAGTTATGTTTCTGAAACAGTGTAATTTTTGTATATTTATATCCATATATATTAGAGAAAGTATTTTTGGATCAAATTTTCAAAGTTGAAATTTTGCTATAATTGTATATTTTAAGATGCTTTGAGTTCAAATTATGTAGTGATTCATTTAAATATCAGTTCATTTTTACATCTCTATGTCTGTTATCATCATTGAGGTGCAAAAATAAACTAATAACTCTAAAGTGGATATTTGTAGGTGATACAAATTCAGTATTCCGTATCTGTATAATGTGGGGATACTAATTGAAACTTATTGACATCAGACAAATATACAGATATACAAAATAATCCAAACACATTATATCTATATATAGGGTTTAACCTGGCAAAAAAATTACTTTAGCATTTTAGCGAAAATAGGCAAGCACTATTTTAGCTTTTTCGAAAGTTAATTCTTTGGATACCATTGATTTCTTTTACTTAGCTTTGTTATCCTCAGTTTTATTTTCTATTCTTTTGTTCATTGGTGATTTTAACCAAGCATCCATATTTGTGACTTTAAAAGTATGAATCAGGGAAACTATGATTTGATTTTAACAATAGAAAAAGAGGTACTCGTATCATATGTGTAAAATGAAAAAGCAATTGAAAAATTAAGTAAAGTGTAGTGGTAGATAATCGTGAAATACTAGTGCTAAGAATGCTTCTATGAATCAAATTCTGAATTCTGACATACTTTTAAATATTTTTGCATTTAAATTCAATCATTAAAAATAAATCCAAATTGCTATATAAATAATGATTCCCAAAAGTTTCAGTACTTTCATAGTTTTTGCCTGTAAATATTAAAAAAAAAAAAAAAAAAAAAAAGAGAAAAAAAAAAAATCTGATCTATTATATAGAGATATTTTATACAGTTATCCAGTTTTAGCTTTTTAGCGAAATTCTGACCAACATGTTTTAGCAAAATATGATACCTTTTAGCAAAATTCTAAAAATACTAATGGCAGTTTAAACCCTGTCTATATGTCATATTTCTCATTGGTACACACTTTAACGCCTTTAAACAGCACTAAACATAATTAAACATTTTTTATCTTACACTTAAGTTCTGTGTCGTTTGTATATATGTCATTTTATAGAAATGTATTTTATAGAAATATGTCATTTTATAAGTAAAGTACTGTGAATGCCATACCAAATTACTTACTAAAACCAATGTAACATTTAAAATGAGATAAAAAAAATACAAAAATTTTAATACTTTAAAAATACATTTTAATTAAAAACATTAAAACACAAGACAGACGTTTCGGCTAGAACACTAGCCCTCCTCAGTGTCAAACATACAAGCACAAACAACATTTACAAAAATTCATAATACATCATAGCAAGATTCCATATTCAGGAGGAATAGCTTTAGCCTCATTCAAGGCAGAATGTTGCATTTTGGTAAAAGCGCCCTCTAGGAAAATACGGGATTCATAGAAGCTAAAATTTTAAAGTTTTCAAAATCCGGAATAGGACCACTATTGAGAGAATGGATTACGAGTTTAGATCTTAATTAAATCTCCTGTTTTATAGGAGCGTTTATGTTCCTTTAATCCGTATTACTTACTGTATTTCTTATTTTAGGAATCAAGTGATGACTCTACTGATGATGAAAGTTTTGTACCCTCGGTGTTTTCTTCTGCCTCTAATTCGAGTACTAAAAAGAATCGTTCATCTAAGAAAGTTGCTATAAAATTTCCTTTCAAAGGTAAAAGATTTATTACAGTATCTTATCACCCAAAAAGAACTACTAATTCTCGTCGTCAACTGAAATCACATCCACCTAAACTTCCTAAAAAAGAAACAACAATTCCAGTAAGCTCTACATCTTATCCCAAAAAAAAGACGACTAAATCTCGTCGTCGACTGAAATCACTTTCATCTAAGTTTACAAAAAAAGAAATAACAATTAAAATACCCGATCCAACAAAAAAAGGTACATATGTTAAAGTAAGAGATGAAGCTGAAAAAATAAATTTTTTGAAAGTTTGTAACCTTAATCCCCGTGTAAATCTTGGCGAAAAAGTACCACATACAGAAAATGAAATCCGTATGTTTCTGTTCAGGAAAAGACTTAGGCAAAAAATCAGGAAAAGGGAAAAGACTGATTCAGATTCGAGAAAAAAAAATATGTATCAAGAAAAATTAAGAAAACGAAAATATCCTGAAAATTATTTTACGGATTTTGATGAACTTTTTGGTGATTCTGATGACGCTTACAGTGAAGATGAATCAAAACCTTTAGCCACAATAAAAGAAAGTCTGAGTTTTGGTGATTTAGATGACACTAACAGTGAAGATGAATTAAAACCTTTAGCCACAATAAAAGAAAGCCTGAGGCAGAATACAAAGGAAAATAAAACTTTGAAAACTGAATTTACTCCTCCGTCAGAAAAAGTGCCTTCAAAAGAAAATGTAGTGCACCGCACTGAACCAAAAGCAAAACCTCTCCCTGCTGTTTCCAGCGATCCTTTTGAACATGTGTTTTTTCGTATTAAGCCTGATGGAAGCATAGGAGAAATTCATGATGCCAGTCTTCAGTCAGTGGTATGTATTTTTATTTCATAAATTTAATTCAATATAACAGTAATGCTGAGTGTAGAACAGAAGTACCTACCATCAGGGGTGCAGAATATGCCCAATCCAGCAATCTAGGAGCGGGGGAAATTTTGCAGAAAAATATACAAGTTATATTGATTTTAACAATGAATTACAAAAATCGCTATTAAAATCGTAACCCCTATTTTGGGGGAATTTTTATATGGATTAGGGGAAATGTTGGGAGTAAAAACATTTTCTGCACCCCTGCCTACCATTCAATAAAATCAATGAAAAAGAGAATCTTATCTCAAGAGTCCTTATCCTTCCCCCTTCAAAAATAGTGGTGGAATCTTCTATTTATCCGTATTTTCTACCAAAGATCCTCTATGTTGTAATTTTTATGAAGAGAAACAAAAATTAGACAATTTCAAAAGACTGGTTATTCTCAAAAGAAGCATTACTTACTTTTTTCCCTGACATAGCAATTGTATTGGATTTTTCTTTTTTGGTCAAAATCTGCGTTATGATTTTTATGCAGGAAAACTAAAACAAACAAAGGCTAGAAAAACTCTAGGACAAAATAGCCACCAAAGAGAAAATAATGCATTGTTTAAGTTTTCCTCTAACAAGGGAAGTATGAATCAGTAAAATTGCTATTGAAACCAAACCAAGCTTAAATTAAAGAGCATGGTCGAAAACATAGGGTACAGTAGAAATTTGCTGCAACAACCTCCATGGGGACGACATATGACTCTCTAATAGTTTTAGTTATTTCTATGAAAGCCAACAAAACACACATTGTATTAAGAACGAATGGTGCTGTGGCAGCGTGCTTAACTTCTGATACGGAGGTCCTTGGATCGAGTCCCCGCAAAGGTGTTTTGTATTTTAATTTTTTATTTCAAAAATATTTATTTTTTACATTTTTAATTAAATTAAATCATTATTTTAAGAGAAAATATTAATTATATTAAGAAGATTTTTTTTTAAAGTATTCTAGTTAATAAGTATTGACCATGAATTTATGAAATATATATTTTTATTTTATCTATAAAAAAGAAAATAACATTTAAAGCTATAAATATAGTTTCTAATTTATAACAGTTATGATTAAAAGTAGAAAAATGATGAAACCATAAGTATTTTTCACAATTAGAACAAGAAATACAAAAAGATTGATCACAATTATTTGAATTACAATTTTATTCACCGTCAATTATTGTTCATCACGAACATTTTGTTAAATATTTGGCTTTTCGTCGAGATAACTAGATTTGTAAAATCCATATTTACCCAGATTTTGAATTTTTTGAGATGTAAACTAATTATAAATTAGTACAATCATTTTGAGAAAATTTGTCATTGTGTTCAATATTATTATCAGTTCTTCCGACACCACTAAATTTGACAGTTGTTTAATGAAACATTTGAAATGAAAGTTAAATGCGACATCGAATAGTTAAGCAACAGTTGTTGTTCATTCATGATTTTTCATGTGAAAAATTGCATGAATAAATAATACACTTGAGAGCAGATGATTAACTCTTGATACTAACGTCGTTGTTAAAAAATAATAATTAGAACTTTACATAAAACATAATCATTAACAAAATTTTATCGGAATGTAATCATTAACAAAATCTTATCTAAATGAAATATAAAAGTATTTCCTGTTAAATTATTAATTTCTTTAAATTTAATAAATAAATAAATAAATTGGTTAAAAATAAAAATATTATTAAATTGCCCGCACTGAAAAAAAAAACTTGTTTTAATATAATTAATATTTTCTCTCAAAATAATCATTTAATTTAATTAAAAATGTAAAAAACAAATATTTTAGTTGAAATAAAAAATTAAAATATAAAACGCCTTTATGGGGACTCGATCCGAGGACCTTCGCATCAGAAGTCAAGCATGCTACCACAGCACCATTTGTTTTTCTACGACTTGTGTTTTGTTGGCTTTTATAGAAATAACTAAAACTATTAGGGGGTTATATCTCGCCCCCTTGGGGGTTGTTGCAGCAAATTTGTACTGTACCCAATGTTTTCGACCATGCTCTTTAATTTAAGCTTGGTTTGGTTTCAAAAGCAATTTTACTGATTCATACTTCCCTTGTAAGTTGCAAATTGCTTTTATATATATATATATATATATATTTTTTTTTTTTTCTTACTTATTTTTAATCAAAAGCCTTGAAGTTGGAATTATAAAAGTAAAATGCATTATAAAAGTAAACTTTGCATTTGATTAAAAATTGCAACCAATGCATTATAAAAGTAAACTTTGAATTTTAATTGTGTATTTTAATAGACAATTCAACATATGTAAAGTAAAAGCTAAAAAAAAAGTCTTTATATATGATTTAAAAAGATACGTGTTAAAATTAAGACAAAACTTTTCATCATAATTTTATGGCATCTTCAGATACGGATAAGTAAAGTAGTCTACAATACAAATATATATCATATTAAAATTGGACAGTCACAAATAAAAGAAACAAATTTGCAGTCATTAATTATTTAATTAAGTCGAGTGGTTACAGCTTTCACGTGTAGGTGAACCCTTTCCTTAAAACTCACATCCTAAAAACCTAACTTCAGACTTCTAACTACTCCAACGAAAAATATCAACTCCTTGAATATTCTCTTCTCGCAGGAGCGATCACATGATGACAAGCGCTCTGATTGGCTTAGGGGGGGGGGGGTCATACTGTACACAAGGAGGAGGTGTCAGAACATTTTGGATTAGATTTACCTTTGCATTGCGCAAAATAATAAATAACGATTTTGTTTCATCAGAAAATAAAATAAAAATATCTTTAAGAATTGAGAACAGTTAAAGAATTTGTAATTAAGGAAATATTTAGAAAATAAATTAATAAAAAATTAATTAGGTCGCTATTAGTGGATTAGTGGGAGGTAGAATCATTTAATGTTGAGAAACGAAGCTTTAATTTTAAGGGGAGCTTTTAATTATATTTCATATATATATATATAAATTTATATATTAAAATATTAAAAATTTCATCAAGGTAGAAGCTAACTAAATAAAAGTCATTAGAATTGTTATTGTTATTATTTTGACTGACTAATTAAAATATTTTCCTTCAGCTTTAGGTGGGTGGATGCTTACTAAACCCTGTATATTTTTTATAATTTTATCCATTCTAAGTGGCACAAAAAATGTATTAGTCAGACCCTGGTTATGACGTCCTCAATGCAATTTTAGTAATAGTATGTTCTGGTAAACACACTTGGCACTGGTGTAGGCTCAGCCTCCTCGGTGTTAAAATTATTCTCTGTTTCTTCACCATTATTTTCATTTTCTGAAATTACACATTCCTTCTGTGCTTTAGAATACTGCATGTTGCAACATCTTCATTAATGCAAATATTATCACTAAATTTTGTACTAGACACATCCTCTGTGACACGCAACCAGTCTTCATCAGCATTATAATCAATAATCATCATCCTCATCATTTTCTTGCCCTTTTGTTTGGTATTATTCATCATTTTTTCACACATTTCCACATTCCACATTTTTTCCACATTTCACGAAACAGTTTTCTGGATTACTGAAGAGGTTAGTTCCTGCCATGCTGAAATTAGAAAATCAATACAGGGATCTGTCCAGACTTTTCAGACAGGATCCTGTTTTTGTGAAATTGTGAAAAATTTTAGACGTATTTTTGTAAATTTAAATTTAGTGTGAAAATAAAGTTCTTCCGAACTTTTCGGCTAGGGTCCTCTTTTTGTGAAATTGTGAAAAATGTCATTTTGCAAAATAAAATTATAATTAATGTTTCATTTTAGACAATGACAACTCACTTTTATAGAACTAAATTTACTTATGTGCATAGAAGCTCTTTATAAATTAGCAATTGATTTCAACTGTTTAGTAAAATACAGCAAAACACATCAGATTATTCAGGCGTCCTGTTCATTCCATGGGTTTTGAAAATGAAACAGATTTATCAAAGATCTGTTTTTAAGGGGAAAATTTTTGTGAAGGGACCTTTTTCAGGATAAATAATTTTGTGAAGGGTCCTTTTTTAGGATAAATAATTTCGTGAAGTGTCCTTTTTTAAGATATTAAATTTTGTGAAGGGTCCTTTAACAGATCCAGGTTTGCCTCTGGACAGACCCCTGGAATAGGTGGTTCAGAGACATAGCATCACAATTTTCTTCCTTTTCAGAAATGAGGAAAAGAGTTGTTTCAGGATGAAAGAAGCTATTCCAGTTTGTATGCAATATGGAACCGCTTGACCTTCAGGAGAAAATTTTTACAATGATGAATACAGAAAAACGTCTTTTTGAAGCAATACATGCGGGTTTCATTAACATTATTTAATACAATTTGTGCAGGGACAATGGAAATAAAATTATCAATGCAGGGAAACGATGGATGAGGAAACAATAGATCGGGGTATCACTGTAGTTAGATATTAGAATACCTAAAGATAGTTGAAAGAACAAAAAATTTTCATCAGTTAGTGAAAACAAAAAAAATTACTTACAAAAAATTACTAAGTTGCCAAACCAATATAACATATATATACAAGTATATCTGTACTGATAAGTATAAAGGATTTAAGTCCGTATTCTTGATTTTTCAGGAGTCAAAAAATAAAGTTAAACTAATTAAAAACTAATCAGAAGAATCGATCAGGAAAAAGGGATTATGTTCATTTATATCCTTTATACCGTTCAGTGATTGTCAGCCTTCATTTAATAAAGGGAAAAAATTGAATTAAATATTTTATACAAAGGTTAATGCTAAATTTCTGGCTTGAATCTTTTTTTACCAATGAATTTTCTCAAAGACTCAATGACATGGATTTAAATCCTTTATACCAATCGATAGAGAATTTTTTTGGGGGTCTGACTATGTACTTAACTCAAAATCGACGTTTTTGGACTTAAATCCTTTGTACTTATCAGTACAGATATATAGTTAATGTTGTTGAAAAAATAAAAAAATAATAATATAAAAAAAATATGCATTTAATAAATTAAACAATTCTTTCTCTTTTTCTGTGTGTGTGTATTTTTTAGGTTCCAGCTAATGAAGCAACAACTACTACTAAATTGAATAAGAAAGCTAAATTTTAATTGAAGCTGTGAAGTTGGTTTTTATTGTGTTCTAGAATTTAATCAACTGAAAGTAAGTCAAATGTTTAATAATTATATTAAAACCTTAGAAATAGCCCATTTTCAATGATCCATATAGGAAGATATTTATTTTTATCACTAAATAGTTTTGCAAATTTAGAAGTGGAATTTATCTCATTTAAAAAAAGCATGACATTCAATCAATCCTAACTTTTCAATGCATGTGTTTAAGAAATTGAGCTTCTTTGCAGCTTGGCTGCAAAGAAACAAACTGTATCAATACAAACAAACTGTATCAATGGGCTCTTCCCACCTGATGTCAGAGGTCACATGACAGAGGGAAAACAAAAAGCAGGCGAAGTCTTGTTTATCTATAGCGATTGCTGAAATAACGTATTTTCTATTCTTATTTTTGATCAATCGTATTTAATCTGTGTTATTTTTTTATATGTCATCATTTTAAATCCATTTTATATCATTATTCATGATCTTTTGTTTGCTGTATAGATTTACAATCATCATTTAGTTATTGATGTTCCTGAAGAACATGTTAAATACTCTGATTTTTGGTACTTAAATCAGTGACAGTGCAATATCTTACTGCGTAAATCCATTTAGACCAGTAACTAAGTTAATTAACTTGTTATAACATCTTTATGCAATTAAATTAAATGAAAACATTTTAAATTTTCAAATTATAATCCATAAACATTTCACAAGAACAAGCTATTATTTATTGCTAGATCAGTTAATGTAACAGTTACACTAGAACATACAAAAATTGATACTTACAGTTGAAAATAAACACATAAAGTGTTTTAAAAAATGATTAAATTTACAAATACAACTGTTCTACTGTTTACAAATGCACAATATTACTTTTATTTTATTTTATATTAAACATTAACATTTTTGTTCTAAAGAACAATATTTTAATTGAATTAGGTACTCAGAATTCGATTCTTCGTTTTCCTCTATCACATGATTGAGCAAACGATGCTGGGAAGAGTCCATTAGTATAATTAACAAGGAAAATGAACCCTTTAAGTGAGTAGCCAACAAGCAAGTAATTAAGTAACCAACAGCACCATTCATTTAAAAAGCAAATGAATTAAGTGTGAACACATTTTTTACCCAGGGCAGGGAGAGATTTTGGCACCTTTCCTCCTATCCAAAATTAAAAATTCAAAGAAAATTTTAATAAGTTTATAACATGTTTTTTTTTTTTTTTTTTTTTTTTTTGTTAACCTATATTCATTACAAATAAATATTGCATTTGGTTAAATTTTTTTACTTCTGATTCTTCATGAAAATTTACATTTTTTGGATGTCCTATCTATTAAGTACTTAACTGAGCATTTTATTGTACATGACGGTCACAGACAGAATGTGTTTCATTTGCTGTAGCCAAAATGCAGTTTTTTGGTTTCAGTTCTGCAAATGTAGAGAATCCAACTTTAAAGCCTAGATACTTGTTCTTGAATTGCTTAAAAGCTTCCTATAAATTACACAATGCTAACATTTTTTTGTATGTGTCTTCATAGTACAGGAAAGCACCATTTATACGTCTTTCAGGGGACTGACGTAAAAGTACATATGAATGAAAAGATGTATAATAAAAATTAAAAAAATAAAACTTTGATTACTTCAAATTCAATGGCATTGAAGCAAAATTTATGTAAAAATACTAATTAATAAAGTTTTTTTTTTTTTTTTTTTTTAAGATAACTAAAATGTTATTTATAATAGAATTCACATTTGAAGATAATATTAGGGATACAAATAAGTTTCTGTGATTTTCTATAAAAAATTAGGAATTTATTGTGAAAGAATGATACATTACATTTTACTCAAAGTATTGGCCATTGCTAGCCACTACTTTTTCCCATCTTTCTGGTAGCATTTGGATACCCCATCATAAAAACTCTTCATCTTTTGAGGCTATCCATGAATTAACCCAATTTTTAGAATGTTCATCTGATGAAAAGTGTTGCTCAGACTGATCATGTGCCATCGACCCAAACAAGTGATAATCAGAAGGGGCAATGTCTGATGAATACAGAGAGTGAGGTAGGACTTCCCACTTAACCTGAAAATTTTTAGAAGTGGCATTTGATATACATAAAAGGCGAATAGAATCCAAGAAACATCGATTATATATATCATATCACTTCTTAAAATTATTGCTGACAGTTGAATAAAAAAGTGTGCAATCTGTACCAGGTGGTGCTGTCTATAGCGACTACTAATGGGTTAAGTGTTTTCAAATGGGTTTTGATCGGCGCTGCAACATGCTGATTTGACTTCAGTTCATATAGAGCCCAATTCCCTTGTCTTTGAATCATTCCCAACAATTTTAAACGATGCGAAATTGCTTGTTGAGTAATATATGTGCAAGTTCTTCTTGTGTTTGGGACGAATCTTCCTCCAATAATACTTCTTATTCTGTATCTTCATACACTTTCAGCCTTCCACTGTGCTCTTTGTCTTCCACATCGAATTCGCCATTTTTAAACTTTTTAAACTACTCACGACAACTTCTCTCACATAAAAGAGCCTCACCATATGCTTCTACAAGCATTCGATGTGCTTTAGCTGCAGATTTCTTCAAATTAAAAAAGTAACTGAAAAGTTCCCACAAAGGATGCTTATTCGGCATAAAACTTGACATTTTCGCACAAAAAAAAAATGTGATGCAAATACAGAGTCACTAATACTTCAAGGTTATGTTGTTACCAGATGATGAAACTTACGATATTACATGTTACATTTAACAATTTCAACATAACCTTCTGGTTCTGCTATCTTTTCTCAAACGGCAGAAGCTTATTTGTATTCCTAATAATAAAATTGAAAAAGATTTATTGTAAAAAATGAAAAAAATATGCCATTAGTGCATGACTCAACAGTACTAATTATATAACTTGTATCTTAAGTATTGTATTATTTATTTTGAATAGTATATAAACACATCTTGAATATTATTTATATATATTGTGTGTCTTTAATAATAAATATTATACAATTTTTATACAGGTAGTTATTTAATTACATTAAAAATCTTTAATATTTACCTGGTGTGCTGATTGTCTATGAGTATTGAAAACTGCATTGTGAATTGAATTGAGTTCATTAAATGTTGTTCGAAGCTTTTCAGTTCAGTCCATTGCACCTTTGAAGGAAGTTGTAATAACTTCTTCACATTCTACATGATCATCGTTTAAATTAGCATCAAACAATTTATTTTCAACTAGTTCATATATTGTGAATAATTCCGAAGTCATTATATTGGTATCATAGTTCAGATACTTATCAAAATTCCAATTAGAATAGTTTTAATTTATAATTCAGCATCCCTTGGCAGTTCCAAGTTGTAACGCACAATAATTATAGATAATAAATGTGGGAACATTTATTTTTCTCTCTAAGAAAAATAAAATACTCTGTTTTGTGATATTGAAAGTTAAAAGCCAAAGTGTTTGACAGAGTTGCCACGCTACCTGGAAAAGTCAGGGAATTTGAAAATTTACCATAAAAGTCAGGGAATTTAATATTTTAGCCAGATTCTGGAAAGTCAAGGAATTTGATTGCCCCCCCTCCCCCCACACAAAAAAAAAAAAAAAAAACTATTCTACCAAAGCAGGGTCATTTTTCCTCTTTTTTTTTGTTAGCTCCTGTCATTTTTTTAAACAGGACCTCTTACAAAGACCTCCATGGAATGTGATCGCTTCTTAGGTAAAAGTAATATGTAACTTTTGTGGTGGTAGCATAATTATTTTGCACTCAACACAGCCAGTGCTCAATATATGGTTTGACTGCAATTTTCTGATAACGTACCTGGAAAAGTCAAGGAATTTCGTTCTCCTATTTGAGTAACAACCCTTGTCTGAACTTGAAATGTAAATTTCTAAAAATATGTGCATGTGATATATCATTTAATAGCCTGTATTAAATACTTTCTAATGACAGAAAACTTATTCCTCTAATTAAATTAGCAAACAAAATATAGGTGCATTTTATAGTACAAGAATTTTAAAAATTTGTACTTTTTACCCATTTTTGCAGTCTTGTATATCAAAAACTAAAAGAGATAGGGACTTATTGCTCAGTATACATTAATTTCTCTGTAAAACAAATAAATGAGCCTAATTTCATAAAAAATTGAAAAGGTCAGGTTGAAAATACCACTTTTTTGTGTTAATTTGACACCTTTTTTATTAGTTATAGCGAAAAAGTAACACATTGTTTCTTTGAGTATCACCAGTACCCACTGCTATTATTCAAGAACTACATTGTTCAAACAAATATTTCCCAGACAGATTATCATCATCATTTTATTTCAAAATTAGCAGCACAGACAATCTTTCCAGCTGGAAAAATGTTTAATTAATTTTTCAAGAAGCTAATCAAAAGTTAAACAACCTGGCTTCAAGGAGCAGCAGGAGAGGCCAAAAATGGACCTCCATGCAAAATTAAGTAGTTCTGCGATCAGTTGTTTGCTTGTAAAGTGATCAACACACCTCTAAGTTTAACTTCATTTTTTATCACTTTCTCATGATCCATATTGTTTAGGATTTTTATCAATTGACACATTTTTTATTAGTTATCTACAAAATGTAACACATTGTTTCTTGGCGTATCAACAGTTGCATACCAAGGGTGGAATGCAGGGGGCTTCTGCCATGGGCCTCAGGTCATGAGGGAGCTTTCGGAAAAAATTAATCTTTAAGTATATATACTTAATGAAGTTGCTGTGCCATTATTTTAACCTGAAAAATTCCCTGCAATTCTTTCAGCCATAGGTTCCTGTCTAAAGAGGCAAAATGTGACCATTGAGTGACAACTAAAAAAAAGAAAGAAAGAAAGAAAGAAATGAAGAAAAAGAAATTCATTTATGTAAAATCTAATTAACCCTTTATCTACTGCATTATGATACAGACAAAAATTGTGTTTGAAACATATATTTTTAGTTACTAAAGTGCATTATTTAAAGATATATAGGTTAAAAATTATGCATATCACCTCATCATAATAATTAATGAGAATTTTGTGAGGTCGTACTTTAGTGTACCGCTGGTACATAAAAGTCGAAAAAATTATTTCGACATGAAAAAAGTGTAGAGAAATATTCAATCTTTATGTTCCTCAGATTTTTTCTAAGATTAGTGGGATATTCTTGAAATAATATAGGAATTAGTTATAGCATACATGAAGATCGTGAAAAATATCAAGCAAAAACAGCAAGTGCACTCTATAAAATCCCTTATGGAACAAAAATGGCTGTATGTATCGTGTAATGCTTTGTAGTGAGATTAAAGGGAGGTATATCAGTTCCTATCTTATAAATATCTTTGACATTTCTTCTATAAATTCAATTTTATTCTTTTTTTAAAGTAATGGTACTTTAAAGTACCATCAGTATGTAAAGGGTTAAGGCAGCACAAGTGGTACCAATGTCCTTGGCCTTCTTGTTGGGTGTGTTTGGCTTCTGAATCAATCTTAAAATTTATTTCAATGCCTTATTATCCAGTTAGGGGGCCCCAGTGAAATTTTCGCCCTTGGCCTCCAGAGTTGTAGGTACGCCACTGAGTATCAAACCCACAACCTTTGCTTAATTAGCACAGGGGTGTTTGTGTTCAGGGTTTACCCCTGATTTCAGGGTTTTTACTCTAACCCATCTGTGTTTTCATATTTCCTATAAAGTTTATAAAGTTATTTTTTGCTTTCATTGGTTGTTCATTTGTTATCCAGGTGATATGTGAATGAAATTTAAAAGGACGTTAGGCTTCTAGCTTAAATAGTTTGAGTATTATTTGATATTTTGGGATTTTCTAATTTGAGACTCTAATTTTCAGGGATTTTACCTTTGAGTCACAATCACCCCTGTTAGCATTACACTCTTGCTAACTGAGCTAATAGGGCATGGAAAGACTTTTTATGTTTTTATCTTCAGAGTTTTGATCATTTCACAAATTTATATATTTTAAATTAATTAAAAATAAGAAAACAGAAATCAGGAAAAGTCAAAATGGACCACTATGCAAAATTCTGTAGCTGTGTCATTTGCCTACAAAGCAACAGACATGCACATGCACACTCTTCTTTTATTATAATGTATAGATATTAACTAAAATTGTATTGTGAGATCCTAGCATTATTTAATCTGAAATTTCAGTAAAAAAATATTTGAGTGAAAATAAAAAGAAACAATGTAAATTATTAGTACAATAATATATATATGTATTATTTTTTTTTCATTATAGATGTTTTTAGGTTCTAACTAAAAGACAACTGCTGAATCAAGTAAGAAAACAAAATCAAGGACAGACCAGAAAAAGATACAAGGAGTTTTCTTAAAACTAAAAATATTCTTCTGAAAGCTTGTCCATAAATAAGTTTTTAATAAAAAAAATTTTTTACTGGTTAACTTCACTGTACTATAAGTGTATGTTTAAAAGTTTTCTCAAAGAAACTTTTTTGTATGTACAAAGATGTAAAATTGAATTGAAAATGCTTTATACTTCTTATTTTAAGGAGTTTTCCTATTTTGCATTTGAACACTGACTGAAGTGATTATTCCGAAAAGTTATGCCTCTCTGAACTAGTCAGCGAAGAGACTGTTGTTGTGACAGTGTCTTGGCTTTATGTTTCAGTTCTGCAAGCTCTCAAAATGCTCAACTTCATATGCCACTACTTTGACTGCCAAAATGGAAAAGCCAGTTCTTCCTGTGGATGATAAAAATTGTGATGGCATGTTTCTGGATAATTCTTAGGCAGTACTTAGAAAAAAGCAAAATTGGCATGCAAGTACCTTCAGCTGCATGCCCCACCAGTAACCAATATGTTCTGCTATCAAAGCTGATAGATGGAAGGGTTCGAGTTGAAATTCACATCAAATTCCTTGACTTAACCATTAAGAGTTTTGTGTTGTTTTCTCTGAAACTTGTATAAATATAGGCTAATAACTCCTTACAAAGACGTCTTATAGAAAACAACCTACCCAGCCCTAAAATCCTTTTGTATTCAATTGTCGCTAACCTATACAAGTACACCTACACCTGTGCGATCAACTTCATAGTTTTGTCCACCACAACAAAAGATTCGAGACCAAATTTGATCAAAACATTCAAGAGTGATTTATTTTAATTTATTGTAAATGTAAAAGTAATATGTTATGGCAGATTTTGTAGGGTTATAGGTCTTGTTTGTATTGGACCCATTGCAATATTTCTATCAGGAACAACATATTAAGTTCCATAAATTTTTGACTGATTAAACCAGATATATCTGTTCACTAAACTGCAGTTGTTTTTGCAATCTATTTGGAAAATTTTAGCAGTGAAGATCATATGTAAAAAACTTAATATTTATTTTAGAAAGTCATTATTTATCAACCTTAATTAATTTTAGAAAATTTGGAGTGGAAGGATGATTTTTATACCAACTATGTGAAAAATACCAGAGGCGGGAATCGAACCCGGGCCTTCTGCTACAACTGGTCTATTGGAGTTGTGCCATTATTAATTATGTCACTTGATATAGCTGCGTTTGCAGACTCGGTGACCTTGCCAATGAACATTATGTGAAAAATGCCTAGCTGGTTATCAGACAGGGTAGCTCAGTGGTAGAGCATCTGCGCGTTTAGCGGAAGCCCCAGGTTTGATTCCCGGCTTTGGTATTTTTCACAAAAAATCATCCTTCCACTCCAAATTTTCTAAACTTAATATTTATCTTCAAATCTATAATTATGTTTTTCATCTCATATTGATATAGTCTGTATTTTAATAAATTGTGAAAAATATGCAGTAAAAATAACATGTATTTTTACCCTTTTCTAAGGCTGTCAGAAAGTAAGAAAATAGTACACAATTTTAAAGATGTGAATATAATAAATTGTCTCCTAAAAAGGATCATTTTAGCTACCGTCATCTTTACTTTCTTGGATACACTGCTTCTGACCATCTTCAATAACACACTGTGTAGCTCCAGTGCAATATTAATACACTCAAGTTAAATTCAACCTTCAAAGAATTTCATGGTGCAGCTTTCATAACCATTAAAACGCAGGCAAGACTAGTTGAGAATCCTAAAAAACTTGAGAATCAGAGAAAAATCTGGGAATTTTTACTAAATCTTGAAATGAAAAATAATTAATAAAATGTCATGTGCCAAAATGGTAGAACCATCCCTGAAAAAGTCTAGGAAAATCGAAAATATGAAATGTTAGCCTTCTCGTGAAAGAAAATCTTTATTAGTGATTCTGGTCATTTTCATGATTTATCAAAATAATTTATTCATTTAGAAAAAAAAAGCATCAATTTGTAATCTATGCTATGAGGTAATTTTTTAAATGTATAAACTGAAATTACATATGTTAAATATGCATATTTTGTCAAATCAACTCCAAGACATCCATGGATCTGTTTTATATTCATTTGGGAAGTATTTTTGCAGAGGTTTTATCAAAGGAGACTTGTAATCATTTTTTAATTAGGTGAGAGCTATTTTGTTATGAAAGTTTTTATTAATATTATTATTTATTTTCATGTAAGAAAATCTAAATCACATCATCATTCATATATTAGGATCTTGAATAAGTTCTTGCTTTTTTTTTTTTTTTTGCACAGCGCTCAATGTCCTTGCTTCTGGATCATTCCTAATACTTTCATTCAAGCATCTTGAAATTGTTGTGTCATCTACTCGTAATGATTTTGCAAGTTCAGCTAACATCTGACGTGGTCTTCATCCTAGTGGCAGAAACACTGTGACACGGCAACATAGTCGCGGACACAGAAAAACGGGTTGCAGACAGTTTTTGTCTGCTCTTGCAACTTTCAGATACTCTTTGTCTTTATTAATAAAAAAAAAATTGCCCACAACTTTCAGACAGTCTCTGTCTGAAGTCATAAAAAATTGTCTGCAATTTACGGACATTTTTCACCCGCGACAATGCACTACCGATGTATGATGTCTTAGATGCTCTCTGGTAGGAACTCTAGAGCCCCCTATAGATGCCTTGGTAGGAACACACAAAACAATGCTTAACCAGAGTGACCTAGGGAGCCTAGATCTCCCTTGATAGGCAGCGTTTTGCATGTATTCTTTTCTCCCGTTACCTGTTACTGAGATTCTAATGGAATGTAGAAAAGTGCTAATTTCATTTAAAACTGCTTCCAAACTTCTCCTTCACTTCAAAATTCTCTTATAAAAATTTCTGTATCAAAACTAAAACTTTTATTATTTATAATTATTTAGATTGTGTTGTGTCAAACATTGCTATAAATATTTAATTGAATGAGTTCAACTTATTATTTTATAATAGATTGTGGTATTGTATTTGTGTATTGTTGCACGAGATTACCACTGTTATTAGGTCCACCCTCCATCCCACCCCCAAAAATTGCCGCTATCATCTTTCAGGCTTTTTTAGTGTAAGCCATTTTCACCTCTGATTACACGCAAATTTCGCAGACAGATTGTGCAATTTTAAAAGTCTGTCGCAGACAGCTACAAAACTTTCTGCCACTGGGGTCTTCAATAAGTAATTACTCCAACTCTTTGTCTTCGAACTTTTTCGGTGCGCTAGAGTTTCTTTATCTCCAAGATCAGAATAATTATTTTTTAAGCCTCAAAACCAGCGTCTGCATGTGATTTCCGACCAAGCATGCTCACCATAAGTCTGAACAAGATTCTGTGTGCTTCAGCTGCAGATTTGTTTTGAATGAAATAGTGCAGTAAAATTCCATGCAAGTGCTTTTTACTTTGCAGAAAACTTAACATTTTTAGAGCTAAGGGGGAAAAAATGTTGTTTGCACTGTGGTGAACTGACATACACTAAAGTTCAAGCTTACGGACTGTACTTCCTTGTAGAGGTGTCTTCATCTGAAATTACATGCATGTAGTCTTGGTAATGCCATGTGTTAAGAAACAGCGAGAACTTATTCAAGGTGGTGACAATCAGGGAAATCATGGAAAAATCAGGGTACTTTACCAAACTGGAAATATCGGGAAAAAATCAGGGGATTTCGTAAAAACACCTAAAAATCATAGAAGTTTTCATTTTCTCCCTGAACATGACAGAAAGATCGCCAAACAGGCGTTATCTTAGCCATGATTGCACAGGATTTACTGCTTTCTAGTTGAATCTCGCCAAGTAAACAGTATTACTATTTTTATAAAATATTTTTAGTGCAACAACTTGAGGAATAATTTTGCGTTCTGATATGCTGTGCATTTGAAGTGATTCCTGTTTTTTTAATTGTATTAATTTCTCTAAGATTTAAAATTTTTCATTTTATTTTAATTTTTGTGTATTTTAACAAAATCAACAAATAAAAAAAAAATAAAAATAAAAAATTTTTTTCTCATCAGCATAGTTTTTTTTTTGTATTGCAGTGGTTGAGCAAATATATTACACAAGAGTGTGATATACACCAGGGGTGGCCAACCTGCGGCCCCCGGGTCGTATGTGGCCCACCGTGCAGTTTTCTGCAGCCCGCAAGGAAACTACCAATATTTAAAGTTTGACAACTTAAGTTAACAAAATAAAAATTAAGAAATCCGTTCTGCCTTTTGGAAGTGGAAATAACTTTCAACAATGAACAAGGATATACATACATGATTCTTACACTCATAAACATACATGTATACATAGGGTGCGGCCTATCAAGTGTTTTGGATTGGCCAGGCCTACAGCGTCTGGAATAAACAGTGTGGCAATCGTCTATAACTCTGATGTTAAAATGATGCTACAAAAATTAAGCTTACCCAGATGTCGCTGAGATCGAAGCTATTGCTCAAATCGAAGACCTGATTGGTTTTCCCAGTTTCGTCAGTTTAATCATGTGATCTAAGCATATAATTAACCAATAGGTAGTCTCGGTTTTGTTGTCGTGACCTTAGCTTTGATTACAGTGACATCTGGTGACAGGCTTAATTTTTTTAGTACAATTTTATTCGCCGCTTCCCACACTGTTTATTCTAGACGCTGTAGCCAGGCCTGATATGCACAAAATTATGGGATGTATGTAATAGGTAACGGACATCATGGAAATCCTCAAAATTAGTCCTGGTAATCAGGGAACATTATTTATGAATTTCTGTAGCCACCCTTTTATTCAAGGTCCTAATAAATGCTGAATACTTTCTTTGTGATATTGGGTTGCTAGTTTCATTGAGATTCTTCTGAGAGTGCATTTTAATGTATGGAATCAGACATACACTTGAAATATATGTCTCTGAAAGCAAAATACAATGAACTAGCAACTCGTACAGATAAGCATTTTATTTGTGCAGTATGTAAATAAACTATCTCGGCCATTCTTACTATAAGAAAAACACCATTTGTATTTTTTTTATATGTGTTTATCTATAAATGTCATTTATGATGTGTGCTTTGAAATTTTTTTTTTTTTTTATGATGTCATTGAGAGCTTGTTTAAAACTCACCCAAAATAAGGTAATTGTTTATGAATTGTTTGATAATGTTAAATAAATAATTAAATGAAATAACTGTGCATGTTATATGTGTAGATAAAAAAAAAATGTTTTATGTCTGTTGTATATACTTATACTGTCTTAAGTTTTTATCAAGAAAATTTTAATTATGCATTTTAATCTAAAGGGATTTGTTTGTTAAATCTGTGTCAAATAATGTTTTAAAATAATATCTGAGCTTGTACAGAAGAAAAAAATTATAAGATATGCTATTTGTCTTTTTTAAATGTAAATTGTGTTAGTTTTGTAACAATATATATATATATATATATATATATATTATCTTTTTTAAATTACTTACTTTAATTGTTTCAAAATCTTCAAAGAAAATTATAGTAATACACAGGGTTCAACACTAGAGGGTGGATTGTGAGAATTTCACTATATTTTAAAAAATCACTCTCAGAAATACATCATATGGAGGAAATTCCCCTACTTTTATTTTGCATTGTTCATTGAGTATTACATCTATTTTTTAGTTGCATCGGGTAATTCATTGGTTTGAAACCTGTGACCTTCTGTTTTTGATTTCTAGTAATTTTTGATTAAATTAATAAAACAGAAAGGAAAAATTGAGTAACTATTTTTAAAAAACATTTTAATTCTAAAGATTTGTTAAGAGAATATATGAAATATATACCATAAAATCCCAAAAGTAACCCCTCCCTCGAATGTAAGGCCCCCCCACCCACCCACCCCCTTTCCTTGAGGATGGTGAAATTATTCCATTTTCTTAAATATAACTCCTCCACCCTTTTTATCTCTCCTACCACTGGGTGTACATACAGAGTGTCAGTAAATCTATCTTTCACCATATCTTCAGTGCTGATACACATTTGTAAAAGGAATTTTGTGGTATTCAGGGGTGTTTGTGTTTCAGATTTTTTATTTTATTTCCCACCAGTAATTACAAATTGCATTTTTAGCTATATTTAATTGCTAGACATTACTAGAAAATTACTAATACAGTACAAAGCCAAAAATCCAGACTCCAAAAATCCGGAATCGCCAAAAATCCAGACAATTTCGGCGGCGTTAATCATCATCATCAACAACGATTTTTTTTTTTTTTTTTTAAGTATAAATATATCTAAATAAAAAACCGAAAAAGTATTTTATTTCTTAGTAATTTTCAAAACTGGCATTTGCAAAGTCTGAAAGAGGAGGGAGAAGATGATTATAATAATAGTAACAATTCTTAAACATTTATCTAATTGAGAACTAAATTCTATATTCTATTTCAATTATGCTCAAACTTTTAGATGAAAAACCTAAAGTATTTAAAAAAAAAAAAAAAAAAAATCACTGAAATGTTTTAAAAGTGGTATGTTTTTCTAATACTACTAATTTTTGTATGCAAATATTTCAATAAATGGTTTTTTTTTTAGCTTTATTTATAGTTAAAGTTGATAAAAAAAAATATTACAGAATATATTTAACTAGTATGTTGTGGCCACCACAAGACTTTCTTCTATATTTTCCTATACAAATTCACAATGTTAAAAAAAAAAAAAATATTTTTTCTTTTTTTGTTAAAATTAAAAAAATCAATAACTTTGTTTTAAATTATCACATAGTTCAACCATTCGTTTTAAAGGTATTGACGAGACCTTTTGAAAGATACCCATCTTGAAAATTTAACCCCCCCCCCCCCCAGGGGATAAGCGATGCCCCAACATGCACAATTTTTTTTTTTCCTAGTTAACACTACTATCATCAATAATTCATATTAATTTTACAATCATAAGTTAAGAATAACTCTCATTATGTACATTTATACGAAATTTTGTCCTATACTGCCATGTTAAAAATTTAGAAAAAATACGATCACAGCGCCACCTGTTGAGCGATTGATCCCCAAATCTAATCAGTACTAGTTTATGTCAGGGTGCAACTAAATACCAAGTTTGGTTAAATTTCACTCATTGGTTCATGAGATACAATGGACACAAAATTCGTGATACACACACACAGACAGACATTTTCTAAAAACTATCAATTCGTGCTCAGGACATCCCAAAACGTGTAAATCCATCAAAAAACGGAGGTAGAAAAATTTCACGAATCCAATACTTTCACTATATTACATATAGAAGAAAGTAAAAATTGTAATATATTATTTTTCACCTGAATTTGCATATTATCCAAGTACTTAAACCAAAATTTTATATTTTTTAATCATGACCAAAAATCCAGAAAATTCAAAAATCCGGAATCGCAGCGGTCCCGACGATTCGGGATTTTCGGCTTTGTACTGTAATATATACACAAAATCAGATTAAAAATAAATTTTGGAACAGATTAAGTGATAAGTACTTGAGCAATTCCTTTTGCATTTTTGATGAAATTTTAGATTCTGCTTCTTGAAGCAGCATCAGCTCTTAATCATAAAAGGGAAAAGATGAAAAGCATCCATTTTTAACATTTTCTTGATTTTTTACACTTGTTTGATTTGCATTTTTGTAATTCTTGAAAGAAAAAAACCTAAATTAATGTATGTAATTTCTCACGCAAGTTTGAAAAATCTCTCAGTATTTTTTATTTTTTTTCTAGTGTGAACCCTGATACAAATTATAATGTTCTTCATTTTATTATAAAAATTTGTTTTATTTAACAAGATAGCTTTTGTAAAATCAATTGTGTCCATTTGTTAATCTCTTACCAATAAAATTTATAGGTGTACAAATACTTTATTTTATCTATTTATTTTATTTTTTATAACTGCTATCAGTATATTTCTTAGAAAACTGAATTAGTTTTAGTGAAAAAATCAAAGTATTTTAACCATCTACAAAACTATATACAGTAGACAATCAAAAATCCGCACAGCTCAGGACCAGAGGTTGTGCGGATTTTAGGATTTGGCAGATTTCAGGGCCCTTAAATAATGATTATCACTTTTAATAATAAAAGCAGAATATTATTCAAACTAAACACACACTAACGAATAATGACACAATTTCACTTGAATGTTAAATTATTAGATACATAAGAATAGCACTGAACATTAAAAGATTGTACATAACGAAAATAATAAATAAAAATGAAATTTGTCAAATTTCGATAAAATATATTCACATGTAGTTTGTTATCAAAACTACACTTGTACATACATCATTGAGATTTTCTTTTTTTTTTTTTTTTCTCTCTGCATATTATAAATTCTCATTTATTCTTATTTTGTAACACAAATTTATTGTTTTAAGAATTTAAGTTAGTACATTCGTATGGTTATGTCTTAATCAGATAACATTTTTAAAAATTATTTTGTTATTCTATACCTCATTGATGGATTTAATATACTGTCAATAATTTCATTATCAGTAACTTATTTCTGATAGACTTTTATGTTATTAATTTTCTTTTATGATCATAAAATGCAAGTACAGAATCTGCATTCGAGATCATTTTTAAAAATTCTGATTTGCAGTTTGTAATTTATTAATAGTGAATTTTATAGTTTATATATTTGACAAGCTGTGCGAATTTCGGACTTTGGTGGATTTTAGGTCGGCGGATTTCTGGCTCTCTACTGTATATATTTTTAATTACTATTACTGTTTTTTTTTTTTTTTTAATTATTAAGCCCATCAATCCAGATTCAGAAATTTTCGATGAATTTTACTGGATGTGTAGTAATAATCTATTATTTTAACTATAAAAATCATCATCGTCATAATATTTAAAAAATATATTTATGTATTTATCTGTCTTTCTTATATTGAATTTTATGTATCCCATGTCAAAAAAAAAAAAAAAAAAAAAAAAAAGTCTATTTTATTTATATCAAGAGTTGTTTATAATGATTAACATTGAAGAAAGAAGTTATTTTCAGCTGTAAAATCAATTTTGTAAGATTTTGGCTCAAATTGTATTTAAGGGAATTCTGCGTTTTCGCGCTCCCCCTGTGAAAGAAAAATGTTGTGAAAACTTTTGTAGTATTAAAATTTTACTCTGAACAGTACATTACAAACACAAAAAAATTCCTGACTGTACAAAAATTCATCTGTAGTTATGTTGTTGTTATATGTATGTATGTACATATATTTCATGTTACATTCAAAATTCAGTGTTTTTAAATAATCATATTATTTATATTGTTTTTCTCAATTAAATATTTTTTGTTTAAGCAAAAATTTGTTGTTTCATGAAGTTTTTTTTTTTTTTTGGTATTTATGCTCAATATTTATACAAGAGCTTATGATAAATTTTCATTTTTATAGCATCCTAATCCTACACTGCACACTCATGCGTTTATGAATTAGTTAAAATTTCATCCGCTATTAAATTCAGCGGGGAAAAAATTGTTTCTTAACTAAATAAATTTACCTTAAACAATATCCTTTAAAAGTCTTAGCATATATATTTCGGGTAGCATCGTACCCATCATCAGTGCCAAAGTCTGTTCTTCTGAGGTGGTTTCTTTGTGGTGTACCAAAGTAACCATCTCAGAAGAACAGACTTTTCACTTGGCACTGATGACATGTACGATGCTATCCGAAATATATATGCTAAGACTTTTAAAGGATATTGTTTAAGGTAAATTTATCTAGTTAAGATTATAAATATAATCCTTTTTTAAACAGTATAAAAAATTGCTTTTTTTCCCCTCTGATTTACATAAAAATAGATCATTTGCCTCATATTATACTAAACTTCATCAATATATGGTAGCACTAAATAGTTTTAAAGAAGTTAATAAATCTTTTTTGAATATTGCACTATTCATGCTTTGGATAGATTTAGGGGATAAATTCCACTTGCAGTTTTCATCACTTGACTAGATACAATCAAAGCTGAAATATTCAGTGTCAAAATAGAAATCAGTGCACAACGATTCATATAATGTGTCAAATACAGATTTTGATTTTGGAACAGTAAAGAAATTATCAAAGTATTTTTTATAGCCTTTTTTAGTCCTAAATATTGTATTTAAAAAATAATAAAAAAAAAAGGCTCAGAACTAAAATTTGTACTGTGTAAGATGAAAAGAATAAATCCTTTGCATAATTGAGAAGGAAACTTTGACTGTTAGGCCGTGGGCCATAGCTTGATATCGTTCAAGTCCGTTTCAATTATCGAGGGGCAATTTCAAATTAATGTTAAAATTAAAAGAATATTCTATTATCTACAAATTCGCAATGTTCTGGTCTGAAGATGTGCATATTATTTTAAAATTGATTAAATTAATTCTACAAATTTGACATTTCTGCAGTCCTGCTATTCTACGTACACTTAGAGATAGTCAAATTCTATACTCATTCATTCGCTTATCCTCCAATCAGAACAGTAATTTTCTTTCCGCTGATATTTTTAGCCCAATGACGGCTGATGTTAGTGCGTGCACTACCATTTGATATGTTTTGTTTATGTTATTTTGAGTATTGTTGACATTTTGATCCTCTACTATTGCTTTCTTTTCGTAATCTTTAAGTAATTTTTAAGTAATCGTTACATTTTAAAATAATCTTTACATTTAATATAATGTGAGAAAAAGAATGACATGCTGTTAATTGGGAATGAGATAAATTCAAAAATATAGTATTCTTCTCAAATAAGATCTAGAGTTTCTCTCGACATTATTATCCTATGTATTACGATCTGTTTTTGTCTATATTTTTAAGTAGCACTTTTACAGGTAATATAATATCAGAAGAAATTACTTATTGTTTGCACGTCAGGGATGAGATACATTCAAAAGTGATATGTTTTTATCAAATAAGCTTGGCTAATGTGAGATTGTGTGCTGATCAGTGGAAAGCTTTAAATGTGCATGAAAGAAAAATATCTACTGATTTGCTTCTTCTTCCACTTAATGAATTGTCCAAACTGCCTTTAGACAACAGCATAGGTTACTATAGAAAGTGTTACAGTAAGTTTCTGAAATGTAGCTAAATTACAGCTGAAACATCAGTAGAGGTCTCCATGTGGAGACTCAAAAGTATTTTGAGTTCTGTTTGTGTGTCTATTTCTCGTGTGATAACGGCCACAAAAACCGCACTATATTGACTTGCAATTTCGTACACATGTTCATAAGCCACACAGAATTAGCTGTATAGTTTTAGGTGTGTATTCCATTTGTAGTTAGTGTACAGGAGCACACCAAAGTTCTTATCATTACAGCCTATGGACAGAATTTGTATGTACCGTGATAGCGGCCGCAAAAATCTCCCGATTGACTTGCAAGTTCGTATACATGCTCAGGCTCTGTATAGAAATAGCTATGTAATGTTTTATGTCCAGATTATTTATGGATCGTGTACAGGGACACAACAAAATTTTTCTTATCATTACAGCCTATGGGGTGAATTTCGTTTAAGCGAATTTTAACTTTGTTACTCTGCAATCAACGAAATGAAATTAGTGTACATTATTGAGATGCTTAAAGGATGTTTTCCATAGAAATTAAATATGTGTGCCTAGGCTTCATACTTAATGTACAGGACCTTACAAAAGTATTCAGACAATGTCATGTAAGCATCCAAATTTTGTCAAATTTTGAACAATTATTTTTGAAAAATGTAGAATAAGTTGAAATGTTTTTACTAGTGTTCTTTTATAGAGAACAGCAAAAGAATTTCATAACATTAGAACTTATGGGAAAATTTTTGTCTAAGCTCATTTTAACGTGTTTATGCTGCACTCAGTAGAATTAACATATATTATAATCATACTTAAAAACATGTTTTCTCTCTCTCTCTCAAAAAAAAAAAAAAAAAAAAAAAAGAGGTATGTATAAGCTAAATTTATTTACAGTATTATACAAAAGAATTCCGATAACATTCTGTAATCATTCAAATGATGTCAAAATAGGTTGAAATATAAGTGAGTTATAATTAATTAGGTGTACTATTTTTATTAGCGTATGTAATAACAGTGGCTCTTTTTCAGGGATACACAAAAGAACATCGTACCATTATGGTCTATAGACAATGTATGTACTAAAAATGTATTTTAACATGGTTACATTAAATATTATGAAATGTTATTAGAATGTTTAAAAGCGTGTTTTTCTGTGGGAAATTGTGGGCATAGAATTGATAATTAGTTTATAGGGTTACACAGGATAATCTTTTTGCATGAAATTTGGTACATGTATTTATGATTTAAATACTTGTACCAAATCATAGTTTGGTACAAGATTATGTATCAAATAATCTAATGGCCTTCTATTTATATAAGGAATTATTAGAAGACTGTTATTAGTATAATTATACATATAATATGGAGTAAATAAATATTATGAATGATCTATTGAATAGTGAGTGATGGAAACAGGACGTTGAGGCTTCTGATCAGCAGATCAACTAGTTATTAATATTTTATGTTTTTTATCACTTTTTTTCAGGAATACGATTTTAGTACTTGCATGCAAGTTAGTTTAAAATTTATTCAACGAGTCACAATATTACCAGAAATAGATTGCGCACAGCTATAAACCAGCATCGTAAATGTAAACTCAGTTCCTTCAAATTGGAATCAATTTTCCAAATTTATGTGCAAAGCTTACTTCCAGAACATTTGATATTTTCATTACCTATTATATTAGCAACATTTTCAGATTGCCCCCGAAAAGTTGAAATGAACTTGTTTTTAAATGACATTTTTAGCATGCGGCCCACGGTCTATAAGTGTTTATTAAACCAAATTCATAACAAAAGCAGAAAATGAACAATTCCAGAAATCAAATCTGGGTATTTTGGCATTATGCAGCAATGCTCTACCACTCAGCTAAACTAGTCAACTTTTGATGGGAATTATTAGCTCACTGCATCATTATTTGCAAAATCAGTGAAAACTTCCAAGTGTCATAATGTTGCTCAAGAGTCAACTGGTTTATTAGTAGTTAGATATTGGTGTATTACACTGAAGAACCAAGGTTCAATTTTTGGCTGGTCACATTTTATTGCTAAAATTATTCCTTTTCGCCTTTTCATGAAAAATTTGTGATAAATCTTTTCCTTTCAGATTTTGGTTTCTAGGTTTTTCTACAGGAATATATATATATATTTTTTCCCTTTAATTAAAAAATAAAATAAATAAATTTTTAATGTAATGGGTGACTTTTTGAGGGAAATAAAAACACTTTTCTATCTATTTTTAAAGTACTTGTAACATTTTCATGATGATGATGATGATAACATATCTATATTGTGTGCGACACTTTTTTCACAGACTTTAAAGCAATAACAGTTTTTGCATCCAATTGAACATACACAGATTGTTTCCCTACATTTTTGTAACGTGATGACATTGCAGAAAGTGATTTGCATTTTATGAAAACGATTTCGTATTTATAATTTCTCAGTTGCATTATGTGATTTGGCAAGTTTAGAATAATGATCTGTTGTCATTTTGATTTGATGAGAATGTAGAATTAACAGATTAAAAATATGGAAAAAGTTCCTAAAATTAATAAATGGCGTGAAGGTAATATAACTATACCTTCTAATAAGAAATATTTATATCTTCTTAAATTGCAAACTATCTCTAGTCACACACCTTCATCTGATGCTTATTTAACAAAGAAAAAAAAAGTCGTTTCGGCTCATTCGGAAGGGTAGGTTGATTTATTTCTCCTTATCGAGTAGCCACCATTTTGTTTCAAAATGGCAGCTACAAATTATTAATGGACTTGGTGAAATTTGAATGATAAATCCATTTTTCAACTTTAGTTTGAATTGATTAAGTATTTCAAAAATTACCGTGATAACAAATTTTCAAGTGGCCGCTACTTGGAAACAATATAATAGAGCAAGTTGCACAGCAAACTCGTCCAAGATATTTAAAGCATAAGTTCACTGTCAAACTTTGGTTTGAATTAGTACAGTGTTTCAAAAGTTATTGTTATGACAAATTTTCAAGTGGCAGTCTAAGTGACTTCAACTTAGAAACAAAATGGCGAAGCAACTTGTCCAGCGAAATCATACAAGATATTTGTATGATAAGTTCATTGTCCAGCTTTAGTTCAAATTAAAGCAGTATTTCAAAAATTATCCTGATATGAAATTTTCAAGTGGCACCTTGATTTCAAGTGTTCACCACTTGGAGAAAAGAAAAAGGAGTGAGATGCCCAACAAACTTATGAGATATTTGAATGATAAATCAACTACCCACATTTGATACAGTATTACAAAAGTTAACATAATGACAAATTTTCAAGTGGCTGCCACTTGGAAATAAAATTGCAGATCAAGTTACCAAGTGATCTTATCCAAGATATTTGAACCATAAGTTCACTATCCAACTTTTGTTTGAATCAGTTTAGTATTTTAAAAGTTATCGCAATGGCATATTTTCAAGTTGCAGTGTGATTTCAAGTGAACGCAACTTGGAAACTAGATGTCGGAACAAGTTGCCCAAAGAACACATCCAAGATAATCATATGATAATATCACTCTCCAACTTTGGTTCAAATTGAATCATAATTTAAAAAGTTATCAAGTTTATAAATTTTCAAGTGGTAGCCTAATTTCAAGTTGTCTCGCTTAGTTTATAACATCAGCACTTTATTAAAAATGGCAGATAAATTCATTAATAAACTTGGTTGTGACCCTTATATGGTCTATGTAAACATCAAAATTCAAATAAATTAGGAATATGCATTTAACGATTTGAATTTGAAATTTTCAAGTGGCCTCCAATTGAAAACAAAATGATGGAGCAACATGGTTAAGAAACTCATCCAAGATATTCACAAGATAAGTTAAGACACTGTTCAAATTTGGTTTGATTTAGAGTATTATTTTGGAAGTTATTGTGATTTTAAATTTTCAAGTGGTAGCCTGATTTCAAGTGGCCTCGCTTCAGTGGTGCCGACTATGTGGGGGCTCGAGCCCCCCCAGAAAATTTTCTGTAGGGGCTCAGCCCCCCCCAGAAATTTTGAATACTGATTCCCTATTAAACAAGAAATTCTTTCCTTTATTTCTCATTTAGTTTTTTACCAAAATCATAGCTGTAAAGTAAGGTTGTTGCAATTGAAAATGGACATAAATCGACTAAGAAAAAAAAGAAAAACAAGAAAGGCTGAAACTCTCTGTATGGGGCGCAGGAGGGGAGTTCAGAGGAAGATGATTCCCTTTGCTGTGCCATGGAAATCCCAATCACTTATGGTTTGTGCATGAGGAGCAAAAGTTTTCAGAAAGATCGATGCAAAGTAATATAACTATTTTCCAAAAGTTACTGCCATATTGTTATTACATTTTTTATTTTTATTTTATTAATATTTTATACGCATGATGCTACTCTCTTTCCTAAGTTTAAGTGAAAATAATTTTTATAAAGGTTTCTGAGATGTTTAATTCGCCTTTAAAAAAAATTCTTTTATTTATATTTGCATTTTATTTATTTGGTTGCTTCTTTTTTCCCTTGGCATTTTTAAATAAAAATGAACTTTTTTGGATGTAAGTCATGAATTTATAAACAATAAAAGGTATATAATATTGCCCCCCCCCCTCCACTTTTTTTTTATGAAACTTTTTATTTTAGGAAAATAAAACTTGATAATCTGGTGTGTCACACGACTACCCTGAAATTTAATACTATAAATGCAGGTTGGAGATTAAGGGGTAAGATATCGAGGACTGTTATGCAAACCTATGTTAAAACAATTCAAATTAGGCTTCGGAACAGCTTTATTTGACAAGTAATTCTGTGTGTGGGGAGCTACCGCCCCCCTCAACCCCCTGTTTCATTACTTTACCTACATTTTTCTAGAATTCAAATCTGTTATTAAATTCAAAAGTTCATTCAAAATTATTCAGGCAACTTTCACACCAACATTCCTAAAAACATGATTTTTGGATTCAAGGGACCTCAAAACGTGTAAATATAACATAAACTCAATTTAGAAAATTTGACCCCAAAACAATACTTTCTCTATCTTATGTGTAAGAAAAATGTAATAAATCGATTTAGTACGAAAAATATGAACGTAGTGATATTATCTTCATT
Source organism: Salticus scenicus (assembly GCA_963930645.1). Lineage (NCBI taxonomy): Eukaryota > Metazoa > Arthropoda > Arachnida > Araneae > Salticidae > Salticus > Salticus scenicus. The sequence continues at coordinate 709,367 of CAWVNO010002001.1, forward strand.
TGTCCTATTGCCTTAAATAATTAATTAATTAATTAATTAAAGATCATTGCAGAAAATTTTGGAGTGTAAGGCTGATTTTTTAAACCAATTATGTGAAAAACACCAGAGTCGGGTATCGAACCCGGGCCTTCCGCTTTACGTGTGGATGCTCAAACCATTGAGCTACCCTGGCTGATTACCAGCTAGGCATTTCTCATATAACATTCATTGGCAAAGTCACTGTATCTGTACACACAGCTATATCAAGTGACATTAATAGTCATGGCACAACTCCAATAAACCACGAAATTTTAATTTAATTTAGAAATTTATTCATTAACCCTGAAAGTTCATTTCAGAAAATTTTGGAGTGGAAGGTTGATTTTTTATACCAACTATGTGAAAAATACCAGAGCTGGTTATCGAACCCGGGCCTTCTGCTTTTAATTAAATATATTTAGAATTATTATTATTATTTTTTTTTAACAGCTGTTAAAAAAAAATAATAAATTTTATGGCCCATTGGAGTTGTGCCATGTTCAAATTTGTCACTTGATATAGCTGCTCTAATGCAGACTCGGTGACCTTGTCAACATAAATTATGTGAGAAGTGCCGAGCTGGTTATCAGCCAGGATAGATCAGTGGTTAGAGCATCCACACGTTAAGCGGAATGGCCCGGGTTCAATTCCCGGCTCTGGTATTTTTCACATAGTTGGTAAAAAATCAGCCTTCTACTCCATTCTATCAAAATTTAATTAAAGATAGTTTATGAAATTTTAACATTTTAAGTAAAAATGAAAAGTAAGAACAAATATTGTTTTTAAAATTTAAAGAGAAGATATAGCATTATTTCAAGATTCTGCCTTTCCCCTCCAATTTTAACTTAACCATAAGCACAATATTGGTTTCAAATTGAAGTGGCCGATGGCCATATTATCCCAGTGAACTTCCTGCTACTCTTAACTTTGTTTTATAAATTCGATTTACATTAATTTTATAAACTAAAGGGCAAAGATTATGATGGCATTTTCAGGACCAGCTTTGGGGCCCTTTGCTACTCAGGGCCCCTGTGTTAATCAGGCCATTGTTTGTGTGTGCATATGTTCTTTTCCTTGGGTAAGTGTGTGTACATTATTATACCATATTTGATGACCTTGTATTAGAAATGTGATGCTCCCCCCCCCTCAAAAAATAATCCTGGCTACGGCCTTGGTTCGAGCCCCCCCAGAAATTTTTCAAAGTTGGCGCTGCTGCCCCGCTTAACTTAAGATATCTGCCACTTTATTAAAAATGGCAGATAAAGTTCATTAATAAAGTTCATTGAGACCCTTATGTGGTCTATATTTACATCAAAATTCAAGCAAACCTTACTTTAAATACGCTTTTTACAATTTGGGTTTGAAATATTCAAGTGGCTGCCACTTGAAAACGAAAAATCGGAGCAACTTGGTTAACGGACTCATCCAAGATATTTATAAGATCAGTTCCCTGTCCAAATTTGGTTTGATTTGGAGCATTATTTCGGGAGTTATCATGATGACAAAATTTTCATTATAGATAGATAGATAAACAAAGTGATTGCAGTAGGTTGATTTCTAAGTAGAAATAAAGAGTGTCAAATTGAATGAAAATTAACTGTAAAATCACCTGATGTTCCTCCATTCGACTTTTGCACTTTTAAAACAAGCATTAGAAATATTGGTGTCAACTCATAGGGATTCACAGCATTCCTAAAATTTTATTATGTTTGCCACCACTATCTGCCAGTAAGAAATCTTTCTTGAATATTTTAATGCTATTTTAATCAAAAGTTTTTTTTTTTTTTTTTTTTTTTTTTTTTTTAAAGCAGTGACAATATAATAAAATAATCATAAAATTTTAGAAATGCTGCAAGACCTGTATGGGGGCAAGGAAAGCAGTTCTGTCTTACAAGGAAACATTCAAAAGGTGTCATCTTCAAAAAGTATTGAAAAAAATATATGTGATTCTACTCTTCATAAAACACCAAAAAGTGAAAAAATTATCGGCTGAAATTAATTACAGCGGCCCCAAAAAATTATCAAAATTAAGCATTTTTGGCAATTAAGCACTGTTAGGCGATACGTTTGCTAGCACCGAGATTGACGTGTATGAACAGAACCATGTTTTGCTTTTCCGCCAAGTACTGAAAATTAATCACCTAGCAGTGTGAAATCGCCAAATACGCTTAATTTTGATAATTTTTTGTGGTCGCTGTAATTAATTTCAGCTGATAATTTTTTCATTTTCTGATGTTTTATGAAGAGTAGAATCACATATATTTTTTTCAATACTTTTTGAAGATGACACCTTTTGAATGTTTCCTTGTTAGAAAATTCCAATTGGTAAAAAAAAATTTTTTTCTTTTTATGTCATTTAGAGATTTAAAGTTACATAAATAGAGTTTTATTATGTAAACTGTTACGTACAGTGCTAATTTTGGGATACACTATTTAACCCACAGGTTGCTCTAACCTTTTTTGGCGAGTAAAGTTTGAGTCGGCTTGGCTTTAAGTTTTGTGTGTTTGGGTTGAACTGAAACAAGTAGTGTAGTTTTTGTAAATAAAATGTTCCAGCTCTCATTTCATGCATAAAAATTTGTTATAGGAGGTGCTCATACACAGACATGCTTAATCACCTCAACCGACTGTGCAATCAACCATATGAGGGCAGCTGAATTTTAAAAATATAATGAAATTTAGTTTGCCCTCTCTTTAGCTGTATACACTAAAATTAAATCAATATATATTTTTTCATAATAGCCACTTCACATATCAAGTTTGGTGTATTTATATGCCATAGAAGCTGAATTATAGCCTTCATGTACACTGAAAAAATTACCGCATAACAGTCTATTGGATGGCATGCTACTAGTCATGTCTAACAACCTATTGGATGACAAACAACAAGATTAAGTTCAGGTAATTTTTCATGTTGATTTTCTTACATATCAAATTTTCTGCTATTATACACTAGAGAAGGTGTGATTGAGTTTTCCTGTAAGTAGGAGAGATAATATTGTAGTTCTTCAATATTTGGTGGCAGCAGAATCAATAGTGCATATACTTTGGGTATAAACTTTTCAGCAGAAAAATTAAATCATTATTTCTACCATCCTGTAACTGGCAAAGAGATATTTATCATCATGGATCCTTGCGGTGGCGGATTTCCAAAACACTGACATTCACAATTGAATATTGCAATTGTAAATTTTTTATTGGCCTAGAATAACATTTTGAAAAGTCTTAGCCCCACCCCCCCCCCCCCCCAAAGTTAAGTTCTGGATCCGCCACTGGATCCTTGGCATATGTTAAACTTAGTTATAGGGATCTGTCTAGACTTTTCAGACAGAGTTTTGACAAATGTTTTTGTCAAATTGTGAAAAATTTACACGTAATTTTGTGAATTTAAATTTAGTGTGAAAAACAAGTTTTTCCGAACTTTTCGGCTAGGGTCCTCTTTTTGTGAAATTGCAAAAATGTAATTTTGCAAAATAAAACTACAATTAAGGTTTTATTTTAGACCATGATGGTTCACTTTTATAGTGCTAAACCCACTTATGCATAGAAACCTTTTATAAATTAGAAATTGAATATCAGCTTTTGGGAAAAATACAGCAGAGCATGTCCAATTATTCACGTAGCTTGTTTGTCCTATGAAAGATTAATTTTTGAAATAAAACAGATTAATCAAAGGTCTTCTTTTAAGGGGAAAAATTTTGTGAAGGGTCCTTTTTTAGAATAAATAAGCGAGAAAAAAAAAAATAAATAAATACAAGTTAGATTTATAATTTTAAATAAAATGTTAACAAAAATCTTATAATGTACCGTATATTTCCATGTATAAGCCGAGAATTTTTGGAAATTTTTCAGAAGCTGAAGTATGGGGGTCGTCTTATATTCGAGTCCACATTTCTAGCAAAAAAATGCACTTTAGAAACAATGATTGAATGTATATATTTTAACCACTTCACCGGCCATCCCGAGATAACTTGGGGGAAATGTAACCTTCCACATACTACAGTGGCCAGTGAAGTGGTTAAGCTTAAAAACTATATATAAAGTAAAATAGTGATATTAAACCTTATTTTTAAATAATTATCACTTATAAAACTCTTAAATTAGCAATTTTAAATTTATTTCTAGAGCAGCTCGATGTAGTCACGTGTGTTTACATTTTTTTTTTTTTTTTTGACTTGCTGATAGCTGACGTCATTGGCAGATTGCACAAACGGAGTAACTTCTCTGTCTGATTCGGAAATAGTATAAGAGAAACTTGAAAAAACAGGACTCCTGATCATATTTTTAATTTATACAATTAAATCATCTCTGTTTAAAATGTTTCTAGGCTTACACTATCAAAAAAAGTGGCAAATCTTCTTTTTTTTTTTTTTTTTTTTTGAAGATTGCCTTGAGGCACTGGAAAAAATACTCAAAAGTAGAAATATACAAAATAATTTAGATACGTCATTAAAAAAAATCGACACAATCGGTCTTTAAATGGCTTATTTATGCAAACATCCAGCGACAGCAGCATCGATGTTAGGCCCCCTGGTATTTCGGCGACTATCGTTTTCAGCTGCCGGCACTTGTACTTCACTGTGTGTGCGAGAGCGTCTGTTCGATGCCTGTGCTAGCCTCCCTTCTGATAAGGTTGCCAGAGTTAAAACTATTGCCGTTGGTGAACACACAGCAATCATTTTACGTCATAGCTAAGGAATTCAGTTGGATAAGCATGCATTTCGCGCAATTTCATTGGACAGATTATCCTAAAAGTTTTTTAGATTGGCAATATTTTCACCATTTTGGCAATATACTTGAACTTTAAAAGAGTATTTTTTCAATTCGGCTTATACACAGGTTTGCAGTTTTGGGCAAATTTCTGAAGGGAAAAATGTACTCTCGTCTTATATACGGATCGGCTTATATTCAGAAATATACGGTAATCACACTTTGTAAATTCCAACTTAATGACTACATTTAAGACAATTATCCCTAACACATTTTAATAACAAACTAGTTAATACCCATCAAAATTTGACGAATGATGTGCAACTAAAATCTTTTCACCGCATAAAGTTAAAAAAACCCTTGCTTTAATATTTCGCATTGCTCTTAACCGATTTAAAAAACCCTGATTTAATCAATTATCTTTTGGTTGGAGGGAGGAGGGATACATTTCATGAAATTTCAATATACAAAATTTAAGCATAGTCAATATATTAAAGATAAAATCCTAAGGTTTTCCTATTTTTACTCTAAATATGACCAAAAGAATGTTAGGAGTAATTAAAAGAAAGGCAGAATGTATATAAATTAACGAAAGAATAAATATTTCTTAATGACATAGTATCAATATTTGTGATAATACTTATCAAAGCATCAAGCATGTAAGTTAATCCCACAATAGAATTCCTCCTTGTCACACCAAATCGACTAATAATCTATAGAACTGCACTCGTAGTAAGAAAATTAATTATGGATCATTTTATATAAAATTGGTCTCATTTGCAAAGATTTTATGCATATGAATAAATGAATGAAAAATCAATTTTTTTTTTCCGTTTAAAAAAATATTAATAGGTATGAAATTCAAAATTGTAGTACATATTTTATCTGAGACATCCTTAAATACTCTAATTTCATTATATTAAATAGAATTTTGTCATTTTTATATTTTTGTATGAAATGAACAAGGATTTTTCACTGGTGACTATGATACTGGCAGAACAGTTTGTACCAATTTTATAGATCCTTTGGATTTTAAGTTTAAGATCAATGCCAAGGGGAGTGTTATAGGGTTCAATTACCAACAAAAATTTACAAACCTGTCAAATTTTTTTAGATATTACTTTTCATCTAAAAAATTTTTAAACTGCAGTTTAAGGGTAAAGAATTTTTATAATTGTCATATATATAAAAAGGAAATATCCATGTCCAACTATGTTTTATAACTTACATAAAGAAAAACTTTATTCAATCATAGCACTGTGCAATTTGTGTATATTATGTTTTATACAGTAGACATGACACCTGGGTGATTTTTTTTTTTTTTTTTTTTTACTTTATCATCTTTCCCTGACAATATTTGTTGCTTGCCAACAAATGCCAGCATCATCCCCTCCCAAAAAAAAAAACATACATACACACAAAAGAACATATTTTTTTTTTTTTTTTTATTTATGCAAAACCTGTTTTTAGTAAATTATATGAGACAAGTGGAATACTGCTAAAGGAAAATATATAACAGTTAGAATAATACATGTAGTAAACAATCAGTGGCGTCGCCAGAAACAATAAGTTAAAGAAAAAAATGCTTATTAGAATTTTCAAGAGGGGGGGGCAAGTCCCCCCCCCTTGCCCCATTGTGCCGACGCCCATGTAAACAATCAACATCAAATTTACTTATAAACTAAGGCTGAGATTGCAGTACCTCAGTCTTTCAATTGATCTTAACATTACAATTCATCATACGAATAGGCATGTTTAAGAACAATTTTAACTTGGTATTGCAGTGCCTCACACATAAGTCTCCCTTGGGAGAAATGAGCTAACCAATTAGAGACAATGAGTGAGCTATGTTGTGATTGTGTGTGCATCCAGTTACAATTTGTCGTAAGATATCTCTAAGGTGATTATAAGTTAGTGAGGCACTGCAATATAATTTGCGCTTTATATACATCTTGAAATAGAATTTACACTTACAATATTCTTAACTAAGGCACCATAATCTGAGCCTAAATAAGCTATATCTTAGTGCTCTGTCCAGATGAATATGTGTCATAATACTTAACCCATTAGTAGTCGCTAGTTGGTCGATTCGCTGCCCATCCCGTCAGTTTTTATTCAACAGCCACCAAAAATTTTTAGAAGTGGTATTTGATATACATAAAAGGCGAATCGACTCGAATAATCCTCGATTATGTATATCAAATGCCACTTCTAAAAAATTTTGGTGGCTGTTGAATAAACACTGAAGAAATGGGCAGCGAATCGACCAACTAGCGATTACTAACGGATTAAATGTACTATAGTGCTCCCTTCCAACATCTCTGTGTTTAGGACTCCACAATGTTTAAAATCACTACCATAATCAAAAGTTCTTCAGTTTATCACCTTCTCAGAGCAAAGCCATATAATGATTTTATGAACAGAATACCTTTTTCAAGATCCGATATACGTTATACAAAAAATTTAACCTTTTTTACTCCCCTGCCCTCAGTCCAAAACATTTTCTATCTATGGACTTGGGTACTTTCCTATCTTAGTGGCCACCACATTTATTATGGTAACATCAAATGAAATGTAAATAGATGAAAGTACTTAAATTTATTAACTCTACAATTTAAATTATTAAAAAATTAAATTACTTAAATAATATATTATTTTTAATTTATTAACTTTCTTTATTGCACCTTGTTTAATGTTATTGTAATAAAAAGGGTGGCAGTTAAAATGGAAAATATCTGTATTTCTTTAAGTCGAGAGTCTTTTGGTTTATATATTTCATAAAGGTTTAAAAAATCCCAGTCATCAGGGCAACTAATATTTCAGGCCTGGTGACTGAAGTTCAAGCAGTTATTATTATTGTCTAAAATTAAAGAAAGAAAAAAAATCTATTTTTCTTTTCCGTTCTTTTTTTTTTTTCTGATGATTGTGATGACTCTAAGAGTGAACTATAATATCTAATGTGCACTGCATATTCCTTGACATTCTGATTATTGATTTCAGCAGAAATCCCTGCGATGTATTGGATGTCTCATAAATCTGTAGACATTTAAAAGATTCATCAAAATTAAAGGAATCTCTAGAATTGAACATGGTTTGTGAAAATGTTATTTTCATGAAGAGGGATTTTTTTTTTTTTAGGGGGCAAAGAAGAAAAAAGTTAAATTTTTCATCGATAGAGGGTTCTGCATGGATGCATAATGAGAAATATGCAAATCAGAGTCCTATAAATAGCAAAATTTCATGATTAGCATGCTTATTTCTTATTTTGACTCCTACTTGCACATACATGAAGTTTTTATTGTGATGCTGACTTTGTGGATAAAGTATTACACAGGCCTATAAAAATAAAGTTTACAAAATTTAATTTGATCATTTCAGCTGATCTTTATGTTTTTTGATATGCTGAAACCAAAAATGCAGCCCATTTTTCTCTATCACGTATAGATGTCAATACAGGGTGTTTACAGACACGATTTCTTACGTATACCATCATAACAATCAGTTGGTCGGTTGATATGGTTTTAAGTCAAACTAGTGCTTCACAATTGCAACAGTAGGCATCTATGATTAATTAATCATGGAAACATATTATAAAACTTACTATATAATTATATTGGTAGAAGAGTAATGGAAGAAACTGTATAGGCAGGCACCCTGTATTGACAAAAATCTATAGGTGATAGGGAAAAACTGGCTTCATTTTCGGTTTCAGCACACCCAAAAACATAAAGATCAGCCAAAATTATAAAATCAAAATTTTACATGTCGGCCTGTGATTAGTGAAATATTTTCCCTCATGTAAGAATCGATGACTGAAGCTGCTGTTAGTGGTGGTGTAACTCATTTGCAAACTGTAATTTGTGGTGATTGATGGCAAACACATGGAATAGGATTTATATACCAGTAATCAACTGCACACAAATAAATATATAGTTTTTCATAGAAATGTGTGATTTTCACAGCACTTTCTATCAACGAAAATTTTAACAATTTTTTTTCTTTATCAAAAAACATAATCCCCCCTTCATGACAATAACTTTTTCACAAATCGCGTTCAATTCTACCAATTCCTTCAATTTTTATAATTTTTTAAAAATGTACACCGACTTAAGGAACACCCAGTATATCTTTCCTACCTAGAACAATGAACTCTGAATTTCTCATGCGTCATTTTCATGCAAACAAAATTTTCAAACACAAATCACTTGAGACATTCTACTTTTATTTTGCAAAGAGGCATTTGGCTGATCTGGAAAATAAAATGTATTCAAATGATATATTTTTTAATGTCTTCAAGCAATAATTACATTATGAAAATTTCAACAGTTGCTGATAACTTAAATAATGGTACTACAATTACACCCAGTGGCAGAAACACCACAACATGGCCACATAGACGCAGACACAGAAAAACGGCTTGTGGACAGTTTTTGTCTCACTGATAAAAAAAAATTTGTTCGCAACTTTCGGATAACAATTCACTTAAAAAAAAAACAGGGTGGCTACAGAAATTCAGAAAAAAAGTTCCCTGATTTTTCCATGATTTCCATGACTAATTTTGACAAATTTCCATGATTTCCGTTACCTATTGTATACATTCCATAATTTTGTGTGTATCACACTCTTGTGTAACATGCTCGCTAAACCACTGCAATTCAAAAAACTATACTAATGTGCAAAAATATCTCTTTTTTTTTTTTTTTCTTACAAAAAGGAAAATAAAATTAAAAATTTTGGAAAAATTACAAAAATATGACTCATCTTAATTGCACAGCATATTAACATCAAGCCATAAAATTATTCCTCAAATTGTTGCACTATTTTTATTTTTTTTAAATGTCAACTTGGTGAATTCAACAAGAAAGCAGCCAGTCCTGTGCAATCATGAATAAGATAACACCTGTTTGACGATCTTTCAGTCATGCTTGCTGGGCAAAAATGAAAATTTCCATGATTTTTGGGTGTTTTTACAAAATTCCCTGATTTTTCCCTGATATTTCCAGATTGATAAAGTACCCTGATTTTTCCATGTTTTCCCTGATTGTCGCCACCCTGAAAAAATTCTGTATCAAAACTAATACTTTTATTAATTATAATTATTTATATTGTGTTGTGTCAACTATTGCAATAAAATATTTAATTGAATGAGATGAATGAATACACACAATTGTTTATAGTTTATTGTTCTGTAGTAAAATTGTATTCATATATTGTTGCACGAGATCGCCACTGATGTTAAGTCTTCCCCACCCCTAAAATCAGCTTCAGGCTTTTTGGGTGTAAGCCATTTTCACCCCTGATTACACACAAATTTTGCAGACAAATTATGAAATTTTAAAAGCCTGTCTTAGACAGCTACGAAACTTTCTGCCACTGGGCAATGGATGTCCTACTGAAAATAATAGTTTTCCAGCCATTTTAGGATTTGATAAGATGCAGGAGCAAAATTTAAAAATTCCATCAAAGTAAATTTATGAGATAGGCAATTTCAACTCCCAAAAAATTCATTGTGAACAGTAGAGAGTGAAAAATCCAAACATCTCGGGACCAATTTTTTAGTATATGGCAGGTTATGAGGCTCATAAAAAATCATTTCTGTTTTGAATAATAAAAGCAGAATATTATTCAAGCTAAATGCATTATTCTCAATTAAAATACGCAAAGAACTACAATTATGCACTCTTTTATTATTATTATTAATTTATTAAGCCTAACTATATTACTTTATAAATAGTTTTTCCCTCATAAAATACATTGCATTATTTAAAAAAAAAAGGTGAAAAAGATTGACATTGAATTGTCTTTTAAATAAATTTCATCTTACCTTTCATTTACATAATTCAAAATTTTTTTTAAGCATGAAAAACTGGTTTTATGGGGGGGGAGGGGTAAATCTCAATGCATTCAATCAGTTTCAGCTATACACTTGTTAATTTTAAGTAATATAACTTTAGTTATAAGCAGTGGCGGATCCAGAACTTGACTTTGGGGGGGGGGGGGGCTAAGATTTTCCAAAGTGTTATTCTAGACCAATAAAAAATTTACAATTGCAATATTCAATTGTGAATGTCAGTGTTTTGTTTTTTTTTTGGGGGGGGGGGGGCTTCAGCCCCCTAGCTCCCCCCCTTAAATCCGCCACTGGTTATAAGGTACTTATACAGTATTATGTTTCAGGTTACCTTACATGTGCTGAAATAATTCAGTCTTCCATTTCATAATGACCAAACTGGTTGTATGAATATATATATATCCTAATATGATTATAACCATACATTTTTTAAGCCTAACTCTATTACTTTAGTAAGTTTTTCCTCATAAAATATTAACACTGCATTATTTTAAAGAAATAATAAGAGATTTGTACAAATTCATATTTCAGGACTATCAGTTTTTGTCTTGTACTTTGTTCCCCCACTCCGCTCAACAATATTTGTTGACTGTATAATGTAAATTGGTCATATTCATCCTTCAAATTTTAAATAAAATTCACTTTTATTTTTTGAACACTGGGTATGACTTCTATTTTTTTTTCTTTTTTCTCTTTTCTTTTTAATACGACAGAACATTTTCAGACAGCGATTTTCCATGGTCGATTTTTTTACTTTTTCACCTTGAATGAATATACGAACATTTTTGTTTTTATTTAAAATATATAAAACTGAAAGTTTGACATTGTATCCTTATTAATTGTACCTGTCCGGATTATTAGATTTTACATTAAAAAAAAAAGGATACACTTATTAATAAAGATAAAATGTAGCGAACACTGTATTTTTTAATTCAATCAGATAATTAATTTTAAAAAATATATTAGGTAAAAACCCCATTTGAACTTTAAAATTATTTTTAAAGGAAAAACAAATTGATGCCAAAAATAAGTAAATAAATAAATAAGTGAATATATTTCTCTTTTATGTCAAAAAGTAAATAAGTAAGAATGTACAAACATTTTTTTCTTTTTTTTTTATAATTAAGTAAAATAAATTTCAGGAAAATTGTGCTAAAGAAATAGAACTGCTTCAGTATAGAACCCTTTTGTAAAATTTGAAACCGAATTAGCATGGGCGTTTCTCACCATAGAATAATAATCAAGGAAGAAGCTGCAGGCCAATACTCTAATGCTTACAAACCCCGACTAGCGAATTGCCAGAAATTGGTCCTATGTGGTCCTATCTTTCTTGAAGTAGAGTATCCATCTTTGGCGCAATTATCACTGTTTGGCTTTTCTTTCTTTCCTTTATACAATGTGTTTTATTTATTTATGAATTTTATTATTTTCTCAGAACAGGGTGTAGCAATAGATATATAATCATTCTATGCAGTATGTGGTCAAGCAGTAATGTGATTAAAGCAGGGACCCATATTAAATTATTTAAAATAAAATGTGGTTAAAATATGATTTCAAAATTTATGTGCTTCCTATCGTCCAAAAGAATTAAAATTTTGCATGCATGTATAACTCCGATAACAACACAGGCTGAAGTAGGAGCCAACTTCCAAAGGGGCCTATGGGGAGGCCCTGGACCCTTAATAGATGACTCAAAAATTGCACAAACATATTATCAACCAATCAGATTGCAACATTGTTAAAGCCCAATACCCGGCATTCCTTGATTTGACAAACCAAAAGACATCTTGTATATCTATGTTTCTTACCAAGGCCTTTACTTACGCAATAACGATAACCATTTTAATTTAGGCCGTGGTTAGAGAACCGGCAGGCGGGTAAGTATTATAGACCCGGCAGTCTTCTGCGCTTGCGTATTAGAACTTTCGGGTATGGCATACTTGATCTGTAGGTAGCTGAAGTGGCGGGAGAAACAGAGAAGGAATATTTTTTGAATGATTCTCATTCCTAACAGGTAAATACATAAAAGTAAACAATAAATAGTGTCAATCAAGCATATAAGTCTGATATGTATTTTAACAATTAACAAACAAGCAAATGAATAAATAGTGCCGGTAGCGGTTTTTTAATCAGTCAACATTGTGATCAATCCAGCTGGTGCTGCCCTCTTTCGAAATGATTTGAAAACACAGATTTTCTAAACACCTTTGGAGAAATAACGCAAATTTTAAGAATCAGATTTCTTATATTATGCTGATTAAATTAAAATTTAGATTAATTATTTTTAAATAATTTAGTTTTTAAAAATCCTAATATAATACAATAGAAACTATTTTGGCAAAACCATGCAAAGTTAAAAATTAAAATTTTTGTACAATACTGATTGAATTATTATTTTTTTTTTCTTAATATATTTAGCTTTTAAAATTTCAAATATAATATATTAGAATAATCATCGGAGAGATCATGCAAAGTTGAAAAAATAACTTTGTTGTACTATATTGATTATTATTATTATTTTTAAATATATCTAGTTTTTAAAAATCAAAACTTAATAAAATAAAATTATAGAATAATTTTTTGAGAAATCATGTAAAGCTTAAAAAATAAATTTCTTGTACTGCATTGATTAAATTAAAGTTTTAAAAAATAAATTTTGTTTCTAAAAATCCAAATATAATAAGAAATTTGTATATGAAAAAACCATGCAAAGTTCAAAAATTATTTATTTATTTATTTACTATACTGATTAAAATAAATTTTTAAAAATATATTTACTTTTTAAAAACCAAAATATAATAATATATTAAAATAATCTTTCAAGAAATCATGCAACGTTTAAAAATTAAATTTTTTGTATCATACTGATTTAACTAAAATTTTTAAAAATATATTTAGTTTTTAATAGTCTAAATATAATGTATTAGAAAAATCTTTGGAGAAATTTCACAAAGTTTAAAAATCAAACTTCTTGTACTATGTTTATTACATTGAAGATTAAAAAAATATATTTAGTTTTTGAAAATCCAAATATAACAATGAATTAGAATAATCTTTGGAGAAACCACGAAAAATTGAAAAATGAAATTTTTTTGCACTATACTGATTAAATTAAATATTTTAAAAATATGTTTAATTAAAAAAAAAATAAGAATATAGTAATACATTAGAGTAATTTTTCGAGAAATCATGCAAAGCTCAAAAATTAAATTTCTTTTAATATACTGATTAAATAAAAAAATATATTTAATTTTTAAAATCCAAATATAATAATACGTTAGTAATGTGATGGTTTTTGTGTAATGTAAAATCCCCCACCCCCCACCTTTCCCCATTTTATACACGTATATTTCAATCATATGCATTATCAAATCAATTTTCTTAAATTTTTATTTTTAATTTGCATTCTGAAGTAATATAAGATCTCAGAAATATCTGTAGCATTTGAGTGATTTATTTAGCTTAATTATATTAACTTATTTACATTTATAAAAGGATTTAAACTTATTAAAAACATTTTAAAATTACCTTACTAAATAATCCTTATGAGTGGCGATATATTTCGGTCCTCATCCGAGGCCATCTTCAAAGCCAGATGATATAAACAATGATCGTCGGTTGCTCCTTCTTTTATAATTTTGCCGCTCTTCACCTTTTCACTTCTCTTCTTTTATCAGGGTCGGATATGAAACGTGGTCAGTACCAATGAATGCGAATTAAAGCAGCAATATGAATTATCAAAAGCATGTGTTGATAAAAGTCATTCACTTTACCGGCAGATGAATAATAAAGCCCTTATGAAATTACAACATGATAATAATGCTAATATAGAGCATTTCCTCGTGACGTCAATAATTAAAGGGCACCCTGGTGGATGGCAAAAGAGCTCGACTTTCCCGTGCCCACCATTGTTTTCAATTGACGATCCTAGTTTTATCATATGCTATTATTTTCGCTATATTTGTGTTTTTTTTTAAATCATTCGCCTTATTTCAAAAAATTAATAATATTTCTTCATTATGTTTTCCTATCAATTCATTTTTTATAGTAAATATGGTGACAAATTGCTGTACAAACGAACATGCTAGACACAGACGTTGAAATAATTTCAAAGCATGCAACGATAAAAAATATATGGATCAACGCCATTAGAGACAGAAATTACACTGTTGCACCTTAAAAGTGTGGATAACATCTTTAGATTGGTAAGAATTTTTTACTTACGTACTACATTTTTGTATCTATTTTCAATTTCTTGTGTGACTCGTTGACTATATCACGCAAGGCTTAATAATCATTTGTTGTGTTGTGTTTATTTCATATGAAGTTTTATTTAAGTTGATTTCGTTATTTAAAATAAAAGTTGAGTAATATAGTATTTAGAAACAGAGCAGTGTTAAAAATTTCAGCAGTTCTTACAGTTTACATAATTATTAATTTTTATTTTTAATGGTGTACGTGCATATGTTTGACAAAAACTTAGTTTGGTTTCTCTATCTCTGCATAATTTTTATACTGTTCTGGGTTTTAAAAAAAACCATATTAACCATGCTTATGTGTTAATTTATTGTTGCTTCATGTACTCGAAATTTTGAACTTTATTTAAGTTATAATTAAAGAAAAACATATTCATGTCTTTTTATTAAAAATGAAAAAGGGGGAAATATCCAAATTTAGCAGATAACTCTTAATGAACGTTATATGAAAACAGCGAAATGGAAATAAAAATATGAAATGAAAGTAATAAACAGATTAAATAATGAAATATAAAATCGATGACACTGCTGAAATTCGTGACACTTTTTAAAAATTGATTGCTTATAAACTAATGCAGAAGAGAGTTAAGTTACATTAAAATTTAAGTAAATATATTAGCACCATCAGTGTATGTTACCATAGAAAAGTAAAATTAATCAATTTAATTTTCTTTCACTAAAATAAGTACTGATTAATTTGCATTTGTAAAACTTATAAAAAGCATTTTGATATTGTGTTTCATGTGAGAAAAATATGTTGCATAAATATTTAAGTAAAAATAATCACTATTTGGTTCAATTGTAATTTTTATCGTTTTATTTCCACTCTGCCATAGATAAACTAAAACATTGACTAAAGTTTCCTTTGTTAAAATATTTATATAGATTCATTTAAAATAAATCTTGTAAAAATATTTATAAATTATCTTTCATGTGGTTATACTAAATTACTTTAAAAAATAAATAAATAAGTTATTTTAGTGCAGTAGATTTTTTTTTTTTTTTTTCTTTTTAAACTATCATTTACCATAGATAAACTAAACATTACTGTGATTTGCTATTGCTAAAATAATTAATTTTTCAAAATAGTTCTTGTAAATGAAATGACACATATCTTTTGTATAAAATAATAAATCATTATTATAATTTAGAGAAACTATAAATTTTCTTTACTGTTATCATAAACAAAACTATGGAAGAATTTCCCATTGCTAAAATAGTCATTTAAAGTGTCTTATGATAATTTAAAACCACTTTATTTTTGATATTTAATTATTATACGTGATATATTTTCTTGTATAACTGTTAGTTGAAAGAAAATACTGTATAATAAATATCTTTAATATATGTTTATCTTATTTTTTTTTTTTGGTATGTGTGTGGAGGGGGAGGATAAGATAAAGCTATTTAATATTTTTTTGTAGTTCAATCCAAAATATTACTTATAAAGGTGAAGCAATCCTTAGAGTGGCTAGCTTTATGGCTCTATAGTAGTCTATATTTTCAAATAAGTCACTTTTCTATATATATGTATACATATTTTAATTTCCTCCTGCTTTTTTATTTATTTTTACTCATATTTCAAGTACTTAATTCTTTAACATTCATTGGTTTCTCTCTCCTCACTTTCAAAAGAGCGAAAGAAAAGTTGAAGTTTCTCTCTCCTCAATTCAACCATGAACTCTGAAAGTCCACACTGAGGCAGCCCTCCTACAGAAATATGAATGACCACCCTCTAAGGCACCCCTTCTGCAGAGGTCAACGACCATGGGTCACTGTAACTAAAGTCAAAAGCCTGGTGAGTGTCTAAATTGTGCGGTGTATATTAAAAAGCTGCACGATTGAGGCACTTCTCCCTGGCAATAATTTAGTGGACATCGATCACATCTAAGAAACGCTATATACAGGTAATTTTATATTTTCTTTTTCACTTAAGTTTAAATTGATTTTTTTTTTTTTTTTTTTTTTTTTACTGAAATGAATTTTTACTTGATTTTATGTTGTTGCTTTAAATTACTTCTACTGAATATTAATTGTCGTAAAAATGTTATTTTATTAACTTTTTGTCTTTTGTGTGTGAATTTGTTCAATCTGCTAATCAGATAAAACTTAATTGAATACTAAATCATAAAATAATTTCTTTTTTACAAATTGAAGATTATAAAATATATTTCTTACTCTAATACAATAAATTTTGTTATGCATTTAATTTCAATGTCTTGTCTTGGCATATAGTAATACAGTTTAATCTTCGTCTTTTTGATCACATCCCTGATCAAAAGATAGTTTTGTTATGACTCGCAGAGCTCAATTGTGATGACTATATTCCAGAGACACACCAAAGTAAAAGAGAACTTTTTGTTTTCTCTACTACTATTTGAATATAACTGTACTTGTAATTAGATGGTAATAAACTGTATCCAAACAGTAGTGAAAAAAAAGGACTTTGTGTCAGTTTCTCAATTTATGTTAATTTTAATTATAAATTTAAATAACGGTTCAATGTATAAATATTTACACAACATTAAAAATGCCAATGTAAAAAATATTAAGAGCAAACTGCAGTTTTCGTACCATATAGCATACTGCACTAAATACGTTGGCATTTTCAATGTTATATTCTGTTTAATATCAAGTCTTATTACATATTTTAACTGTTCAATGTGCTAAAAATCTGTTGTTCAAATTTAATAAATAAACTTTGTCAGACGATACGAAAAAGTGAAAAAAAAAATCATCTTACAAGGAAACATTCAAAAGGTGTCGTCTTCAAAAAATATTGAAAAAAATGTATGCGATTCTACTTTTCCTAAAACACCAGAAAGGGAAAACATTATCGGCTGAAATGAATTCACAAAAAATTATCGAAATTAAGTATATTTGGCGATTGATTTTGAATACTCAGCGAAGAAACAAAACACGGTTCTGTTCGTACATGGCAATCTCGGTGCTAGCAAACTGAACGCCTAACAGCACTAAATTGCCAAATAGGCTTAATTTTGATAATTTTTTGTAGTCGCTGTAATTCATTTCAGCCGATATTTTTTTCACTTCCTGGTGTTTTATGAAAAGTAGAATCACATATTTTTTTCAATATTTTTTGAAGACGACACCTTTTGAATGTTTCCTTGTTAGGTAAACATAATAGCCTTAACCCTTCATCAGGCAAAAAAAGTTATGCAAGAGTGCATGAAAATGCCACTTATGTCTCCTTTTTTGCCTGATGAAATGTTGTACTATTATTTTTATCTAAAGCAGTTGGAGTATTTTTTATTTCATAATTTGTGTTTCATTACAAAGTTTTTCATTTATGAAAAAATTAACACACTTCAAAAGACAATCCTTTAAAATTTTATACTTTACAAGTGCTGCACCAAGAACTCAGTATGTGCTCGGTGTCGGTAAATACAGAGTAAGTATAAAAATTTCATTTTTAAGCCTTCTGGAAGACAGATCTTTATTAATAAATCAAACTATTAAGCAAAAAGCTTCTAGGTAAAACCATTCCAAAAAAAAATTCTTGACGGTGATTTTATTTTGATAAATTGCAGGATGCGTTATATTAGATTCTATTTCGTTATACAAAGTAAACAGTTCACTGATCTCTACAAAAATTTGTACATTTATTAACCAGACAAAAATCTATCTAGCGCTGCAACTTTTAAATCAATAGGATAATTAGTTTGCAAGATATTAAATAAAAACCCCATTTTCACTTCAAAATTAAAAAAGAAAAAAAAAACTTCCTTACACATGAACATTAAATTTAAACCTGTTCACACAAAAATATCTGATAAAACTAATGTCATAATTTATTTATTTTTAAAATATTCATTTAAATTAATCGAATTGTCTTATAGGTTTTCCCCTCGATTTTACATCCACAAACTAAAGTAGGCACAATTTTATTAAACAATCCCCTTGGCGACTTTTATTATCTTTTGCCAGTTTGGTGATGAATTAAAATGGCTATTGCAATTGAATAATAAAAAAAAAACTTTCAAAAATCGCCCGAGCAACTTAGAAGCCAGTTTTCAAATTTCGTTAAGTGGTCCTATACTAAAGCTGTTCCTTAATGTCAATGCATTTTTAGTCTATTCAATTCCTATTATTAGTTCACACTTTCCCTATATCTTGTACAAATCTTGCAATCGATTTTTAACTAACTTCCCGACTAGCTAGAAATTTGAAACTTTCAGGATTGCTCAGAACACGGTGACAACACAATACTTCGAAGTCCGATTTTTGAATTTTTGATTAGTTTTCTTACAATTAATTAAAATATGAAGATAATAACATCCTAATAGCGTTTCAATAACCATTAAAATATCAGCTATAATTTAATTGTTGCCAAAAAAAAAAATAAAAAATTACGAGTTAATTTTTTTTTTTGACGTACAAATAAATACATTTAATTTAGAAATTTTTATTCATGAATTCATCAACCATGAATATTTATTTAAATCAAATTGGAGTGTAAAGGTTGATATTTTTATTTATTACCAACTATGCGAAAAATACCAGAGCCAGGAATCAAACCCAGGCACCTCCGCTTAACGCACGGATGCTCTACCGCTGAGCTACCCTGGCTGACAACCAGCTAGGTACTTCTCGCATAATATGCGTTGGCAAAGTCACCGAGTCTGCAAACGCAGATACATCAGGTGAGACAATAATAATCGTAGCACAACTCCATAGACCACGAAATTTTTAATTTTGAAATTTTCTAAATTAAAAATTTCGTGGTCTATGGAGTTGTGCTACGATTATTATTGTCTCACCTGATATATCTGCGTTTGCAGACTCAGTGACTTTGCCAACGCATATTATGCGAGAAGTACCTAGCTGGTTGTCAGCCAGGGTAGCTCAGCGGTAGAGCATCCGTGCGTTAAGCGGAGGTGCCTGGGTTTGATTCCCGGCTCTGGTATTTTTTGCATAGTTGGTAATAAATAAAAATATCAACCTTTACACTCCAATTTGATTTAAATAAATACATTTAATTAAACGTGAACATTAAAAAATTATAAAAAGTTAAATTATGCATATCACAAAAATTGACGTCATTATCACTTTAAAAATTTTATGCATATTGATAAGAGCTCTATGATTCATCAGAAAATTTAAAACATGGTATATAAAAAGTTTTTTTTTTTAATCTTATAATTATTTTTATTTCATTTTTCACACGCGCTTTTTATTTCCTAATTCAAAATTAAAAAAAAAAAAAAAACTTTTTCGATAGTGTTTGTATGTAGGAATTGACTTAAAATTTTTTCTTTTTATATTCCTTGTTTTAAAGTAACCGTGTTTCTAATCAACATAATGAACCTCAAATAGTTGAATGTCATTTATATTTTCTTAACAGCTGTATATGACGGTACTTAACCATGACTTTCATTTGCTGAAAATAGGGCACAACTTAAGTATGAGACTCTCTTGGCGAAGTTTGTGATTTTTTTCTTTCCCATTTTTTATTCATTCTTCCAAATAAAGAATAAATTTTTATTTCTTTATTTCGATAAAGTGTTTTAGCAATGATAACAGTTTACAGTGTTACTTTTCGGGCACTTGCTTTATTAGGCTTATTAATAAAGAAAATAAGCTTTTAAAAGATTAGCTTATTATTAAGAAGCTGTTTATAAGATTTAAAAAAAAAAATGAATAAATAAACAATCATGCTTATGTTGTTGCAAGTTGTGAATTTTTCAATGATTTTTACTCTAACTTACATTTTACAGAGAGCCAAAAATTAATCTTATAGGAGGAATACAGCTTTCAGATTGTTTTTGTTTTTCATTCATGATCAATTATAACTTGAGAGTGATTCATAATTTGATCTATTGTAGTTAATAATTTTGAATCTGTTAAATGTGGGGTGGGGTTCGAACTCAGGACTAGCTTGTCAGACTGGGAGTTCAGAGATTTTTCTGAAACTTACATGAATGTGAGCTAGGACTCTTTATAAAGAGACCCACGGAAAGGCCACCACCCATGCTTAGGGTCCTCTCATAGTCAATTTATGTTAAACAACACAACACCCTCCATTATATGTGATATGTGGGGTGGGGGGGGGGGGGTGATCTTTTAAGGATTTTCTTTAATGAAATCTTGTGTACAAATGCGAGTAATACAGAAAATTGTGAAGTTTAAATTGACATGAACAATCAGTATAATATCCAATAATGGTAAAGGGCAAAACTGGATCGTGTTGTGTAGGTTGGGACTGATTGACTATGCAAGGTTTCTAGGCCATGTTTATGCAAGTTTCAGGGAAAACCCTGTAAAACTCCAAACAGCTAAGATGAATGTGACTTAGGATCGAACCCAGCATCTTCTCCCTTATGGCCATATCACATGAGGGATTTCGCTAAGCTTTTTTACTAAACACAGCATGCTAAATTTTTCTGAAAGACAGTCTAAAATGTTGATGACACACTGACCTCGAATCTTAAAAACCATTAATACACATTTCACTAACAGCGTTTAAAAAAAAAAAAAAAAAAAAAAAAAAACTAATGACTGCTTTCTTTTTTAGTTAAAAATACAAGAAAATTTAATTTTTTCTTCCGGGACAGTGCTAATGCTTAATATTTAATAGTCTAAATTAATGTTTTGAAACAACAAATTAGAGGTGAAATTGATAGTAAATTGACGTAGAAGAGTGTATGTATGGGAGGGGGATTTATTTTTTTTCTCCTCACAGGTACAGAGCTTCATCACATCTAACACACACACAGTCAGTTTCTGAATGGTCAAATCATGTTTAGAACATCTTTAACCCCTTGAACTGCAACTTATTTTCAGTCAGCACTGCTCATGCAGACAATTTAATTTTCTTAGTTTTAATAGGTGGGATTCATATAGAAACTTATGGTTTTGTTGCTCAAATAATTTGTTATTATTAAAAATAATACAGTAAAACCTCTCTAAGTTGGACACGTACGGTTCCAAGAAAAAGTGTCCAACTTATAGGGGTTAGACATAATGTTAATGGATACATTCCATTCTGAGAAAAAGCGTTCAACTTGAGAGGTTTCACTGTATTTGTTTCACACATTTATATGAATGTTTATTGTTATATATACATATAAGAACATAATTAGTGTTACGAAATTCATGACAAGCTGGACTCATCATTTAAGTTCAAGGGGTTAAATATGCAATCCATTGAAGACTAGAAGTTGAAAGGTTTTATGAATCCAATACTTTATGAATATTGCAGAAAGTAAAAATATGTTTTAAAAGAATATTTCTTATGGACTTTCATATATTTTGATAGATTCTTGTAAAAAAGGCTAGAAAATATTTTTAATTTAGGATGCATAAGGTTTAACTTTCGACTGGAAAAATTACAATTAAAAATAAAAATATTTTTCAGCTCAATTTTCTATGAATAATTAAGACATTAAAAAAATTCTTTCAAATACAAGTTTCATGACAAATTAACTAAAACTTCTGATGAAGAAATTACTCGAATGTAAAATTATATATAAAAAAAAATAAGCTAATCGTTATATTAATAATTTAATCAGTCACCATATTTAAAAAGGTATAAATTTCAAAACATTCAATTGACTAACTAATTCAGTCCTAAATAATAATAATAAAAAAAAAGATTTAATTCTAGAATTATAAAAAATTCCTGTTAAATTTTAACATTTTGAGGTAAATAATTGACAAAATTCATAAATTAAATGCATAATAAAAATGGAAAACTTATTAATAAAAGAATAATTCGACAACAGAAAGGTATTATTAAGTATGACAAAATCTCGTAACATTACAGGTGCAAAATGCAATGCTATACAGCAACTACTGTATTCGAATAATATTCATGTTTTAGTTATAAAGTAATAGAATCCATAAGTATTATGGATACATTATTAAATAAATCACGTCGTGAATAAACCTTATGAAAATTTGATTACATTAATCATCCCTTTTTTCCCCAACAAATTGCCTTCGATGGAACACTGATTGGCCTAACGGCCGATCGCTTTTTCCTAAGAAATATGAATCTGTGTATGATATTATATCCTTTTATATGGGCTTCGTCGAGCTTAATTTTTAAAAGTATTTTTTATTTCAAACACATTCTGAAACATCTGCATAAGTAGAACGAAATATAAATGATTTAAATATCTCTATGATCAAAAACAGCCATAGTCGTCAATGGTGGGAACGAGTGCTTTCTGCCAACCACTACCGAGAGTTGAGATGTTTGTTTACAAACAAGGAACTGCCCTATTGCTGATGCTTGTGAAATTTATTTAGAGCTTCCTCAAAATAAAGAACTGAAACCACATTTCAGCAAAGTGAAATCTAGCTTTGATAAAGCAATAACTCCTGTCCATTTTTTGGCACACCTGATGAATCCAAAATATAAATTTAAAAATTATCACAAGATCAGGAGGAATCTGCACGTGAATATTTGAAGGCTTTAAATCTGAAGTACAGTATGGAACCGATTATCCGGAATTATATTTCCAAACAACTAATTTCCAATGCATAAAAAAAAAAAAAAAAAAAAAATACACATTTTTTTTTTAATAATAATAATGGTTTAACATTGTAATCTGAAACAATTAAAAGTAAAAGAAATATTCAATAAATAACAATTCCATTTAAATTTTGTTACATTTATTTAAAAGTAGTACTTATGTATTTGACAGGGAATATAAGTTAAAGGTCATAATGTACAATGTAGACTGAAAAAAAAGATTTTAGTTCTGAAAAATGTGGATAGATGGCGCCACTACACAATATCATAACGGTGGTAATTTTATTTATCCAGATTGGATTGGGTGAAATGGAGTAATTGGTCCTGTACTGAATTTTATTTATTCATTTATTTATTGGAAGGGGGGGGGAGGAGGGAGTTATTAATTAAAACCAAATTACTTTTAAAATATTATGAATATTTTGCACTTTCATGGACATTAAAAATTAATTTTCATAAGAAATAAAAAGAAAAGCCTGTAAAATCATGTCATAATTTTTTTATCTTTAGTAATATTCAATGCTTTAAAATCACTGGTTAATCATGTTTCAAAACACTTGGATTTGGGCAGATTTTCATTTTTATAAAAAAATTAAGTTTCAAAGATTTTTTTTTTTTTTTTTTTTTTTTTTTGACATTTTAAATTTTGATTAATAACTTATCTTGATTAAAAATTATTTTAATACTTTTATTTAAAAAAAATTAAAATCAGGTTAATTATTTAAATTTGATTAATTGATAAAAAATATTAATTTTTGGTTTAAAATAGTTATTTTAAATGAGAACTATATGCAATAATTCTGATTAATAATGTTTGCTTAATGAGCAACCAGTTATCCGGAAAAACCAGTTATCCAGAATAGTCTCGTAAAAAGGATTCTGGATAATTGGTTCCCTACTGTACTTACAATACACATTACAGCTCAAGTCAGAAGATGCACCTTTTCCGAAGACATTATAAACACTATTTCACCTGCACTATGGTGGAAGAATTTAAACAAAACTGGAATAGATGCAGACTTTCTCCAATTAATGGAACATCTCCAGGGATGTCCTGCTTCATCAGCATCTCTGGAGCGTATTTTTTCTAACTTTTCTTTCATCCAAAACAAACTTAGAAACAGACTGGGTTTAGAAAAAGCCTCTAAATTAGTATTTTGTTACATGATGCTAAAATCCAATGTAAAAGACGGAGAATATGATTATGATTAATGATTATGATGATTGGTAAATATTGAGAAATGTATACATTCTGTAAATATTTAAATAAATGTTCCATATCTTCAATTGTTAAAGATCGTTTATATCTTCTCTTCTACTTTTTTTAAAGCCGCCGCGGTATATGTAAGTAAGATTAATTCTAGATTTTACTGTTTTTAAATGATTTTACAAAGTTTAAAACAAAACTTTTTCAGTGTATTTTTATATATTTTTTAATAAATTTACGAAGAATAAAAAGGGTAGGACATAATAGTCATTGCTTCAGTACAGATTTTTTTCATGCATCCTGATTTAATTAGGTGCATTCAGTAATTATTTATTTATTTATAATGCTTGCGTAGCGATCTACCATCGCAATACTCACTGTTACAGTATATATTTCATGCATTTTCTGATTCATGCTCCTCGAAATAGGGGTGTCCAGTGATGTTCGTTTTTGGTTTTAATGCTTGCGAAGCAAGCATACAGCAGCTAGTTTACTGATCGCAGCTTATACAACTTTTCATGCATTTACTGATTCATGCATCGCTAATTAGGGGTATCCAGTGATGGTTTTTTTGGTTTTAATGCTCGCGAAGCGAGCAAACAGCAGAAAACATAGTGACCGAGGCTCCATGAATTTTCATGCTTTTACTGTTTCATGCTCCCCGAATTAGGGGCGTCCAGTGATGTTTTCTTTGGTTTTAATGCTCGCAAACAGCAGAAAACATAGTGAAACATAAAAAAAAAAAGGCTAAAAAACCAATGTACAAAAAAGCTGAAATCAGCTGAAAAATCTTATCCCTGTATTTTTAATAATTATCTTATGTAAAATTGCTAAATTTCATGTACATTACCATTAATGTTTGTTTTTAAGAGTCATAATCTTCATCAAATACAAAAAAAAAAAAAAAAAAATGAAAAAAATATTATTGAAATATCCAATTCAAAAAACGAAAAATGCGGCCTGCGCTTGCTATCAATACAGTTCACAAAAATTATTTTTTATAGCTGCATCATGTTAAGACTTCATCAGCCTGCTACATTTTTCTATTTTTGAAATTTTTTCTTACTGGGTAAGTAAAATAATCATTTATTTTCTAAAATTTAATTTTAAAAGTTTCATAATAATGAAAAGTATTGTTTCATGACATTTTGATTCGATTCACGACGTTGTAAAATGATTCGCAGTACCAACTCACAAACCGAATCAAAAAACCATCATACCGCGTGATCAAAACATCGGCAACGGCAATAAGCAATGGGTGCCGTATAGTAAAGCTGTTCCGTCATTTCAACCACTATATAATATCCCTTCTGTTTGAATAATATTATATAAATCATCATCTTTTTTTCTGGCAGCATATACTTTGAAGATCTTTTGTGTGATCATAAACAGGGGTGGCGCCAGCTAAGGGGGGGGGGGGAGTCTGTGAACCCCATCGGGGCATACTCCTAAAATCTCTTGGGGGGGGGGGAATACAAAATTTTCAGTTTTTCTACTTTTGGCTGCATTTTTCTTTCCTTGTACAAATTTGGACCATTCCAGTTTTTCCATTCAATAGAAGAAAGTATTGGATTCGTAAAATTTTCAGCTTCCAGTTTTCCATGAATATACACATTTTGAGAGTTCCAGAACATTTTTTGACCATGATTTTTTTAGAAAATGTCTGTCTGTCGCACGATGATCTCCAAAACCACGGGGAGTACTAACAAATGGAATGGTACAAATATTAACAGTATTGCAGTTTTTTGATAAATACTTATATAATAAACTCTCTTTATGTAGTGTCCCCCTGTCGGGGAAGTGGTGTGGTTCCCCCTCGTCGGGGATTTTCTAGTGCCACTACTGATCATAACAAATTACAGTATAGGATCCGTTATCCGGAAACCCGTTATCCAGAATGTTCCGAAAACCAGAATGCAAAATGCCAACTACCAAAATTTTTAATCATTGTAAAATTTAAGAATTAAAGTTATATCATAGCAGTGGTCAGAATTATAGTTTTACAATCTAATTTCTTTAATGCTACGGTGCTATTCTGAGGAAATAGGGTGAGCACAAAATTGTCCAAATAATTATTGAAAATTTTGCAAATTTAGGTTAGAAAATGAATTTTTATTGTATTTTTTAATAGATAAACATTGATAACACATACTTCTTAAAGTGCCCAATAGCAGAAGAATTTTATCCTTGAACTCAGGTCGCACGCATGAAGTCTCAATTGTTATAAAAATTTTAAATAGTTTTTATTATTTTTCATTATTTTTAGAATTCATTTCATAAAATATTTAACATTATGTGCTAAAAATATTTGAAACATTTATGAACTATTAATATCAGAGCAGAGACACACTAAAAGCAAAAAAATATCATAGAAATGTTTGCAAAATCCAAATGAAAGGATTTTACTCTTAGGTCCAAAATTAAATTTTATATATGTTTATTTATTTTTCATTTATTATTACTATTATTATTTATAGTTTGAAATTCTAATTAAGAATGTTTTTTTATTTTGTGAAAATAATTTATTAAATGAACAAATATATAGGTAAAGTGTTTACATATATATTATTCATGTTTATCATGGCTATTTATGAAATTATTTTGTAACCATTTTTATACATATAATAAAGTGTTCCGAATTACAGAAAAACCCCTTATCCAGAATATCCCAGGTCTCAAGCTTTCTGGATAACGGATCCTATACTGTACTATTTTTTTTTTTTTTTTTTTTTTTTCTTATTTAACAGTAAAATTAGTAAATTTCTTCAATACTTCTCTTTCATTTGAATTACTCCATTCTTGGCCATGTATAAAATAAAATCCTTAAAAGAAAAATATGACAAATTCACACCTTTTTTATTTATTTTTTTCAACATTTTACACAGACATGCACTTCTTAATTTTTTTCTCAAAAACTAATTAATAAATTTCAAAACCCATCCCATTTTGTTTTTTTTAAAATAGGTAAATACTATTAAACATAAAAAAAAAAAAAAAAAAAAAAAAAAAAAAGTCTTTTATTAAATATCTGTATAAGTTTTAGCATTTTAAAGATCAGGAATTCATGAAAAAATGCAAAATGAGAAAACTCAATTTCCAAATCTGTAAAAAAATATACCAAACTTAATATAATTCAACTTATAAATATTAAATGGAAATATAAGCTTTTGTATAAAACCTTCAGTGGTACCAAGTCCCCTTTAAAGTCTTCAAAAGTATAAAAAAAATTACTTTTAAATGTTTTATTATTATTATTATTATTATTAAAATTAGCATTTGAAATCATTTTTAATGCTACAGGCTGCTTGTCATATATAGGTTTGATCTCTCTCTCTTTGTGCTCTTTCCAAATAAAAAATTCTGTTAAAAAAAAAAAAAAAAAAGTTAAATAATAATGTAATACTCTTGTTGTTGTAGGAGATATGCATTGAGAATGTAATACTCTATCTTATTGTTTTATTCGATGTTAAAACATGAAGATACTAAAAAATAAAATAAAATTATGTAGCTACATCTATCATTAAAATAAATGATATTTATAGAAAATTATAATAATTGGATGTCACCTTATCAGTGAAATTTAATAAATACTTCCATCATCATACTTTCAAGTTTTTGCTCCTTCCAAGCCTAAAATTCTATACAAATAAAATATTAATATAGAGTTTGTAATTTAGATACTGTTTATTTCATGTATTACCACGACGACACTTAAAAACCGAAAAATAATTAAGTATATAAATACTAGATGTAAACATATTCATTGAAAATTCGGGTCCAAAAGTCCAAATGAGCGAGGGCCTTGGCGCAATTTCAAATTTCAACGATGCCAACAGGATGTCGCGTTCGTGTTGTTTTCCTCATATGACATTTGGCGAGAAAAGGACCACCCACCTTATATGGCGTGTTTTCGCCAGTTTGGCGACCGTTGCTCATTCTTGACTCAACCCGAAAATTCATTGAAAATATGCTATTCATTAATAGTAATTATAAATGAGATGTTATTTACCAGTAAAATTAGTAATTTCTAAACTTCTGTTAAAATACATTTGTTTTAAAACAAATAAATCTTTCAAATGATTCTTAAAGTCTTTAAGAGTGCTTTTTTAAAAAATGAATCCTATACTTTAAAATATGCTAATTCTCATCTTATTACTATCGAAAACCGAAGTGAAACAAGTATTAAATGTTAAATTTAGTGTATTATAATAATAACAACAAATAATAATTTATTATGTAAATTTAAAATGTTTATCTAATAGTTGTCACTAGATGACGCCAACATACGTTTTAAAGGTAAACAAACGCTCTCCTCTTAGATTAATAACATAAAGTCTATCTTTTATTCCGATTTTTTTTCTTCAGCCTATAGCGTTTTATTTTTTTGTCTTTAACAGCCCAATTCACCATTAATATCCATATTTGGAAATTGGGTAAGAATATGTAATTTTCTCTTTTTTTTTTTTTTCAATATGAAATGATTGATAAAAGAAAAAGAAATACATTCGATGTTTATAACTGAATTTCTTGTTAGAATTCGCTAATGATCGTTAGATTTATTGAATCAGTGAAATGATTTTTTAAGCGAAAGACTAACGATTTTTATCGGAATGCATTACGCTAAACTTCCCCCTTTCCAATTGGCGATAAGTTTGGGCGATTTCGATCGAACGTGGCACTTTATACAGACTAGGCCCATATATAATCCGTTTAAATCCACCTCTGAATGATACTTATATATTTCTGCATTAATTAGAAATGAAATTACTTGGAATGTCGTGTCCCCCCTCGACTGTACTATACTTGAATTTCTAATATAGTACATTTTCCATTTAGTTTTAATGGTGATCATGATCTAAGAATATTTATCAGAATCAAAGGCTGATTAGCACAATGTGGTCCACCTGGCTACAAGATATTTTGATCCACTCACTCTATAAAAGGATCTTAGGAGGTCTCCCCCCAATATCCCAAAACCCAGGTAATTTTTAAATCACAATTCTACTTAACTTGTCACATTAATAAAAATTACATACTACACATTTTTAATAGAATTTAGGAATTCTACTATTTTTTGCCTCTTTAGTGAATCAGTAACTAATACAGATGTTTCAGATGAATCTAGTACAACATTAATCTTTATGTAATCAGACCCTAGAAAATTAATTTTCATATGATACATCCCTGAACCTGAACTTTTCAAGAAATTTTTTTTAGTACTGGATTTTGAGATTTATGATACACACGACATTATAAAAATGAAACTCAATAACAAATATTCTATTGTGAAATAAAAGATTTTCCATGTTTTAAATTATGCAAGCAATGTTCTGAGATATTGGCAGTAAAGTTAATAATAAATATTTAAATAGTATGTTTAAATTTTTTGAAGCTAAATTGCTACACATGATGTTGTTAAATGAGTTGAAGTTGCTTTGTAGATAGCAGAATATTTTTTATAAAATATACAGCATAGCATCAGATACTGTAATCATTTTGAAATATAAAGTAATGTGTGCTTTTTGCTTTTAACATGAGTTAATGAATTATTTACGATAATGCTGATTCCTATGACCAGGGCTCATGAAAAATGAACAGCATTGGTGACTTAACTTGGTATTTTAACTGGCAACTATGTTTCCAACTTTACAAAAACTCGACTTTTTTTTTTTTCTCAATATTTTGGTGCAAAAGTTGGTCCTAGAATCGGCTCCTATTTCACTCTCGATGTAGTCTAAACTCTCGTTATTTTCATTGCCGCTCCTCTCAATACGTTTTGAGACACTGTGTTGAATGAATACACCAGTAGATTTACACCACTTTTCTTCATGCATGTTTCACAACTCGGTGTTCAACTAGGACACCGTTTTAGGGAATTAGTTTACACTGTTCCTGTTTATACATGCTTATCAACCTGGTGCTGAATCGTTGGCTGGTGCCATGATGTGTTGATAATACCGCTGGTGTATCTGTTTGTGAAAACAGTAAAACTGGTTACATGATGTTAAGTTTAAACAGGTTTTCCTGATGTATGATTCTAGCCTAGTAAATATTTGGTTCTTATGCATAGAATTTTAATTTCTACATTCCAGTAAATTTTAAAAAAAAGGCAGGAGGATATTTTTTACTGGTTACTCAAAATTTTTTTGCTAGCAACCAGTTTTTTTTTTTTTTTTTTTTCAAATTCCTGGAGCCTATGACCCTCTGAACATTTCATTGCAAACTATAATTTTATCTTCTAAATCATAATTTCTATATTTTATACCGTAATTTTGGGAAGATAAGCCACCCCCCGCATATACATCACATCTGCAAAAGTTGATTTAAAAAAATGAAAAAGTCATCCGATATGCTGCACCATCAGAAACGATGCACATATTCACCAATGTAATGTTTCTAATAATTTTAATTTGAAGTAATTTTAAACCTGCAAAAATTAAATCATAAAAAAGTACATAATAAATATAACGAGAAAAAAAGCAATAAAATTGAAACTAATTATCATGTTAATAATTATTTAAATTATTTAATAAAGATAATACAAAAACGATCTTACTTTTAATTCACTATCATAAACTTCCGTAATCCTCTTCATAAAATTATAAAATAATACCGTTTATTATTGTTAAAAAATTATTTAGTCAATGTTATTCTTTTTTTTTTTTTCAAAATTTAAAGATATCTTGACTTAAGAATTGAATAATGTTTAAAATTTTCAATTTCTGAACAATACACATTTGTTCTCTTTTGAATTAGTTTCTCCACAATTCTTTTGGACTTAATTTTTTTTTTAAATATATACCAATCATTTATCCATAAGAACAAAATAAAAACCACACTTTAATGTGAAACAAACTTGATCATTTCATGCAGCAGATTGTCGATCAACTTTCACCCTTGACCTTGAGAAACACATCAACTGATAGATAACTTCGTTATTCATTAGAATAAATTATTCCGGAGCAAAAGAGAGTTTAAAGAACTAAACATTCCTTCCAATTTCTGGCCTTCTCTCCTTTATTTTTCACAAAGGGAACAATTTTTTTTCTTCACCCTCTCCTTTCTTGCAATTTTTTTTTTTTTTTTTTTTTTTTTTTTTTTTGGTAGTGAGGAGGGGGGGGGGTTAACCACACACACACAACTGTATGGAACTGAGAGCAGATCTTTTTAATTTTTTAGAATAATTTAACATAAATTTCCATGATTTTCGAAGAGAATAATCCTTAGAAGAGACGCTATTTTGAAGAGAGTCATCTATTTAGGGTGCCTATTACTTTAGTTTCCCTAGATTGATAATTATCACATTCATAGAGTTTCTCGTTCACATGGCCCTAATGAAGCTGTGGAAGTTAAGAATAGCATTATTCCTCATTTTAATATGCTCAAAAGGTTTTTCAACAAGTGTTTATGATATGAAATACGAAGCGGTTTTGTGTATACAACACCGAAGATGTTTTCGGATCTGGATTTTTTGTCTTTATAATTAACTAGATCTGACGGTTTGCTTGTGTGCTATGGATTGTTATAGCTTGAGAACAATTTTTGCAGAGTTTGCTCGAGAACAAACTCCACGGCATACGTATATGCTTGGCCTCTTACAGCTTGAGCTCCAAGACACACTTATTAATTTTATTTTTATAAGCCATCTGTGCTGATATTACATTCGAGAAATGAATTATCGAAAGTGAAATTTTGACTATCAGTGGTTATTCAAACGCTACTAATAGGAGGGGAGAAAAAAACACCAGATATGCCGCATATACCAAAATTAGACTTTTAAAACCATATAAGCTGCAGCTTATCTCCCCGAAATTATGGTATAAAATGAAACATTAATGTGAAAGAATGCAATCAAATTTTATGTCACATTTTTTGGTTTGGTAATGAAAAAAAAAAAAAATGATAATAATAAATAACTTTATTGAATACATATTATTGATATTGCGTTTATTTATTTTTACTATTTCAGGTTTAAAAGATAACCCAAACAATATTTTCAATAAAGACATTTTTAACAAAGAAAATATTTTCTTTGAAGCAAAATTACTGTATGAAGTTCCTATGAAATAATCAAGTTCTGAGGTAAATTTCACTGACACATTTTGTTCTGATTCATTTTGTTCCAAGCAAAAAAATATTTTTCTACTACTCTTTAAAATATTTACTTGGTCCTGTACCAAAACAACTGAAACATACTATAGAACTGATACACTAACTTTGGTAAAATCTAAAACTATATTTCAAAAATCTTGTACTGCTGAAACATATATAGGAAAAAAAGAAAATTGTTTATAAGAAATACCTTAACAAACATCAACTCTCCACTGACAATAACAAAAAAAAAAAAAAAAGCCTTTTATGAGTGATGATTTTTAATAATCATTTATCTATCTTTTAATAATTATTTATTTTAAAAAATCCAGTAATACTGAAACATGTCTGAACAGAGTTTTATACAGGAATGCTCGCAGAAAGAACAAATCTGCGATAATTCTGAAAAGGAACCTTTTACAAATAATGACTGCTCTGTGAAATCTTTTCTACTTGATCCTGTACCAAAAGAAATACAGAAAGAAAGAAAGACATTCGATTGTGATGTATGTTCCAAAAAATTTCCTTTCAGTTGTTATCTAAAGCAACATTTGCGTACCCATACAGGGGAAAGACCATTCAGTTGTGAAGTATGCTCTAAAAGATTTTCTCGGAAAACAGATCTAAAAGAACATCTATACACTCATACCGAGGAAGTACCATTTGTCTGTGGTATATGCTCCAAAGGCTTTCTTCGAAGTAGTAATCTGAAAAACCATCTTAACATTCATGTTGGAATAAAGCCATTCATTTGTGAATTCTGTTCTAAAACATTTTCCCATAAAGGGGCTTTAAATGAACATGTCCGCACCCATACCAAAGAAAAACCATTTGTCTGTGAAATATGTTCTAAAAGATTTACTCAGAAAGGAGGTCTAAATATGCATCTCCCAATTCATACTGGGGAAAAGCCATTCACTTGTGAAGTATGTTCTAAAAAATTTCATCACAAGAGAGGACTCAATATTCATCTACAAACTCATAATAGTGAAAAAATGTTCAATTGTCCTATCTGTTCTAAAGAATTTTCCAGGAATGATAATTTAAAAAGACATCTTAAAACTCATGAAAAAGAAACAGCATTTATAGTCTGTTCAACTTAAACTGATACCGAAAATAAACAAAACCACATGTTGTTTGGCGACATGGATAATGTCTCTGTCACTGTTGGCGCTGCCAAGGTCACTCATTTCTCTCCTTCTTTTGTTAGAATTTTCCCACCTCTTCTTTTGTTATCGTAACACTTTTTCTTACTTTAATGGGTCTTTCATTGTTGTATGTCTTGTAAGGTACAAGTTTTTGTCATATAAACTCCAAAATACAAAAAGAAGTGGTGGGGGATAGTTTTATCTTTTAACGAGCTATTTTTTTGTTTGAAGTAAAACATTCTTTTCATGAATAACGAAAGTTGCTATTTCCACGAGAAAGACACAAATGTGGTATACCTTTGTAACCCATTTGTTTACTTCGGGTATCACTTTAACTTGAACGGACTATACATCTGATATTTAACTTCTAAGCATGATTTTTAATTTTCAAGCATAATTACCAACTTATTTAAGAAAATCACGCTTGATATGTTTTGCTCCAAATTTACATTGAAAAAAAAAAAAAAAAAAAAAATTCATTTAAGATATTTGTGCCAGAGGATTTTCAAGAAATTATAACATATGATGGTATTTTAAAGCTCGTATAAATATCACTTTTTAAAAATCAACATTTTCATAAAAATTATGCTTAACGGAATCTGCTGATGATTGTGATATAGAAAAGGTAAAATATTTTTTCATTTATGCATAAGAGAAATTTATATTTCTAAAGTCTCGTTTAAATAAAAAAGAATGTCATTTTAAAATGCATGCAAAACCATGCTGTTTACATGTGATATGTGACTTTCAAAAAATCAAATTAATTCATAAAAATTATGTATGAAAAAAATTAATGGTGATAGAGACCTACAAATGCATATTTGCATTTATGTATGAAGGAAAAAGCATTTCTAAAGGCTTTTAAAATGTTGTTGTTGTGTTGTTTCTTATGCCACTTAGAAATTTCGAGCCCCGGTAGTGAAACTACCCATATTTAAGGCAGCAGGGGAATGCCTTCTGTTTTTCAGAGGAGCGCCACAGGAGAGGAGGATGACTTAGCACAAGAAGCTGGCAAAAGATGGCAGCACCAGCAAACAACAGGAACTCGGAATTTTTATCCGGATCAAGGCCGAGTTAAGCCCATGTTCCGGTACCCCTGGAAGTATAATTTTTTATGGGAACTTGGAGGACTTTGCAACCACGATGAAATTTAACATGCACCAGTCGCCATTAGCATACACGCCGGTCTTCGACCGGCTCGAGGACCAAACCCACAGTCTTTCAATCATGAACTCACTGCTCTTACCGACCAGGCTACCGTGGCCTAGGTTTTTAAAATAATGCATCTATAGATATAGATTCATTTAAGCATCCACAAACTTCTGGGAGTAGTAAGTTATTCAAGAATGATTTAAAATTACATTGCAATGTTTGGGTAGAAGTGTATTCTTCATTTTGTGAAGGGCATTGTTAGAAAAATTCACTGCACAATAATTTTCTGCTGTTTGCTGAAAAATAATGAAATACAATAATGAAATCTTGATCATTCCATTTGAATATTGCTTGGTAATGAACACAGTCATTCCATTTGGGGTACAACTATAGTATTTCCCCACAGCTGAATTTGGTGATTTTTCTTTGGTGCCAATTTGATCGATAAAAATGTCGTTCTGGACTGTTTGCGATATAATATGGCAGCCTGCATGCTATTTATTTTGGATTTATGTTTTTATGATTTTATCATTTATGATTTTTAGATTTATGATTTAGCCATAATCGCCAAAAATAAATCACCAAATTCAGCTGTTGGGAGATACTATAGTTGTTCCCCATTTGGATATCGCTTGGTAATGAACACAGTCATTACATTTGGATGTTGTTTGATCAGTCGTGAAAACTCATTAAACAAGGTAGCCTGTTTTCCAAAGGGGCATTAATTACCGACACCCTCACAGATTTGCCAAACTTTTCCATCTATGCAACTCTTACACATTGCTATTTTTGCACATGGCAGAAGTAAACAACTATTTGTACCTACTTGTATTTTTGTTGGCTGTGTGCACGTGTTCTTGTAGGAATGCTCTAAAACTATATATGAAAAAGAAAACTATCTAAGCCCCTGGGCATTAAGGCCAACAGGTGCTAAGTCTTCAAGTACTATTATGTGTTTTTAAAGAGTTCACTTGATGCTGTTCCGAGCCATATTAACATAGAGTCAGGGTACAGCTATAGTATTTCCCCACAGCTGAATTTGGCGATTTTTCTTTGGCGCCGATTTGAACGATAACGATGTCGTTCTGAACTGTTTGCGATATAATATGGCAGCCTGCATGTTATTTATTTTAGATTTATGATTTTATGATTTATAATTTAGCTTATGATTTTATCATTTATGCTATATGATTTATGATTTAGCCATAAGCGCCAAAAATAAATCACCAAATTCAGCTGTGGGGAAATACTATAGTTGTTCCAGAGTCAGCACTATTATTATTTATTTATTTATTTATTACTGTAGCTCATGTAAAATGCATCTTTGTCCCTCCCCTCCCATTACTATGTAATTTCTGATCATCTTGAGTAAACCTCCTCCCAGAAGCTTATCGTAAGTGAATCATTTTGTATAAGTGGAAAATCTTATCTCTTTTATTTAATTTATTATATAAAAAATGTTGTTATTAGTAGATTAAATTGCTTAAAGAAAATAATGTTTCCACTAATTCTGATGCTAAAAAAATGAATACCAATTAAATTGTCTTTTTTATTCAATGCTTTATAAATTTTCTTAGTAGATTATCTTCCTATTAAAATAAATTCTTGTTTTATTTTATTATTTTTTTTTTTTTTTTCATGTCATAGACCCTCAATAATACAAAAAAAAAAATTTTTCAGTTAGCTTTAGTTTTAATTTTCTACTGCTTCTATAATTAGGTTTGTATTGTTTTATAAGCAACTAATTTACAATATTTTCTAACTGATATGCAATATCAACATAGAAAGTAATTATGATAGCTAATTTTACCATTAGTCAATACTAAACTATAGTAGTGTTTTAAGAATAACCAAAAGAGACCTGTAAATGTTGAAATTTTACATGTACTTCTAAAAAATATTTG